>VXAC01005196.1:811753-864042 GCA_013399225.1 Rhipidura dahli | reverse complement strand
AAAAAAAAAAAAAATCTAAAGACTGGTTTCCTGGAGGCACTTTCTTTATCAGAGTCTCTGTTTAATTAATTTCACCTTTGAATGTGGAATTCATAAATGAACTATGGAGTAAAGAAGATGAGTACCATCTCATCTTATGGCTGTGCATGGTTCTGTTTATTCTGATGAAAAGGGACTGGAAAAAGGCAGTAAATTCAGAAGCATTGAAAACATTCTGCCAAGCAGGAAGGTTAGCCAAGAATTAACTTGTTACTTTACATGGGGAATTCAGGAGGAGGTGACTAATCCATCTGAACTGTGCCAAAATAAGTACGAAAGATGGATGAAGATTATACTTTGATAAAGGCCTGTCAGATACTCCTCAATCTATCCTACGTCTTCTCTTCAGATTAAATTTCTTGTAATGGAATTTCAAAAAAAAAAAAAAAGAGGAACAAGTTCCAACAGCTATGAAATATAACTTCTTATTATTGTTTTTTTAGGTTTTTATGATTTTGTACTTCTTAATGACATATATAATAAAATAATTTGTTTGTTTTTCTAATTAATTTTAATATTTCATGAAATAATTTAAGTGTAAAACCAAACAACAAAGTGAAAGAACCTTCTCGCTATGTTTATTTTCACTAGGTAATAAGGAAGTTTTTTTCAGATGTTTATAACAGATTTTTTTTATCTGTGGGTGGATGCTTTACAAGTATTATCTAGGTATTCCTGCTAGAAGACATTATAAAAGCATAACACTATAAGTAATAGCTAAGAAAAATATTTCAGCACTTTACTGTGTAAAGTATTCCATAAGAATAAGCTTTGTAATATTTTTTGATCTTTCAGGTTTTAAAAGCAACAAATCTATATGCTGTACTCCTTTCATACAAAAAAATAAGGAAAAAAGCACACAAAAAAACCTCTCACAAAAAGCAAGATATCATTTGTAGCTAGCACGTGAGAAGTTAATTAAAATTATGTAGGTAGGAGAGAAAAATCTTAGTCAAAAAATTGTCACTCAAAGATACAGATTCAAGTGTCACATATTCTTTCTGAATGGATTTGGCAGGAATGTGTAAGCCTTTTCAGAAATTATTTAAAATTTTAAAATTTCGTCCTGAACTGTTTATTATGCCATCCTAATTAGCTAAGCTATTTAGGACAGTCACTAACCTTTCACTGCATGTTAGCATTTGATTATATATCAACTTAGATCTTTATTCAGAGTTGTTATAGCTATTCACAAGAGTTTAACAAAAATGGTGGAAAACCCCCAATAATTTTCCAAATTCTTTCTTAGAAGAAAAATAAAAACTTTTTAAGAAATTAGTTCACCCCAATAAAATAATTGTTCTCTTCCTTATTTTTTGTTGCATTTTTTTTTATTTGGTTAATTGCACTGCTCTCTGTAACAAGTTGACATGTCTCTAGTAGTCAATTATCATTCACAAAGAAGCATTGCAACCACAGGCTCTATTTCTTAAGGCGTCTAATTAAAATGCTCTGGTAGTCACTGAGAAGTTCAAATTAATCTAAATACAGTAAGTGTTTTATATATTTATGCTGTGAGAAATTTAATTTTATAGAGGATATTCTGTGATGGAATTCCAAGATGAAACGCAAACATCAGTTTTGGCCACAGAACCAGCAACAATATCTTTTTAGGACATATTGATCATGTGTGGCCCTTTGTAACACCTATTTCTATTTCTATATTAGAAAAACTGAAAATCCTTAAAGCTGACTTTTACCTTTAGGTGTGTTTTAAGTCTCTGCAAGCTGTATTAAAGTCCTCTGAACTGTATATTTCAGAGATGCTTTTCAACCAAAAGACTTCTTTTAAGCACACTATAATAGCCTTCCTGAAAGCTTAGCTTTGAACACTTCCAAAGAGAATTGGAAAGGCCTCTCCGTCAGGCTTTTGCTCAGGAGATTATGCACACGTTTCAGATGATTTTGCAGTCTAACAGAGGATGCTGTAACAGCCCCTGGTCTCACTAAATGATTTTCTAATTGTTTAGAAGTACAAGCATCTGCCCTGCCTGCCACCATTGCTCCCATCCCTAGGTTCCCTGCATAGATTCTTTAAAAACAATTAAAAACCAAAAACAAAAACAAAAAAATCAAACAAAGAAATAAAAAAGGAAAACTGAGAAAAACTATTTCTTAGTCTCAGATGTATTAGTTCTTAAGACACAAGTCTTCATCCGACTGCTTCTGTAAGAAGAGG
This sequence comes from Rhipidura dahli, assembly GCA_013399225.1. Classification (NCBI taxonomy): domain Eukaryota; kingdom Metazoa; phylum Chordata; class Aves; order Passeriformes; family Rhipiduridae; genus Rhipidura; species Rhipidura dahli. The sequence goes on along the minus strand of VXAC01005196.1, from coordinate 861,824 downwards.
CACAGTTGCTGCACCTCCATAGAGAAACTGAATTCACTGGTTAGCTTGAAAACAATATTTTGGTTTAATTGATCTCATTCTTTTTTGATCCCTAACATGACCACTCCACAAAACAAAGGAGTTATTCTAAAATGCAGATTATGTCACAGTCTAAAAGTGAACATTATAAAATTATGAAAATTATGAAAATTAGACCTGGGTCTGAAGTATATAACTTTGACCATCTGGTACATCTTGTTTCACTATCTTTCCTTCTCTGTTCTTGCAGAGCTTCAGAGGTTGCAGATTTATACCATATTCCCAGTCTAAAATGTGATGAAAAAGGATTCTGACATACACAGGGATGCTAAAAAATTATATAATAGTAAGTATTTTCCAGATGAAAAAAGCAGACTCCAGGCAACTAAGAATGAGAAATCATCTGTTCAAAGAATTTGTTCTCTCATCATATAAGCTATAATCTTTGACTTGTAATATGCATGTAAACTGTAGGCCTCTAAAAGTATTGTAATATTTTTGCTGATGAAAATGCCGTCTTTGCAGGTTCGAGATATTAGATTAGATTTTAGCATCAGAGTGTTTATTCAAATATGATGAAACCCATTGGTGAAAAGTATGTTACAGTGTTGGTTTCACTGTATTCTTTAAACAATCTAAACTTAAAAAGCTGAGATTACTGCAGGAATTTTTTTCTTTCAAATTTTTGATGTCACTTATTCCTGTTAATGTTATATGCCATGAATTTCACTCAAGACTGCAGGTAATAGAGAAACACTAAGCAGAAAGATCTGAGACCTTTTTGTTTTCATTACTTGTTGACTTGTGCTCTACATTTGGTGGGTCATAAATACTTTTATTTTCTTACTCTCTGTAAGACTATTACAGGTTATTATGAAAGTTCCTAATTTCAAATTATTCTTACAAAGTCTACAATCTGAAACTCCTGAACTGGAGTCCAGAAATATTTTTTTTTTTTAATCTTGAATGAAAGTTAAATGAATTTAACTTCTTAAATGAAGTTAAAAAACTTCACAGAGAAAACTTGTTAATCTGATTGTCAGTGGGCATTATGCTAGAAAAGATCTAACCTGTAAGATGGAGGAAATACTAGACTTCTGTGTATCGTCACTAATCTTTGCTTTGACTTGGAGAAATTATGGGTCAGCTGAAACTGTAATTTTTTATACTTACTTGATGCCAAGTGTCATATTCCAACCTGAAACATAACCTGAATGAAAATTCAACATACACCACATGGAGATTACGATATAGAGAAACTATAACAGAATTGAAGACACTTGCTAGTAGGAAAAGAATGAAATTTTGAGAAGCTCTATTGCTTTAGGATACTGTATTAATCTCAAATGCATTATGCCAAATGATAAACTAATTGATTTCTAGGGGATTAAAGCTCCACTCATTGTTCATCTTTGAATTTGAAAGATACAGCAGTGGGTAAAGGGAGATACACAGCCAGTTAGTCAAATTTGTTAAGTATATTTTTCTTCACATTGAGCAATAAAAAATCTGCTCATGCATTGGAAGTTCAGAAGAAACAAATTAAAAACATGTCAAAACTGAAAAGCAAGCAAACAAAGCAAAGCATGTCACTTAAAAAAAAAAAAAAAGAGAGAGAGAAAACAAAGAATATGTGTTACTTGGGAAACTGTATTTTGACTAGGGTAGGAATGTCAAAACCTTAGCTGACCTGATGACAAAAACTCAAACCCTATAAATCCATGTTGACATGCTGAACAACAGTTCTGCGCACTTAAAGTCAGCATATGTCAGTGCTGAGCAAACAGAAGTGAGTTCACTGTCATCCCTCCTCACTTCCCTTTCATTTCATTTCAGCAGCATGCCTTGCCTCTCTTTTGCTGGTGGAAGGAGTGTAAGAGCAGCAGCAAACATCAGGGCATCCCTCTGTTCCTGCTAAAGCTCTGCCCTTCCACCATACAGAATCCCACTCATCAGGTCAGACAGAGACGAGAAGTTCATGCTCATGAAATCTGAAACCCTACATTACTGTATTTATGTCTTGGAGTGACTTCATGATGTGTATCCCTTATCATTGCTCTATGCCCAGAAATTAATTTTGTGCCTTTCTGTGCCTTTAAACTGAGCCTGAGGGAGAAAAACCTGAGTGAACTTTTCAATCCAGTTGTTCAAGGACACAGACACACACTCCTCTGTGTTCTCCTGCTGTGGCAGCAAGAGCGGAGGAAGCAGCCTTGCTTTTCAGCCAGCTTTCAGCTCCTCTTCTCTGCAGGGAGACGGAGACCTGAACTTTGTTTTCCTGGGACTTTGGTTTTTCCCTTCTTCTCTTCTGGACTGTTTTAAAATCAGAACACATTGGGAGAATTTTCCACTGAAGCCCCACAGGTGGGCCTACACCCACTCAGCTCCGAGGTGGAGCAGAGAGATCACACCTATAGAAGGACTCTGAAATCTTTCCAGGTTTTTCTCCAAAGTGAGAGCTTTTATTATTTAGCATTATTATCCTTTTCCTGTGTGTTTGTTAAATAAATAGTTTTTTATCTCTTTCATTTTCCTCTGAGGAATTTTTTTTTTTCCTGGTGGGGGAGTGGTGGTTCTAACCGGCTTTCTATCAGAGGATATTCTCCTCCAAATTTGTCCAAACTGGCACAACTTATTAAACTCCTTACTTGGAGAGAGAGCCTCAGCCTTGCTCCCTATTCCCAACCACATTTGCTAAGTGATCCAGTGAGTAATTTAAATTAGTGCTTGCCATGAGCCTTCCTGCGATATTACTTGGGCCTAAGAGATTTTTTTTCATAAACTGAATTGCTATAGAAGAAGAATAGTAGAGGTCACTTGGTTTTATCATCACTTGAGCCATTGGAACTTTTCTTCCAATATAAACCCAAACCATGAGGTCCAGGACCTTTGCTGTGCAATGAGCTACACTAAAAACAATGTGAACTGTGCAGGGCTTGGAATTTGATCTGCAACATGATATTCCTAGGGAAAAAAACCCACAAACTATATTTTCTTCTGTCATTTCATTAACACTGTATCCCAAATATGTTATTTTTTATTTAAAAATAAATTTCTCTTTTACGTTAAACAAATTTTGTGTATGTCTCTGTGTGTGAGATCGATGTATTTATTACCCTTTGTTACTGACCGAAGAAATAGAAAAGAAATGTAATTTTAAAATATTCAAGAACTACAAGTTTCCAATTTAGCTGCAGCAGAACCTGAGATAAATAAATGCATTTGATATTTGTAACTCAAAACCTTTTCTGGTAAACAGAATGACTGTTTCTGAGATGTCCATCTGCTTCTAGCAAGATTATTTGTACCACATATATTTAAATTAACCACAGAAAAAGGTTAATTCTCATAGTATTCCTGTGTGATGACTTCCTTTTTTTATTTGCAATTAGAGAATGAGGTATTCAATTTAGTCATTTATTCATTAGTAGAGTATAATAGGTAAATGAAAGACACAAATTAATATCTTCACTGTTATGTAAATAATGAAAAGTGTATTTCCCTACTGTAGTTATACTTTTGATGAGTAGACTGAGATAGTTTTCATCACATGAATATTACATTGCGCTGTTTGACGGAAAGAATTAATCTTATATTTGTGGAAGAAGGCATTGTGTTTATTTCAATGAGATTGCAAAAGGTGACACAGAGAGATCGAGTTCTATCTCACCTCAGTAGTGTCTTTGCAGAGACAAATGTGGTGCAGAAAGCAAAGCTGGATGTTGTGCCAGATTCGCAGGCACTGCACAAAAGATTTGTTGTCCTGTTCCATCAGTTTTCACTCTGGGCAAAATTATTTTTGCCGAACACTATATGTTACAGCTGAGTTGGAAAAAGGGGGATGTTAAAAAGGAAAGTTTAAAGTGATTTGTTTGCTTTGCTGCAGAACTGCAGCAAGCCTGTGGAGCATAGTGGTCTCACTGAAGTGAGTGAGTACAAAATTAAGCAGGTTAGCAGAGAAAGTATGCTGGGTCTGTGTTGTCATCTCCCACAGGGGTGTTCTAAAAGGGGATCACAACACAAGGAAAGGATAAGGCACTTTCTCTCACATCTCACAAGGCACAAAACTCTTCTCACATCTTGATCCTGTATTTTACCTATTACAGTAAGATATGGCACAATCCGTCTAAAAAGGAGGTCTGAATTTTTGTTAAGTCTCACAGTTTTTAATGCTGTTTCTTACCCCTGGTAAAACAGGGATAGGTCCCCTGAGCACTGTAGAAGGAAGTCCCCATTGTTCACATGGCTGCAGAGGTGAACCTGGGTTTCTTTCCTTGATATATTCCAGACAGGGATGACTATCATTTCTGGGTCCTGATATAATACAACCATCCTTTTATTCTGTCACTAGTGACTCAGATCATAAAATTGTTTATCAGTAATGTTTCATTCCAGGAACACTTCAGAATTTCCTGGGTTGTAAAAAAGACACAAATATTTTGAAAAAGTAAGCTCTTCTATCTATTAACCCTACTGTGCTCAGCTTTCTCCAAATGTCCATAGATACTGCCTATAAGGTAAGTCATTTTCCATGGCACATAATTCCAATTTTCATGAAGCCACTCACCATTGACAAGAGCTGATTAGAGTTCACTTTTTTTTTTGTCTTTTTGTTCTGTTTTGTTTTGGTTGGTTTTTATGGTTTGTTTTGATGCCAAAACTAAGGAAACACCCTGTCTACAAATAGTTGTGAATGTAGGAGACATTGCCTATTCCCCACCCCACCCCATGACAACATTTGCACTCGAGCTCTGTGTAAATATGAAGTATCTGGTTGTTGGGAATTTTATGGATGTCTCTCCTTGTTGACTCTCTTTTCTCCTGAATTAACTGCGGAAGTTTCTGGGTTTTGGAAAAAAAGTCAATGCATGTTGTCCATGTCATATCTTTTCATACCAACCCAACATGAGATACAAGATTTGCAATGCAACAAGTTACTTGCAACTTCAAACTACCTCATGCATTTCTATGAAGCTCATTTATCTGAAATACTCATTTCAAGAAACTTTTTGCTGGAGACTAATAGAAATTTTATTGTCCAAATCTTGTTTTACAGATGAATGTTAGGGTTTTTTTGATCCAAATTTTCATTTTTAAAGCATTATTCTACTAATCACTCTAATTTTTCAGTACTTTGGTGTTAACCTTTGCAAGTTACTGACCCCTGCTAAATGATATATGTTCTACACAAATAAAATGACTAATGTATCCTTTCCATGCTGTTTCCATAATTTCCATAATTTTTCCTGTACAGAGAGACCTAAAAGCAGAAAAAAAAACCCCTGAGGTAGTTCTGTAATGCCTGACTTAATCCCAGATTTCAAATTATCAATTTAAATTATTTTCTTACAGTACAGCAAAAGCAGTTATAGCATTTATTTCATTCAGTTTAATGTTATTTTGGATTTGCTATCAATTTCTTCTGGCTGTCTTTGCATACAGACAGACAAAACAGGAAAAAGAGCAATACCAAAATGAAGAATGGCTTGATTGTAGCAAGGCACCTGGAATGTTTTGTAGACAGAATATTCTCTATTTTAGTCTAAATACTGGAAGTAATGAGGAGCAGAGGGAGGTGAGAGGAGAGGATGAGTGAAAAGCCACCTGCAGTCTCACTCTGCAGGCAGCAATGGGTAGATTTCCAAGCCAGCTTTTAGCTATTTAGATTTTAAAACTGTGCCTACAGCAACCTCAGTGAGGGCTAATTCTGTGTTCTGGGGCAGACACTCACTTTCCTACCTTAACACAGAAGGTGAGTCAGGGAAGAACTTGATGGTGGCTTGATCCTAGGCTGACATTCCCTTGGTTTGCTTCATTAAAAATGTCACTTGGGACTGGTTTTAAAAAGGGCTTTCTCAGAGACATTCATTCTTTTCCAAGGTAAAATTTCTGTTGAGGTAAACTGGGTAAAGTCCAAATAAATACTTTAGGGTTATCATAAAATGCATATACATGACCAATGACTCCACAAAACTTGTTCTTTAGGCAGTCTGTATGTCAGCATCACAGGGCAGGGGTGATAAAGCTGCATTTGAACAAATGAGTAGTATTTACAGAATGGATTTGTTTCCTTCTTCTTGCTGAGTAACCATTTATAAAACTGAACCAACCTTTCATTTACTTTGCCATTTTTACCGAGTCCTTGCTTAGGATAACCTTCATTATTCACTACGATTCAACAACTCAGAACAGGTCAGGAGGAAATGCATCTGGACTGTGAAATTACTGACTGCATTTCTTCTCTGGTAGGAAAATACATACTTTGAGAACCGGCAGAGCACTGTTACTCTGGAGTGACAGTTAAGAGAAGCATAACTGAAATAGATCCAGAGGACATTTGCCAGAAAAATGCATATCCTTCCTGGCTTGTAAATTTTGAGCACCTTAAGTACTTGGAAAAACATTTTTAAGCTACAGCAGGCAACATTCCAGCTGCAAAATCAGAACTTTAAAGAGGTTTGATTAATTTGCCATTCAGGCTTGTACTATTATAATTATGTTTTCTCTTGGCTGTTTGATTAAAGAAATAAGTAAACCACTTCAGCATCAGAGGCATTAATATCGAACATGCTGATCCTGGTGGGAACTTAATACTTCCTTCTATGCAGACAATGGTACAATCATTTGGTAGATGGGAAATGGCATCCTTGTCTTTGGGTGTCACCCTGTAAGTAATGACAGCAAAAGCGACTGTTCTGCCATGGCAAGCTCACTGTGTAAAAGAGGCTGAGTCATCTTTGCAGACAGTCAGAAAGTAGAGGGTTGTTTCCATAAGAAAACTCTTGTTCTGAAATGTTTGTCCCACGTATCTTTTACAGTAGAATGAAAAAAAACCCCAATTATTGAAGACAAATACATTAAGACAAATAAGAAGATTTTAGCCAATGCAGAGACCTGTGACACAAATAAACTACAAATGGACTAATGAGGATACAATCTACATTAGCTACACTATGAAGTATGAAACTATTAAATGCTATAATTAACAGTAGTGTGCAATTATAACACTGTGACAGCATAGCCAGACAGAACTTTGCTTAAACATTTCAGTAATACAATCACAAAAGAGTCAAACAAAGCTTGGTCTAGTTGCATATAAAAGGCATCCTGACAACTAAAGCTGCCAGAGTGAGAACAAGATAAGTATAAGGGACATCCTTCCAAATACTTGAGGATGACTGGCAGGACAAAAAGATAAAATTTATGGGATAAAAGAACACTCCTTTTCCTCTTGCAGTAGGAGAACATTAGCATGAGCTCATGCAGCACAAGTGAGTAGAAATGGAGTACTGGAGAAAGTGAAGGAAGACAAGCTCATTTCAGTTCTGACTTCTCTTGCTGAATGACTGCCAAGCCGGGTCAGTAGGACCTCTGCAACTAAAACCCACCAAGGACTGCACCCATTGGTAGTAACTATATGGCATGTGCTCCAGGGTATTGTATACTCACTGCTACTTTAGAGTGAGACTCCCAGAAGATAAAGAGTTTTGTGTAAATATTGCTGATGATGAATATTAAAATCTGACCATTAACAAGTCTGTTACTAATGAACAAACTCTAAAGATGGCTTGATTTGCCACTCTCCTAAACAGTTACATCATGATGGTTCTCTAGCTGAGATATAAATATGTAATACTTGCATACACATATGTTCAGTAAGAATAAGGTATTGTGTTGTTTTTCCATACTAAGATAATTTACACATAATATACAGTGCTGTGTGGTAGTATTTGGTATAAACATAGCATCATTGACAAAAAAGGACTTCCACATCCTTGCAAACTAGGAGCCACAATACCTTATTCTTGAATCCTAAGGAAGAATTTAAACCACAGTCGTGTTACAACTTCTAACCTGGAAAACATAACTGAATGGTCTTAACAATTTTTCTTCTTAAAGAGCACCAAAAAGAGACCTAGTTACCTCTACCTATCCTTTGTACCATATTGGAAACAACCTCTCTTCTCACCAAGAATTCAAAGCAGATGTAACTTAGGAGCATTCTCTAATTTAATTTAATTTTTATTCAGGAACTACTTAATGCAAATTGCAATAGCAAGTTGCTTCATTACTAGATTAGAGATGCAGGCTCTCATGACCATTATTCTCTCTGATGCCATGAATCTTGAAAACTCTCTGTTCCCAGTAGTAGCACAGCTGCTGCTGTGAAGCAGCCAGAACATTCTGAGCTCTCCAGAACCACAGGAATTTGTCTTCAAAAGTGTGAGCTTGAACTTCTTCCAACTCAGGTGAGCATAAGACCTTGGGCAAGTGCTATAGTCACAATGTTTAGTTTGCTGTGGTTTTTTCCAGCAATTGAAAACAGAGTTATTACATTGACATTTAGTGGGAAATCTGCTTGTGGGTTTGTGAAAAATCTGCTATGGCTCTGCTAGTGGTCCAGAGCTTTGATGGATCTCTACCTGATTTCCTGCATGGCTCAGAAGGAAAAGGATGTGGCACACAATTTTAAGTAAGCAGCTTGTAGAATGAAAGACACCAACATAGCAAAATGTCAATGCAAGAAGAAGCACATCTGTGAAGTAGTGGTTGTGGGTATCACATATAAACTGTGGATTATACCTGGATTTCTTAGCTCACTCTAAGATTATTTTTTTTTTATATGACTCATGTTGTAGAGAAAAAGAAATGTCTGTCTTTGCCACAGGGTAGGCCAGGATTTACATACAGTTTTTCATCAATTCTTGATCTTACAGACTGTTACACAAAATCTTGAGTGTTATTTACACTGAAAAAAGTGGCACCTGAAAAGAATCAGCTTGAAGTGAATGAGATTATTTATAAAGATAGATTAATCTTTTAAGGATTTTTAAAAACTATGCAGGCGAGGAAAGCAGAATGATATGAAAACAACTCATTAGTCAAAGAGCTATCGTAAAACAGAACCTCTGCCTTACACAGCTCTTAAATGAAAATGCATTCCCTAACTACTATTTTCTAACATATACATAGATTTTATATGTATTTTAGTGTAAATATTTAAACAACATGACGGATATCTCCATCTGTTTGAGGCATGATAGATTTTCTGTTTCTATTCTGGCACGAAAGATTGCCACTGGGATGTTTTTAAGCTGCATTGCATTTAGGCCTAAAGAAACTATATCATATCATTTAGATTTAGGGCATGAAATATGTTACAATAATTTAAGAGGTCAAAATAGATCTTAAAATTGCTGTGTACAGTACAGAGAATTTCAAATTAGGGTCCAGGTTTACACAAAGGTGGCACAACTCCCTGATCTATAATAAACTTGAAAAAAGTGTAACATTAGCATCACAGTTACAGGTGTTGACATTTAAAACCAGTGCTTCACCTGTGGTAGTTGAAATTCTGGTGCCAAATCTTAAGAATTCAGCGAGTTAGAAATCATATTTTGAGTTTCCATGGAGTTGGGATCATAGCTCTGTATCTTGAGTCTTCACTTTCAATTCTACGTCAGAGTCACAGAATGGTTTGGGTTGGAAGGGATCTTAAAGACAATCTAGTTCTAAACACCTGCCATGGACACCTTACACTGGACCAGGTTGCTCAGGGAGCTGTCCAGCCTGGCCTTGATCACTTCAAAATATGGGGCATCCACAGCTTTTCTGGACAACTTTGCTTCACTGCCCTCAGAGTAAAGAATTTTTTCCTAATGTCTAATCTAAACCTATTTTCTTACTGTTTGAATCCATTCCAGAGTCCTGTTACTACATGCTTGTGGATAAAGTCCTTCCCTGGTTTTCTTGCAGGCTCCCTTCAGGTATTGGAAGGCCACAGTCAGGTCACACAAAGTCTTTTCTTTTCCAGGCTGAACAATGCCAGTTGTCTCAGGTTTCCTCATAGGAGAGGGCTCCATCCCTGTAATCACCTTGGTGGCCGCCTCTGGACTCTCTCCAGCCAGTCCTTCTTCTCCCCATGCTGGGTCTCCCAGAGCTGGCTGCAGCACTGCAGGTGGGGTCTCACCGGAGCAGAGCAGAGGGGCAGAATCCCCTCCCTCACCCTGCTGCCCACGCTGCTTTGGATGCAGCCCAGGACACGTTTGGCTCTCTGGGCTGGGAGTGCCCATGGCTGGCTCATGTCCAGCCTCTCATCCACTCCCAGGGCCTTCTCAGCAGGGCTGTTCTTGATCTGTTCATCCCTCAGCCTGTGGTGACATGGACCAGCAGCACCTTGTACTTGTTTTTGTTAAAATTCATGAGATTCCCATGGGCCACTTCTAGAGCTTGTCCAGGTCCCTCTGGATGGCATCCCATCCTTCAGGTCTGTCAACTGCACCACTCAGCTTGGAAATTTGGAAATTTGCAAATTTGCTGAGGGTGCGCTTGATCCCTTTATGTAATTAATGAATATATTAAGTATCACAGATCTCAGTATGGACTCCTGCAGGACACCACTTGTCTCTGACATCTGTCAGGACTCTTAGCCATTGACCACTATCCTACTAAATAAAACTTTCAAACTGACATCTAAGAAAAGTTAGAAGATGTGGTAAAACCTCTCACAGAAACCACTGCCCGTGAAAGCACCAAAACAAAGGATGAAAGAGCTGACATAGTAAAATGTTTAGAACACTTATCATTCATCATTTTAGAGAGTCTTAAGGACAGTCTCTACTTCATGATATTTCCATAGACTTGCCATAGGTGTGGATTTCATTTGTATCTTTAGGGTGTGACTTTGGCATAGGGGTAAGGACAGCAGACTGGGATCCATTGCTATAAACAGCTATAGTCAATGAAAGCATCAAAACTACTTTCACTATAGAACATTTCACAAGCAGCATTTGTGTTGAATCACACTCCTCCCTGATGTGCTGAACTAGGAGTTGTCTGCGTAACCATCAGCAAAAACTCAAAACAGCAGAGGAACTGTAGAGAAAAGATCTGAAATATTGCTTTGTTACCAAAAAACCTGGTTAATTAACATCACAGAGTGCTGGTAAAACAAATTAATAGAATTGGAAGTCTAGTAAAACAGCAACAGTTTATTTAGGAAGCATGAACAGGAGAAAAGGAGACCAGTATTGTACTGTAGATCAAGAATGTTTGAAGTCACTCTCTGAAGCTGAGAATAGGGTGAGAGGCAAATTTGTTGCATTTCTCTAGGTGAAGATAAAAGGAGAAAGAACAAAACCAAAGGCCTTATCAAAAAGAAGCTGCAGATGGAATTTTTGATCAGGCAACAACAGCAACCAAAGGAAGAAAGCAATGTGGGATGAAGTATTTAATTATTTATTGGAAAAGAGTATGTAGGGCACTGTCCTACAAAATGTGTGGAGGGGAACCTTGCACAGGATAAGTTAGAGAAGTTCAAATGTTCAGAGAATGATAAAATTCTTTCTGGAGTGCCTCTTAAGTAATAGAGTCCATACCACAATTATTCTTGAATAGCTAGGGTTGCTACTTCAGGAAGTTTACCCTCCCAAAAGAAACTCTGTCAATGGAAAAGGGTATAATTGATAAATTATAGATTTAGTGCTTCAACTTGTCTTCTCAATTCTTTGAGTAATAAATTTATAAGCAATTGAATGACAACAGCAAAAAAACATGTTCTCTTTCTGATCATTGTTATTACTTTTTGGCAATGCAAGTGGCCTAGAATGTAAGGATGATGTAATACTTGTGATATATTTTTACCCGGTAATCTTTCTGGCACTAGTCACATGACATTTGGAAAATGGTGAAGGTCAGGTTACATACTATGGGCATAAGCCAAATTCCCAAGTCAGTATGTACTCTTAGAGTGGATACTGATGGTTTGCTGATGAGCTGAGGAGAGGTTTCAGATGGATACCTGCAGGGCTCTGGCTTGGGCCAAGTTCTAAACAATATTTTCCTTAATGGCTTTAATGAAAGAAATTATCAAGATTATGTTTGTAAGACTAGAACAAAATGCTGGTCTAAGAGGAATTTCTAGTTCAAAGAACAAAATGAGAATTCAAAATGCATCTGATATTCACAAAGTCAAAATAAAAGCAACCAGAACTTTGCTAAAAGGAGACACCAGACAATCTATTTGACACAAGAGTCTGATCTTCAGCAGGCATTGAGCTCTGTGGATTTCTGCTCTTGGAGACCCCAGTGAATCCAAACAGCAGGGACACTTTCCTGTCAACGAGGGGGATGACCCTTCAATGACCCCAGTGCCAACCCCAACTGCAGAGAGGTTGACTTGCTTAGAAAAGTCACAGGGAGGAAGTCTAAACAAAAATCTTCTCTGATTCTTGTTAATAAAGTATCAGAAGCTCACCCCTCCACTACAAGACCCTAAGTTCATTCGTTCCTACTGTGTTTTTCTGAATTGCAAAAGCTCACTCTCCTTTTCCAAGGCTGGATCTATCAAGAAATCTGTCTTTAGATTTTATTAGAGTTCCTCCTCTTCTGAAAAGGCAAGGTTTATTTGTTCTTATTGTTTGAAACTTTGAAGAAGGCAGGTTTCAAGGCAAAACACTGTTCGGCTGAGGTGTCAAAAAACAACCTTACATGGTCACAACAGAAGCATGTTTGGGCTATGACCTCTAACTCCAGCTGTTGAATAGGAACTAGGAGCACATGGACGCTATTTGATAAATTTCCAGTTTTTATATATTTTCCCTAGAAAGGGACTGGTTGTTTTCTTTATAACACACAGGTTGCACAGGGTTGCAAATTCACAGCCCCTTTGTCTGGAAAAAAACACTTCCAAGTTTTGCAAAATTACTTGAAGACATCGCCAACCTTAGAATAGAGAGTACTTTACAACGCCAACCCACTCACATGACTATCCTTCACTTTTTCACTGGAGATAAAACTTTCTTATTTAATGAAGAGGTTAAGAATCTAGCACATCCAGACCTCTGGAACAGCAGGAAGAATGAGAAGAAAGTATTAATCCTTTTTCAGGCACAATCTTTGTTTCTTTTGACACCTGATCTTTACCACTTAATGGTATGGGTGAATGAAACATCCACAGGGCAGTAAGAGGTTGGAAAAGGCCCCCAGCAAGATCCAAATTAGTGGTTATAAATATTGTAGTGAGACAATTACACACATGCCCCTATTTGATTTTAATATCTGCTCTTCCTGAAGAAAGAACACTGTAAAGAAACTGTTAGTTGTCTGTGTCTCTCTGAAAAGATTTCAGGGATTTTTTTGTTGTGAGGATGTTGGTAGCTAGAGAAAAGGGTCAATTTGGCTCAGGTGTAGAACTGTGTAATTGCAGATTTGATTCAGTTCCTCACTTTGTTAACAATAATACACCATGACCCTTCTCAGAGGTTCTACCCGTGGTACCATCAAAGGGGCCACAATAACAATTTAGATCTTCTAAATCCAAGCACAATAGCTGTCCCCTGGACCAGCTAGGGGGAAGATCATCACCATTGCTTTTATTAATACCTGGTAGCTGGTATAGCCTACTAATTGCCACAGACTTCTTCCTTCAAGTGCTAAAACTGAGTTCAGCATAGAAGTCTTAAATTCTGTGTCAGCCATTTTCTTTTCCTTTCTTTCCTCATTTCATTCCCATATTATTCTCACTGGATTATTAGAGGTTTGTGAATCTAGTTCTGCTGACCAGAAACCGATACTTTATACAGTTGCAAATAGATCTTTATTCTTTCTGTCTGTGAGGACAGGTTTTTTTGAGGCTATTTCTTCTGCTAGGAAGTAGGAGATCCATGTGGTGGCAATCAGTCGCTCTTACACTATTTCCTTTATGAATGAGACCTCTGTCATAGCTTATCTCTTGGGTTCTACCCAAGGTGAAAAAGTTACTTGGTACTAACTTGATTGATTCTGAATAATATTTTTTTCCTAGTTTTACATTTATGAGCTTAAGTCATAGTTTCTCCTGCATAGACTCGGTCTTCTGTGTCATTGCAACAAATTGCCACCCTTTTTCTTGAGAGGCTGATAGTGAAAAGGCTTGTACTTGTGATTACATGTATTAAAACAGGAATTATCTCCTGTTGCAAAGAAGCTGACTGTTCTAAAAACCTCAGTGGCTGTTTGGATCAATAGTTAGAGATCTCTGCACAAAGAGAATCTGGATCAAGGGCTTTGTAAAAATATCTTAGACCCAAGTGGATCTGCCTTCATTGATCAAAGTATATTCTGCCAGAGCCAATATTATTGCAGGTGCCTTGCTGAGTGATATGTCTATTAGCATACTTTCCATAGAATCCTTTTGAAAAGAAAAAAAAAATAAAATAAAAAGAGAAAAACCCTACAGTGTAAATCTGTACATCGACAAGCATTCAAAGCAGAAAAGTAACCAGGAATTTTAAAGATATTTTATCCACATGCGTATTATTTATTTATTCTTTTCCACATCTTCTTCAAGATGTTCTTAGACACGTGGGACTCTGCAGAGTTGAAATTGGGGAATGTGCATACTGCACTGCCCTATATACTCCAGACTGTTCAAATAGATTAATGATAAAATGGGAAAAATCATTTTTACAGCAAGGAATAATTTGTTTCCTCTACTTGCCAATGCTGAAACCTTGTCAATATGCCCTGTCTAGGTTGGTAAGAATATAGAGATTGACAGCAAAGGGAATAAAAAAAAGGAGCATAACAAAAAATAACAATAACAAACAATAACAATAAAAAGAGCACAACAAACAAATGTTAAGGGCTGGAAGGGAACTTAAGGACCATTGAGTTCCAAACCCCTGCTCTGGGCAGCGACATCTCCCACTAGACCAGGTTGTTCCAGGCCTTGTCCAATGGGTCCTTGAACACTTCCAGGGATAGGGCTCCCACAGTCTCCCTGGGTTACCTGCATATTACCTGCTAGGCTAATTATAAACAGGAAAAGAGTTTTCTTGGTGAGTTCATATAATCGTTTTCACTGCAGAGTTTTTTAAAAGGGAGGTAACCCTTTTACACCTTTCAGGATAGGGTTTCAAGTATTATTTTCCTTCATATTGGACAGACTGAATGGATTTATAATCTTCCTTTGAGGCAAGTGTGTTTGAAATTCTTTTAGATTTTTTTTTTCTCAGCCTGTGTGAAAATCCCATGTTGCTCTACACCCAGATCATCATTAAATAACTTTTTTTTAAAGTTAATTGTTAGGACTCTGTTTTGCAGCAAGAGCATTCTGATTGCAACATTTATAATCCAGATTGAGATATTTTAAGATTTTTTCAAAGTAAAAAATTATCCTCAAACAAAACAGTTCTTAATAGTTTCTCAAAATTGTTCCCTGACTTTACTACCACCAAATCAACAGTAATATAGATTTTGTCTTTCTATTAATATGAGGAAACTAGATCCTTTTCATTTCCCCTTTATTTAAGATTGGTGTTTTTCATTTCAAAGCTACTCAGCATATTATTTCCTTTGAATAGATCACACTGTGTCAGACATCAATTTCAAACAAGTAACCCTTGAGGTCAATTTCTGTTACTGCTATATCTTCCCAATCTTTCTATTTAAATGGAACATCAATAGCAAGGACAGTAATTTCTTTCCTTTTTATTATTCTAGGAGTCTCCTAAACCATCATATCTATATAAACAATTCTGTTGCTGAAATTAAAATATTTCTGTATCAGGATCAGAACTGATGATAATTTCGAGCACCCGCAAGCTATGTTTAAACCTCAGTAAATAATTTGAACAACTAATACATAGGCCATTTCTTATCATTTTCTAGTGATTGTAACCATTAAGTACATATTGTTCTGCTCACAGACAATTTTTGCACATTTTTGTTGCTGTTGATGAAATGAAAACTTTAAACTAGATTTGTGTTTTGCTGAAAGGTCAGCACCTTCACCCACACAAAGTAACTGAACTGGGATAAAGATGTGGATATTTCAGCCTTAATATTGCTTCCAGTAATGAAAACATTTGTTGTTGATGACTTCCCCCTCCACACTGTTCAAACTCCTTATTTAATGTATCGCATCATAAACTTCAATATGAAAATGTGTTGGATCGGATTTTAAANGCACTATTTAATGTATCGCATCATAAACTTCAATATGAAAATGTGTTGGATCGGATTTTAAAACTAGAATGTGAAGAACCATTACAAATTGGAAAAGATTACCATGCTTCCACTTGCTAATATATTTTTCTCATGACCTGTACAATATTCAACATGTAGAACATGGAGTTGGGTTCATTGTGTTTCAGTTATTATATAAAACTAGCTTCAGGAAGTTGGAAACTGTTTCAAAGACCTTTTGATCTCAGTGTATTGAGATAACACTCTGGTAGAGGATGTGCTTCAAGGTGCCATTGTGATCAGGCAAATGAAGTGAGAATCTCCAGAATTTTTGAAAATACATTTAGAGTTTGGTTGAAGAAAAGAAATAACAGAAAAACCGTCAACTTCCAGTTCTTTCTAATGATGTTTGCATGAATCTCTGAATGTTGACTTGTCTGGAGTTTATTTACCTATTTTGTACCAAAAAAAAAGATAGCTGGAAAGAAATGGTTAATTTTGTTTTTCAGGCATTCATTACAGACACCTCTGAAATTTAACTTTGAATTATGAGCAGATAAAGACAGAGTGTCAAGCTTCAAATAACTTGAATCTGGCATATCTTTTTGTTGCTGTTGGAGTCATTAAATATTCTTAATGGAGTTTAATTTTTGTCCATAAAACAATCAAGCAGGAAATAATTAATTTCTTATTCCAGCAGTATAAAAATAAACAAACATCAGAAATGCAACAATATTTCCATGGATTGTGGCAACAGTTGCCATGGAGAAAAACATGCCATTTTCATTTAAACCTTTGCTCTTCTCAAATAAAAGAGAATTTAATATGTCGTACTACCAAGATATTGTAGTTTAGCTTTAGGTAAATCTCCAATTATAATTTAATTTATTATAATATTTATTGTCATATCAATTTATTATCATACTTTGATTGTCTTGATCGACTTTTATTGCTTCTCTCACTCAGTTCTAACTTGTACAAATGGGGGAGTAGCTGTGGAGTGCAATAAGTGAGGAAAACAGAAGCCCCAGAGTCGCTCAAAGTTGTTCTGTAGTTGCCTTTGTGATATATTTTACTGGCATTTTGACAATTAACCATGAGCAATGGAGAATCCTCCTCTCTCTAAATAACTAATTTTCTGTAACCCTTACCTCCAAAACATCATTAAAACATCTTGGTCCACCCTTACATGATCAACTACTCTCTCTGCTCACCACCAGTTGTAATTTGGGATATGGCACCTTGCACTCAATGCCCTGCAAAACCCATATTTACCCCACCATGGAGTATGCCAATATTTATTCCATTCAGTAGGAAATTAAGAATGCCTAAATAAAAAAAGCATTTAATATATACAATTATAACTCTGAAGGACAAACCTAACCTGGAAATAAATTTTCATTTCAGTGGTGAGAGAAGAGTGCAGAGTTGTCTAAAGCATGAAGTATCCAGACATGTCTTCTGAGCTGCAATGAGGTGTCTTACCTTCAGTGTGCTTATAGCCACTTCCAGATACTTAAGTGGGTCTTTTTTAATAATACACAGAGATGTTTGGGGGTTTTTTTGTTCCATTCAGTGAACTCTTGGGTTTATCACTTGTTGGGGTTCACTATGTTAAATGAAAGACAAGAATAAGTCTTAACTTTTAGCTATCAATTCCTACATGATGAAGTCAAGCTGCAGTTACAGGTCTAACCATAACAGTGATGGAGCAGCATAGCTTTGAACTCGTCAAGATTTACTTTACAGGTACAGTTTAATTTGGTGAAGGACTTGCACCAAAATGAACTTGATAAAAATGAGAGATGGTGCTTGACAGCATGAAGTGTTCTTTGGTCTTTTAAATATAATTATATTTTTTAAAACCTTAAATTTTGTATAGACGCATGTGAAGACAATATTAGATTTTTTGAGTCGAGTTAGGATGAGATTATGATTGGAAACTTGTTCTGTTGGCCTAAGACAAAAGCTGAAGTTCAAACTCCTGTCTGAGCATGCACCTTAAAGATCTGAAAATCACAGCTGCTGAAAACCTATTTATTTCAGTACAGCTAGCTACTACATGTTTTACATAATATGTGCAAGTTAGAATCTATGTACAATTTATGCCTCTCTGAATTCATTATTTTTCTGGAAGTCTATTTGACTTCATAGTAAAGAACAGTTTTCTTTCTACTGAAGATGCAATACATCAAGATAATGACATGTACAAGGATAAGTTATCACATTCTCTCAGCACATAATGTATCCATCAGAATGGGATCTTTATCACATGATTTTACAGTTCTTCATTTCTTCTCTAAAAGGCACAAGACATAAATTACTTTCAGCAAGCGCTAATGAAGAAGTCAAGGTGTGGTAGAGGCAGGTTTTGACATTAAATAGTCTTGTTGTTTTCTTTTTGCATTTAAATAATTAAATCTGATTTTATACTTGGAGGTTTTTTTTTTTTCCAAATTGGCTACAGCTTAACTGTAGGGATATTTAATTAGTTTTTGCTGATTTTCTGTCTGCTTTTATTTACTCAGTGAGTTGATTGCTTCTCCATTTCTTGTAAAACTTTCTTTTTATTTTCTTCCTTGCTTTGTTTTCCAAGTCTCTAAAGAATACATTTCATATTCTCTTATTATTTTTTTATTTGCTAGAAAATTTTAAAATATGAGGCTGCACATGAAAACACTTGTACAAGCAGGCAACCTAATGCTGTAATTAAACTGAGCAACTTCAACTGATTTCATTTGGAGTGAAATAAATCATTCTGATACCTTGAAAATCCTCAGTGTCTCACTTTTTTTTCTTTTTTAAAGTAGAGAGGACATTCTTCAGTTTTCCCAACTGCTGTAAATGTAATATTGCTTTCCATCAAATTTCATTTGTACAAGAGCACACATTTACATTTTACCTGCATTCATACATTAGATTTTTATTGCCCCATACTAAAATTTACTCCTCATAGATTTGGTATTCATCTCTGCATTATCCTCTTTGAATTAATAGGTTATTACCCTGGCTTCTTTAGCTATCTGTGGTCAAAAAACCAAAAATTGTGCATTTGTTATGCCAGTGTATATGATGAGATTTTAGATAAGATCCAAATTGATATTTGCTTATGCCATATTCATATATTTCATAAGGATTCTACATATTCATGGGTGCCAGAATCCCCTATGCTTCCGTATTTTGCATACATTCTTTCATAGCATAAAGCCATTTGACAAATTTATTATTCTTTGACAGAAAATTTCAAGGGAATAATGTTTTTAGATATTTGGATGCTTTGAGTCAGCCGTTAATTAATTATATCTTAGGAGGAAAATGGACTTCAGATCCACACCTGAGAAAAAAAAAGAAAAAAAATCTCCTCCTCTCAGATATGAAAGACCTTTAAAATGCATGCATTTGATACATAAAAATACACTCTAAACTCATAAATTAAGTTCAGTAAGGCCTGTTTGGTCTGCCGACAGTTAAAACTCCCCAGACAAGAGAGCTTCCTTGGCTGGTTAACCTGTGCAGCCACTAGCTCAAAACTTACACAGTTAAAACTGCAGGAATCAGTCCAGGTCCTGAAGGGTGAACTGTCTCACTTGCACTTTTAGCACATTCATTTCATAAAGCATCAGCCATAGGAAAGTTGCCACAGAGCAGTGTTTTGCTGTTTAAAATGAGATTGTGGCACATTTGGGGAGAAGAACCATTCTGAATGACATTAGCACTGTTCTGTAATTCTGCACAAACCTTTTGAATACAGAAAGCACTGAGAAACTAGTAAGGGAAACTTTACACTTAGATTTGCAATGACTCAGTTTGTGGTGCAGTGTTGAGGCAAGTGTTTGTCCCAAAAAAGGTAAAATAGGTATATCGGGATTCTTTTTTCTTTTTTTTTTACATTTGAAATCTATTTTGTAGAGGCAGAAAAGATAAAACATGATGCAGAATAATGGCCACTTTACAAGCTGCATCTCCCTGCTATTACAATGACTGACATTTCCTACACCCATTAAGTGCTCTGCAAAGCAAAGTGAAAATAAAATCAAGTGTGGAGTATATCTTTCCTTCTTTTCCTGCTTGACAAACTGTGACTTCTTTATAACTGAGACGGAATAACTACCGAGGATCCTTAATATCTGAATGCCACTGCTTACTAAAGCAAACCTGTAAGAATATTGAAACAAAAAATGTTTTTCAGCTGTGCTATCTGAACTTTTCACACCATGCAGTAAAACATGAGAATTAACCCTTACAGTAATAAAGCAAGGAGCCTGTTAAGACCATTGCAGTCAGAAGCTTTTTGTTACTATAGGAGTGGAGAAGTAATGAGCTGAAATGGCAGGGAGTGCCTCTGACCTCCTGCCCTGCAAGGTCTCGGCTGTGCTCCCCACCAAGGCAAGCAGGGCCACTTCCTACAGGTGTGGACCAGTCAGGTCTGTGGTGCTGCTGCCAGACAGGCCTTGGAGCCAGTTGTTCAGCACACCACAGCTGCAGCCTGCATGCTCTGCCTCTCCTTTGGCTCCCAGCATCCCCCAAAGCCCAGCAGCACCAAGAAGCTCAGGGCACCCAATGAAATGGGTCTGCTGGGAAACAGGGCCAGCAGCCATCCACAGGGCTGGCATTCTGGTATTTAGGCAGGGACCAGGGTAAGGTTCCACAGAGACTTCTGCCGTGCCTTCAATTTTAATGCAGAAAAATCACTGGCACAGGTGTACTTGTCAAAGCATTGTCCTTCATGGTGTCCCTTAAAAGAAGATAGATTAGTCTAGAAGCAAGAAATAAAACACTTCATCATAATAAGTGCCCCATAATTCAGTGACTGGGATGAGAAAGAGCATATTGTTAAACATTTAAAAATACCAGATGGGAAGTTTAACTTACTCATTCCTGTCTCAGTCTACCTAAAACTCTCAGTCTTTTTATCAAGTGCACATATTAATATTTCTCCTTAAACCATCTGAGACTGAGAACATGTTACATAAAAAGAATTAACAGAATTAGTTAGAATGATTTTGATAGATGATTTGTGTGAAAACTGGGTGCCATGAAAACTGCTGGGAGTTTCAGTATTTATTTTACAAGTACAAAAGCTATCCTTTCTGAGATTAGTAAGTGTTGTGGATTTAACCTAGCTGACAGTCAAACACCCACCCACCCAACTGCTTGTTCACTTGCAGTGGGACAAGGAAAGAAAAGAAGAAGAACAGGCATGAGAAAGGCAATCGGTCAAGCTTAAGAGTGTAAAATGCCAATGTGGGCAAAACACACTCAACTCAGGGAAAATTAACTTAACTTGCTAACTAAACTAAATATTGTTTGCTAACTAAACTAAATATTTAGTTATTAATCTGACATTGAGAAACAAAAAGACAAACAAACAACTCCTTTCCTGCCCCATTTCCAAGCCTCAGCTTCACTCCTTCATTCTTGATTCCACTACTTCCACCCTTGTTAGTGGCACACCTTCATCCCCTTTGGCATGGATATGGGCAGAGTAAAAGTGAGGGCAGGGAGGTAGGTTCAGCACTTGGTGGTTTTTTTCCTTAATCTGCCCAGCTGTGACAGTTTCTGAGTCTTTATGCTATGGTTTTTGTAAATCAATTCTGTGTGAGATCTGTCTGTTTATGTGTGTACATATATGCTCTTACATATGTTTGAAAGTTTGATAATTTAAAATTATTAAATGACAACTACTTATTTTGTTTTCCAGAAGCTGAATTCTTCTTCACACCCAGAATCTCAAGGGTCAGTCCTCATAGCCAGTCTTACCAAGCCTACAGTTGTGTGTGAGCCCTGCACAGATTTGGGTTATAGGCCAGACAGTGTGAGGTGAACCTTCATGCTACTTGTGAGGTTCAAGTTTTGAGTTCAGAGCAGTTGCTAGCCTGCCAATTTTTTCCTGGCTTGGAGACTGACATTTCTCAATACCTAAAGGAAAAGAATCACCTCTGTGTTTGGTTCATAAAAATCAAGACATTGTTATGAAACACAAACATCTCCTACCAAGACAGGATCTGCTCAAAATGCTTGTTTCAGAAGGGTATCTTAGGGAAATACTTAAATAAATACAATTACATATCCACTATACACATCAGCTTCTGAATTAAGGATCTGCTGCTATCCCTTTGAGACATGTTAGATGCAGATAACTTATCTTTCTTTCAGCTATCATTTTGAGATTCTCTTAAAACTGAACTCAACAATGAGGTAAGAGGTGCATTTAATTGGCACAAAATGAGCTTAGGGTAAACTGACACAAATTCTGTGTTTCTGCCAAAGAACAGGGGACCTGGGTTATTTGCAAATCCTGCTCTGCATCTTGCAGATGAAGTTCAAACTTTTTCTTGGTCTTGATTTTCTGTCTAAGTAAGTGCTCTGTATACTAGGAGTTAGCAAAAGCATTGCTTTGGAAATGACACCTTAAATTCAAATGTTTTACAAGAGGTTTAACAGTTCCCAGCAATCAGCTGGTTAGTACATTTAAAGTAGTTTGTATCTTTTTCCTAATATATTTACTTGCCAATCTTCTTTTTCTTTTTTGCACTCTCTGATCCTCTTTTTGTTTTCTTACATCGGTGACCTTTTCCTATCTGGTGCTTTCTCTTCATGGCCTGGCATACAGCCTTCTTCTTTTCACACTATCTGTATTTTGTTCCTCAAATCCCTACCACCATCAAATTTCTAATTTCCTCTAAATGTTAAAAACAGTTGCTAAACAGCATGTAGGAATCACTTCTGAATGTGTGTATGTGGCATTTTAGAAGGCTCTTTGGGAGGCAAAATGTCACCAGCAGAGCCATTTGGTTAGAATGAGGAAAATAGTAATAAATTATTTATGTCTGGTATTTTGTAAGAACAGCTTTATTTGATACTGCTGTATTTCATTTTGACCTAACCTAGGTCCAAACTTACTTGTAGGACCAGTTAGTATGACAAAAATTAATACGGCATTATGTGTATATTTAGAGATTTATTATAGAAGGAGAGACAATTTTTTTGAGATATATGTACTAAAAGTCCCTAGTGCCCACAGGGTCTGCACACTTGAAATATAAGCACATTGAAAAAAATCTGAAAATTCAAAAATAAAAAGCATGGTTACTGCAGTACTGCAAAGTATTACCATTGCTTTGACTAAACAGCAAGTAATGCAAGGAAAATTTTACATGTTCTGGACAATTGGGTGGAGATAAAGAAAAAAAAAAAACAAAAAGATACTGTCCAGAGAAAGCAATTCATTGATGTTTGGATGAAAAACTAGAATGTGAGTTTAGGACATATTAGAATTTAATGCTGCATTATTCAACCAGCAGATAGGTAATGATGAGATCTGACTTGGATTCCAGCAAGCCTCAGGATCAAGGACAGGCATCACTGGTACTTTACACAGTTGATAACACAGCAAAAACAGCAATACAAAACATACAGGATAACAGAGTGATTAATGTTTCTTGGATAAGGTCTATTTTAAGGTTGGACTCTCTAGTCTGGTAAAGATGCTTTACCTGGCTGCAGGATCTTTGTCATGACAGGAATATCTGACTGCTTTTGTAATTAGACAAATGCTTTCTAAATTTTCAGCTGTGGTCAAACTGCATAAATCCAAAGCCTGCCCTGAGAAAAAGAGATCCAACAAACAAACAAAAAAAAACCCCACTTGTTTCATTTCTTCAAACCAAGCTCTACACATTAAAACAGGCTTTGGGGTGCAGGTGTAGAGCAGGGATGCCCTGCATAGCTCTAGTAGTCTGACAGCCAGAAGGGCTGAGGATGGCACGTGCTACCCTCATCAAAGTGCAGAAAAGCCCAGAGCATCACAATGCAATATCACAGACATATGAAAAAATAAGTTTGTAATGAGCTTCCTTATTCTGAGCTAGATTTGTATTTTGCTGTATAGCTGGGGTCAGCCTTAGGCAGAGAAAAAAGGGGAATTGCATGATTTAATTTTCTCTTGCAATATGCTGTAATCATCTCAACAAATGGAAATTCAGATTGGTATTTGCACTTTTCTTTTGTGAGAAGACTGATAAGTTCAATTAATGATCAGCAAGCTCTCCCCAAGAAAAGCACTGTTTACTCAGGACAGCAGCATTACAATGAAAATGAAAATGAGATGTTAGTGCCTGTCTTGCTTAGGAGTGGTTTATTAATATCCCTAAAGAAATATAAATCTAAATCTCTCCCCTCTGACTGTTCACTCAGCTCCTGCCTGTGTTTTGGCCTAGTACACAGCTCATGCTAAAAGCTGATGTGTGCTGGGAGCAGCACCATTAGGTCAGAAAGAGAGCCACATGTAAGCAGGACAGGATAGACAGGGCAGAACAAAGGCCATCATGCAGCTGTTATCACCTGCTGCTTGCTGTCTCCTCCAGCCATTGTCTCTTCCATCCTTGCATATTAATTGCCCAAAGTTTCTTCTGTGTCCATTAATTTATGGAAATTACATAGACGAAAGTTCCAAACCAGGAGTTATAAACACATCATCTTACCTAAGAATATTTTGAAGCAGATCCAGTAGCAGCCAGACTGCTGAGGCTTTCATTCTTTCCTGTGTGACACAGGGACACCTGTGCTGTGAGGGAGGAGGAAGAATGAGCACTCCCACCCTTTGCAAGGTAAGGGATTTAGTCGTTGGTATGTGAGTTAAAAGTTTGAGAACTTGTAAGTCACGAATTATTGAAGTGATGAATGACTGAAGTCACGTTAGACTAGCCTGTACAAATAAGACTGAGTGTTTGTTTTCCTTTCTTCAGAAAGCAGAGTTCAATTTACAGAGTATATTGTCCTGTAAATTTAAGAGGTTCAAATGGACCATGACACCACTCCTAGTGCTTGTTATACCTGCTACAGTCCCAAGTCATTAATTTGCAAACAGTATCTGTTTTTTCAGCCCAGGACTGCCAATTTTCTAAGTGTAAAGTCTAATTTCCTTTTCTGCCTCTCTGACTAGGCCAATTATTTTAAGTATTCCTGGGTGGGGGAAGAAGATTTGGACAGTGACATCTAAAAAGGTTTTTCACTTGCAGGGTTTCACCATAAGAATTTGGTCTTATAGGCTCCTAACATTTTCTAAATTTTTAAGACCATCCTTCAGCTCAGGGTCTTCTTTTTGGGCTTACTGCTGACTGAAATCCTGGCTTCCTGTATGTAATTTATAGCCCTAACAGAGTAGCATTTTGCTGTTCTATGGCATTACAGGATTTTTCACTTGGAGTATTGATCACTCAGAACTAGGAATACTGAAAAACAAGATTTTTTTTGTTTTTCTGTAAGATCTAACATTTCAATTATGCTGCATTTAAATAATTCATGAGTAAATATGGCTTCTGTATTAGAGAATGCCATCCACTCCATCTTACAAATTTCATTTTGATAGCTTTTTCCTAATGTCAGCTTTCTAAATTCCTCTATTTATAACTTACATCATCCCCAGTAATTCAACAGAAAAAACCAGCATTTTTTGTAACAGTAATTTCTGAACAAGAATTTGCTTTCTGTTCTGTATATGGGGCTTGGAGTTTTATTTAGGCCATGAGTGCATATCTCAGCTAAAACTAGAAAATGTTGCTGTCAAATGCTTATCCAATGCTATTTCAGTACCGGGATAACAAATTAAAAATTATAATATCACATATTGCATCTTACTGAGTATGCCTAAGAGATCTTAAAATTACTATGGATTCAGCCACAAGAATCCCGTAGGTATTGCACACTTCAGTGGGACAGGAATCCACAGTGCCATATGGCAAACTGGAATCAGATCCAAATGGAATAATTGTTTCTTGGCTAAGGAATAAGTTTTCTTTCACTGTATAAAGTAGATTTTCAATTAGTTTTCTTCCTTTCATAATTTAAGATAATTTCTTTTTCTGGTATTACTGTTGTGAATAATGTTAAGGCAAACAGGATAACATACTTACTTGGGCCTTAAGTGATGATCAGACTATTAATTTCTTCTATCAAACCATACAACTGTATAATTTCATCTCCATTTAACTCGGTAATATCCCTTTTATCCAGGCCATTACCTTTAAAGGACTAATGGAAAGGTTTTCCAGATAGTGAGGTAGCAAAACCTTGTCAAACCCCCAGATTTTATTGGTTCAGTTTACAGAACTGGTTCAGAAACATTACTTATTGTGGAAGCTGAAGGAAGTGTACTAGAAAGGTGTCTTTCTCAAACTATCCATTTGTTCCTATCTAGGAAATACTAGTTACAATTTAATTTTGGGCATTGTTCTTAACAGGAAATGACCCCAAATGTACATTCTGAAATTATGATATTTTTTTTTTTCTGGGTTTTATCTAGGTTAAAGAAGAAAATACCCCAGTGTAATGAAATTTTGACTAGGCCATGTGAGACATGAAAACTAGTAATAGTAGTTGGCACGGTAAAGAATTTTCTTTTTGAGTTTATGACAAAAATAGACCTACTTCTTATCTTTAAACAGCATTTTATTATCATCATGGAGCATCTGAAATTTTGCTTCAAGACTACCTTTGAACAGACTGTTTCTGTCCACTCATTACTCCTAAACCTGAGGTGAATATGTTAAATCTTTCTTTACAAATGAGGTAGAAGTTCCAATGTTCTTTATTGAGGATTTCCTTTTTTCTGCATTGAGAAATAAACATAAATGAACATTAAGAATATTTACTTTATTTAAGGAAAAAAATCAGTTGATAGAAGTTTCTGACTCTACTGTAACTCTGCAAAATGTGGCAAACACAGTGAATCATTTCATTCAGAAAGGATAGCTACAACTGCTAAGCAAATACTCATGGAAAGACTTAAGTCTCAGTAGACCTTGCAGGAAATATCAAATTTTTTATATCAAAAGGAAAAGTTTATTCTGTATTAACTGAACTCAAAACAGATCAAAAGACTGAATCACTTATTCTGGCCCTTTTCCTTAAGAAGTGAGTCTTTTTTAGTAAATATTAACTTTTTTCAATGAATGCAAGGAAGTTTAAATAACACTTGTCATCAATATTAGTTAGAAAGGCATAGAACACCTTCCCATTGCAGATGGGTTGCAGAAAAATTAGCTGCTAAACACAAAAGCTCTTCTAAGTGTGAGGAAACTTAGTCTCGTGAGAGTCCTACAACTTGATAACATTACAGGGAGGACCAGAGAACCTAAGACCAGCATTCAGTGTGTTAACAGAAGAGCTGAGGATAAGACACTTTTGTTCTCAGAAATGACTGCTATAGAATGGCATATGCTCTTGCTTTCCCTAGCTGCAGAAATTTCACCAACTAAGTTAAAGCCAATACATAGAAAGAAAAGGCAGATGGAAGCACAGGAAATAAAAAATTAACTCCAAAACCTTGAATTCAGTCGTCCACTGCAAATGGTTTCTTATCAGGAAAAGACTTACTCTGTTTTCTTGTAGGTGGTGTTATCACCTACACTTACAATAGTAACCTCTGATATCAGACATTTATGGAATCCTAGCTGAAAAAAGTCTAGCAGATAACCCCCATGAATGTGTATTTCTTAGCTGGACAGTTTGCAGCTGTTGTTTATCTTTTTTTTTTTTTTTTAAATAATGTGGTGGGACTGATCTTATGTGCTATTTTTTTTTCCTTCACACCTGGAATCTCAATGGACTGTCCTCTTAGTTGGTCTTACCAAGCCTGCAGTGGTTTGTGAGCTCTGCACAGATATGGATTGTAGGTCAGACAGCGTGAACTGAATCTTTATATTGCTTGTAAGGTTCAAGTTTTGAGTTCAGGCCAGTTTCCAGCTTGCCAATTTTTTCCTTAATTGGAAACTGGTATTTCTCAAGCTGTTGAAACACCCCAAAAAAACCCCCCTGATATAATTTATCCAAACTAAATTCAACAGACCTAAGCCAACATAGCTGACAGACTGAACTAAATATAGTATTTGATAACATACTGGAAAGCCCAGTGAAGTATTACTAAAATGGTTGCATCACATAGACATAAATAAATTGAGGGAGTTTTGTTTATTTAATAGGGATGAGAAAAGATGGGGGATGCAATTGCAGCTGTCCATTGCATTGTGGTCGGGTTATGCAAAAGAGGGACACAAAATAATCTCAAAGCTGCACAATGAAAGGATGAGAGAACATATTCATAGGCTACAGCAAAGAAATTCCAGATAGATAAAAGGAAAATGTCTTAACAAACAAATGCAGTGGACCGCAGAAGTTGTGAAATCTTTATCCTTAGAGATTTTTGGAAATGAGATTGTCCTGAGCAAACTAATCTACCTTTGAAGCTAGTTCTGCATTACGAACCTGAATGATCCTTTCCAAATATTTTTTCCTATGATATCTGTGAAGTGTGCCTCAACCACAGTATTGGCAGTTCTGGCTTCCCCAGTACAAAAGAGATAAGGAGTCACTGGGGAGAGATCAGTGAATGGCCACAAAGATGATGAAGGGACTGCAGTATCTTTCCTGCAAGTAAAGGCTGAGAGAACTGGGACTGTTCAGACTGGAGATGGAAAGACTTTGGGAGATCACATCATTGTATATAAATATCTGAAGGAAGATGCAAAGAAGATAGAACCAAGTTCTTTTTAGTAGTAGCCAGTGAGAGGACCAGAGGCAACGGACACAAACTGGAACACAAGAGGTTCCCTCAAAACTTCAGGAAACCCTTTCTCACTGTGAGGGTGAGCAAGCACTGGTTTTGTTGACCACAGAGATTGTGACATCACTGTCCTTGGAGATACTAAAAAGATGTCATGGTGCTGGGCAGTGACCTCTGGGTGCCCCTCCTTCAGCACGGGAATTGGACCATGTGACATCCACAAGCCCCTTCCAACTTCAGTCTTACTGTGATTCTGCAGTACATGTAAAGTTAAATTTAATTTTTAGACTATGTTAACAGTACAGATCAGTCCTGTGAGTTTCTCTTTTTTTCCCCATGGTTACAGCTCTAAATAACCTTAATGTCAGTGGTATCCAGTACTCAGTGATGGTTTTGGTCCAATTAATAAAACATGGACATTTTATTATATACATGTTGCTAATTAATGGAAACAAATTGTCTAAATTCTAATGAAAACAGGGGTTACAAGTATTCATAACCTTCATAGGCTTTAATAGGAATAATTTTTTAAATGACATTTGTTTTAGTCATAATAAGGCATTATCCAAGATAATGGTTGAAATGTCTTGCTAGGTTCCTGAAAAGACTATATAGCCAAACTCCCAAAGCAAATTGAAAAGTCCCTTCTTCCCTCTCTCCATCTCACCTGCCTTTTCTTCTGTACTCACAGAAAGTCCGAGAAAAAAAATCTGAGCTTCAAACTGAGATTCAAATTGAATGCACTTGGCAATCAAAATTTATTCCCAGTTTGAACTCTAATACACGGAGTTCTTTCAAGGTTAGGCAATAATTTTATAAAAGAAAAAATTATGATATCTGCTGGTGCCTGAACCTGTATCAGCAATTCAATTAAATAATTGGACCATTCTACCTTATTTTGGAAGCAACATTTTCCCTGGAGTAATTAATGTTCAAATGGAAGCAAAACCAAATGCAAGCCAAGCAACTGTATATGACATGATTAAGACAGTCTTGGGTTTATTTCTCTAACATTGTTGGCTGTATTAAGCAAAAGCTCACGTGAATATCAATGTCTCTTAGCTAACAAGACTCTAAACTGCAGTGAGCTGTCTGGCACATTTGCTGTCTGAGGAACTCTAAACTTTTCATAAGTTCTCTCTTTGTTTGCTGGGTGTTTGTTTTCCTTCTTTTAAGAGTTCTAATGAGGTAAACCAGAAGAATAAACAGAGCTTTTCTGAGGAATCCATAGGTAATTCACCAAGGTGTACAATCTAGCAAATAAATTAAACTGGTTGACTGATAAGGATTTTTTTAAGCTCATTAGAATTTTTTTAATAGGCTTACTTTAGAAATTTAGAATCATGTTAATTTATGTCTAAAGTATTTCTTAGAAGTGTTTTGATACAAATGGAATTGAATGATAAAGTACTTCTCCATACATCATGTTTATTAATATAGTGGCATGCCACAGCCCAGTTCAGTGTACAGATTCCTGTTTTGTCCAAATACTTGCCAGTAAAAGGAGGAACAGGAATGAACCCGTGTTTGGGTTGTTTTTGTTGAGGGGGTTTTTTTGTGACAAATCAACCAATTCTCTGCTTTATTTACAAAAGAGACAATGGCAATTCAACAGGACTTGGGTAAGTGCACAAGGATCATCACCAGCTGAGAACATTAGGACAGAGTAAAACTCTCTATGGTTATTGGCATCAAAAAATAATAGAGATTTCCAAAGTTGTTAAAAGGCAAATCTAAAATCTGGAGTTTTCCAAGCCCCTCTTGAATTGTTGTAAACACAGGAACAAGGAATTCCTTCGTGGATGTCTACCTGAATCTGTAATTACCAGGTCTGTTTGAAAGTTCTGAAATCCTTTCTCACAGTCAGGCTTCATATTTTATGAACTTTACATCATGTGTAATGAAAAACATCCACAGGACATGGCTGAAAAACTCAGCATTCATACATTTAAGTATGAATGAATAACAAAGTGCAGAAGGGTAAAAATGTGAAAGATGTACTTCTTGAATCAGAAAGCAGTACCAGTAGTTCCCTTTTCTAAAACATTTGGCTTAACTTTTCATTTGTGATTGGTGTCTGGCCAAATAGACTTTGGATTATCTACACAAATGGCAAATCACTCATAAGATTGCTGGAAAACGTGTCCAGAAGCTGACAACCAGAATATGATTTACTTACAGCATTCTTGTAGAAAACATGATGTGTAGACTTGTATTCTTTAACTTAAGGAAAAGAACCAACTAATTGATCTGCTGGCATGTGAGTGGCATGAGGAGCACTGGACAGCATTAATAACCAGTAGTGTAACACAGACCTGCTTTGCTCTTTGAAGGAATGGGCATGTTGGGCATCCACCCTGATAAGTCCCTGTCTCTGTTCTTCTACTCTGGGACAACTCTAGATCTTTCAAAATCCCACTCCTACTCCACCATCTATATTTATACCAGTATTTGCCAGGGGAAAAGTGAAAGAATGGCATGAAATAACCTTCACCATTTAATTTGTAGCACATTCCTTGACATAGTTTTGGCCTATGCCAGCTGGCATTGTCTATGTCAATGAGCAGTTCAAGGGATGGTATGAACCAAGAACACTATCCAGTTCACATTTTGTGTACAGTTTCCCAGAAAATGCACCATTGTGGACCCCTCTCTTGATTCCAGTGCCCAAGAGCTGTCTGTCCCTGGCCTATTTTAAAACCCTTTGTTTGGTTTCAGACCTTAAAGACTGTGGTTCTTCCACTCAAGAATTCCACACCTGAATCCATGGTGCTTGATATACTTGATGTTACCACCTACTGACAGAAGAGGAAAGGTTCCAGCTGTGTTATTCCCATATGATACAAGGCATAGTACCAGTCCATCAGAATATGCATCCTATTTTAGAGTAAGTGGCAGCCTGAGTAGAATCATGGTTTCCACAGTTTTGACACCCACTACTGCACTTTTAGCCATGATTAAAATTAAACCTCTCTCTCAGTAAATTTGAACACTAAAATGCTGCAGGCAGGTGAAGTAAAAGCTGAGGTTTCAGGTTTCAAATATTTGAAATGCTTTCTATGACTGTCGTAGGATAGTAAAAGGCCATCTCTGGATGTTTTAAATGAAGACAATCAGGACATATTTCTACCTACAATAAAAAAACCTTTTGCTTGGGGAGTCAGGCTGCTCCATGTCTTGCTGCCTAAGAATGGAAGCAGATATATCCTTTCCCGAGTTTTTTGTTGTTTTATACTTCTCAAGTACTTCCAACCCAATTTCCTGGCCAGCACTAGGATGTTTTAACTGCCTAGATAGGAAGAGACTGGTACATGAGGTCCAGCATAACTGCGGGTGTGACAGTGATAATTCTGGTTTATCTATACATTTCAATTGTTTAGGAAACTATTTGCCTTCCTTAGAAAAAGAGGTGAATTTAATGTTCTATTCTCTAGTTACTTGTATTTCTCTTTTATTCATTTGTGACTGGGGCATAAAAGCACTGAATGGATTCTTCATTTTATTTTTATATGAGAACATAAATACAAACTACAATTGTGTCCCATGGATTCACACTTGAATGAAACACTAAAGTGCAATCTTTTTTATGTGACACTCAGTTTTGTAAGCTAAGCAGCAGTGTAAAGTAGTCTGAAGATCTGCTTGATTTGAAAGATAATTGCAAATACTTATGAGACTTTTAACGATTGTGATTTATTACCAAGCAGTTTATATTCAAATGCATTAATAATATGCTGAAGTAATGCAAACTCTTGACTGTGACAAAAGGATTCATAAAGACAGTTAGTGTTTCATGACATGATGAAATGACAGCTTTCACTTCAGTGTATGTAAATTGCTAAAAATGTGGTGTGACACCTGTGCTTTGCTGTCAAAGGTTTCCCATTTGAATACATGCCTAGTCCTCCCTGCTGCTCGACAAGACAAGTAGAATATTTTGGTTTCTGAGGAAAGCAATAAGGAAGGAAAGCAATACCATCTCAGTTTGCCACTTTAAATACCTTTATTTTGCTCCTCTGAAACCAGTACATATGGAAAACAAGGCAGCAGTCAAGGTGGAGAATACAAAATGCCAAAGGCTTTGAAGAAGTTATCCAGAGTAGGCAACATAATAGTGATTAGACTGCTCTAGAAGTGAGCAGGGTGGAATCTAATTTAGGAATGGTTTGAGATTCATTAGATACAAAATGACTGAGCAGATAAAGGGACTAACTGAGCTGAAAATGGCTGGGGAAATGTGGAGTCCATATGGTTCACAGTGCACTTTCCCTTTCTTTATACAAGTATTCAGAAAGAGACTGTTAAAAAGAGTGTGGGAGAAACCAAATGTCTCAGGAACACCATGGCCTCATTCCAAGTTTTAGAAAAGACTTCAGTGCTTTGTCTCTGGTTGTGTTAAGCCTCTCTCCAGGTGCACGGATCTCAGTCTAGATTCCTTCACTTTTCTGATCAATCATCCCAGGAAAGTAGAGTATCATCTGCAAGTGAGTCTTTTATACAAAGATCTGAATTTTTTCTGTATATAGATGCTAAGCAGTTCACTGTTCATGAGGAAGCTAATGTCTCACACTGTTATGAGGATACAGGTTTAATTGAGGAAAGCATGTTTCATGTGATGGGTACCAAAGTGGGAAATTCCTTCACACACACCAGTCATTGGTATTAAGACATAACATTTGTTTACTTTTAGCTTTAATCTCTCTCCCCTTTAAATTGTGCAATATTTTTCTCCAAGCAGAGGTCATGAAATGATGCCACACCAGAACAGGAGCACATCATGGGCATGGTGATGGAAGGTTGGAGGTCATCACAGGCAGCTCTAGCCCCACATACCAGGTCCTCTCTGGGGACAAATCAGGAGCATGTGGGAGTTAAATGGGGCTGGAAATGCTCTCTCCCCAGTGAGCTGATCAGGAAGGGGGCAGGCCTCAGCTGCATTACCCTGGAGCTGGCCCTGAGCCACAGCAGCCAAACCTGCAGGAGGGAAGATGAATCCAGGGCTCTTACATTTACCCCAGTACTACCAGTGCTGTGGAAAACAAAGGGACCTGGCTCCAGTCTTGCTGCTGCTGATGGTGCTACCACTCTCCGTAGGAAAAAAGTGAAGAATTGTAATCTACTTGCTGTTTCTAGTAAATTATATTCTACTTATTTTTCACCATTTATAATTTCAAAATCTTTGCCCACACAAGTTTATTTACTAGCTTGTCTTTGTTTGCCAGTCTTTACAACGAATTTTTGACCTTCCGTCTGTAGATTGTATATGCTAATTAATGTCTTTCATTTTCTTGGAATGTTTTCAAATATTATTTTTATAATCCTTAATGCTGAGTTTAGTTCTGCTATACTAGTAAATCAGAAAAAAAAGACAGTCGGGGATGATTGATATATTTTATCAGTCCCTAGAATATTTAAATCATGATTTTGTATAAAAGAATGATATTGACAGGCAGAACATGCAGAAAGATGGCTAGAATTCCAATTGTATTGTAAAAATCCTCTTTTATCTTTCGGAGGTATTTTTTCCTGTAACAGATTGGTTTTTTTACATAATGTCTTTTCTCCTAGTAAGGTGTATTTCTGTCCTCTGTTAAAGCACATACAAAATCAATAGAATATGAGGAATTAAGGTCTACTGTTTCACCATTAGTATTACAGACTGAATTGCAAGAATTTTAGCAATTCTGAAGGTCCATAACAAGGACAGAAAGTTAATAAACTATAAGTTGTGGTTATAGTAATTTCATTATAAAACTGAGCTGGATTACTGACTGCAACTTTGGTGGTTCTAGTGGACTGAGGTTGTTTCTTCCTTAGATTGGGATGCTTTTGGCATAGGCCAATGCAGTATTATAAATAGGATAATTCATGGGGTTCAAATGAATTTTGCTTTTCATCATTCAATTAGGTTTTCACTTCTGAATGTAATGGCACTCAAAATACCTGGTAAGCAAGAGACACAAAATTTCAGACAAAATTATGAAGATGTCATCTTCCTTCAAGTCAGAATTGGGCTCTTAGGATTTTCTACTTGGATATGTGTTAACCAAAACTACAGCAAACTATTGAAAAAAAAAAAAAAGAAAAAAGAATGGGAGAATTCTTGCAGTTAGTCTGGAACTATAATTATACTGTAATACTTATATTCTTCCTCATCTATGACCAAGATGTTGAGGCAGCCATCAGTGGAAAATATTCTGTTTCATATAAGTAATTAACTATTGAATACTTAATAAGTATTTGTACATTATACTTCTCTCTAAATATTCTCTTAAATTGTTCTTTGGCTTTGTCAGAAAAATTGAACTATAAAATTATTTCCTCTCTGTTTTATGTAAAAAGACAAAAAGTGTTCTTTTCTTTGAAGCTGTTACCCTCCTTTTGGCCTGATAAACTTACTTTATGGAAAATACAAGCTTCTTTCCTGAAATTCCAGGCAAGCTTTTAAACTAAGTTACTGGCTTCTCTTTTAGCTGCTTCTTCCATTGTTCAAAAACATTAGAAAGGATTTAATATTAGGTTTGTAGCACTGATTTAATTTCTTACTCACTTTTTTGGACATGGTTTTTCCACCCCCTTTGCAGAGAGGCTGGCCACCTGCTAAATCTTCTCTCCATCCCTCTAGCTATTCCTCTCCTTATTTGCATTAAAGAAACAAAGACACAGAGAAAATACTATATCCCCATGAGCTGTTAACACCAGCCTGTGTTACCTATGAGTAGGTAACAACTTTTCTCAAACACCTGGGGGGAATTAGTTTTCAGTGTGTGTTAACATGTACACGT
Organism: Rhipidura dahli; assembly: GCA_013399225.1. NCBI lineage: Eukaryota > Metazoa > Chordata > Aves > Passeriformes > Rhipiduridae > Rhipidura > Rhipidura dahli. The sequence goes on along the minus strand of VXAC01005196.1, from coordinate 826,511 downwards.
ATGCATGAGTGTATATATATATTCATACAGATTCATATATTAGTGTATGTGTTAGTGAAGCATAACACAAGCTGTACTAGTGGTGTAGTATTCCTGTATTATTGTGTATATTAATGCAAAACACACATACTTACATAAATATATAATATCACATGCAAGGTGTCTTTACATATATGTAAAGAAATAAGCACATTTTTGCCTTTGAAAGTATAGCTAGCAACAGAGTTAGTTTGAATAGTCAGGTATCACAATGGCCGAGGATATCACCTGTCCAAAAATCTAATCTAATTGAAATTTTGTGCATGATCTGCCTCTGGTACACCTGCAGCTTGTTGCTGAAACGGAAGTGACTAAATCTTAATGTAGAAGGGGAAGAGAAAAAGGAACAGCCTTCAACAGCTCCTTTTCCCCAATTGCTAGACAGTTCTTGCAGTACCAATTTAGAGATCTCCATTTGCTTTAACTGATTTCTCAGTCTGACAATTAAAATTTCTACTGCTCGTTATTTGGAATTTAGGAATTACAGACCTATCCAGGAGACTATATAAACAAGATTCCTGTTATTTAAAGTAGAAGTTAAATAATTATTCTGTATATTTAATTTTCAAGATTGGTATTTAGACTTACTCATCCTTCTATAGCCAGGTGAATATTCTAAAACAATTTTTAGTTAAATTATTCTTGACAAACATTTAAAAATTAATTTAAATAATTAAATTGCTTTAAATAAGCAATGGACTGCAGATTGAGAAGGCTTTTCTAGGGAAAGTATTGTACAAGCTTCCCTGCCACACCTCCTACATATGAATTCACATAGAAGTGTAAACAAAGGAATTTCTGACCCTTCCCTCAAAAAAGGTTGCGAAGTAGAACTTTCACCTTTTTCAAAGTCTCTCATTTCTGCTAAGAAAGTCCTTAACCTACTAAGCAGTTTTTCTCCAGCTTGCTAGCCACTACCCTGCCTCCTTGAATTGCTTCTCAGAAATCGGGTATAAAGGCAAAAAAATCCCAGCAGAGGAATCCGTGGGGATCTGTGCAGGACAGGCTATAGGACTTAGAAAAAGAAGAAGTGGAATTTTACACTGCTCCCTGCAGTCAGGCAGTGGTACCACATGGAGCTGGTCACAAAAACGAACGTGAGACTTGGGCATGGAATGGGCAGGGTGTTGGCTGAATTTTGAGACGAGTAGGGCTGAGCAAAACTTGCAGTGCTTAATAACTATGCACTTGTAGAGAAAAAGGTAATGGATTCTCCCTTCTTCTGGGGAGAAATTTTTTAGCATACTATGGTGATTGTGTTGGCCGGAGGGAGGACTTGACAGAACCAATGAATTACTAATGTTCCCCTCTCCCCGTATGACAGGCTGGAAGACCCAAACACAACCTTGACTGCAAAAATGCTGACAAAATAACAAAGGAGTCTTTGCCACTTAATACAGATATAGCTAAACAAACAGGATTCTCACATAAAGTCTTTCATTCAGTTTGGCACTGTGTAGGTCTTGAAGTGGATACTGGGGTTTGTATAAATGTGTGGACAATATTACTTGGACCTGAAGGACACAGGAAAGTAATTTAGATAATAGATTTGGGGCTTTCAGAGACATGAACATCTTCCCTGTTTCTCAGCTACTCTGTAATGTACAGCAGAAGTAGGATACTCTTCCTTTTGAGTTTATACATGATGTGAGTTTTAACTGTCTGTAAAACTAGAATTGCTGGTACAGAAGCTGTTAAGTCTTGGAGGAATAACACCCTTGGGAACCATTAAAAAGAAATCTGGAATGTCAAAGAATAATCAAACATCATGATGGAGCATGATGCAGTTGCTCTTTTTCAGAAGAAAATGCTTTAAACCAAATTTCCAGTGTGCCTTCCTTACACACCCTGCATGCTCTCTTGGGTGTCTGCTTCAATCCACATTCTCCAGTAGAGTTCAGGTTGGGAGGGTTTGAAGCTGGTGTGATTACCCTGGCATGGTTAAGCCAATTGAAGCACGTGAATTTGTCTTGTTTAAATAAAACTTAATTTCATGAAAGAAGCAGATGACCAGAATTTACAGGGAAAATGGAAAAGGTAGAGAAGGAAGATGGATAAGAATAGATTTAGTTGTAACTGTCAAACTTTGAAGATTTCATTTGCAAGTCATCTGCTGGTTCTGTACTTCAAATGCAAAGAAAGGATTTACAATTCTACTCATTTTAATTTTGGATTTATTGGGATGATTTGTAAATTAATCATAGGACTTACATATAGCAAGTAGGATTTATAAGCCTAGAGGAGGATTATAAAGTGTTATGTAGGATTAGTAAATCTACTCTATGTATATAAATATATTTCCAGATGTCTAAAGCTATTACATACAATAGTTAAATCATATTATTAAATTAATGATACCTAAATCAAAACTGACTAGAATACTTTTTTTTAACACAATGGCAACATAAAACATGTTGGTACAAAATCTAAAAAAAGAATATAAACACTCATAATTCGTAGAACAAAGTCAGTACAGAGTATATTTTACTAATTTATATGTATGTTAAGAAGAAGGAAGAGGAAAAGGATATACTGAACTAGTGACTTTCCCTAACTAGATTTAATTTTTAGGAACCTGCCCAGATGGAACAAAGCAGCAGTCTAAAACAATCCTTTCAGTGACCATATACATGATGGTGAGGGGAAGTCAAGAGAGTGTAACTGAATAGAACCAGGGAAGAGTGCTTGCATCATGTTGATTAAGTTGATTAGAACAGACAAATCCAGTGACAGTGCAGTGATTAGAAACAACAGGGAAGTTACACTACAAGTCTGAAAAAAACCTACCATCCACAATAACTCTGGGATCTCTTCCTTTTTTTTTCCTTCTCCTTAAATCTCAGGTCAAAGGAAGCCTGGCTTGGTGATCCACTGGCAGAGGCCCATTTAAGTCTAAGGGACTGATTCCATCTTTCAGATGGGCAAAATAACCTGTAATGATAGCATGAGTAATTTTAGATTTTTAGTAGTACAGCTTTCCAGAACAAAAACCTTATATAACAAAAAATTAAAGCCTTCTGATAACCTGCAGTCATTCAGTAGAAGGCACCACAAAGTAGTAAACTTAAAATGCAAGAGAGAAACAACTGGCGGCGTTATCAGAACAATCTGAGTGATTTGACTCACACTGTGAACATGTTTGAAATTTTTCTTGGCTGGCACTCAGATTGCATTTGCCAACTTGTAGCAAGTTGCTCGGATTTCCTCTGTGTTTGTAAACACCCTGCAGAAATCATTTTTATTCCATAAAAAAATCTATTTTTATTCTGTTTCTAGATAACAAGAGTATATGAGAAGGGAAGAAAAGTCAAAGCAAAACTCAGACAAATTCTTCAAAGGAAGAAGGCAAATGAGAAAGGAACATTCACTATGTAGAAAGCTTATTGGTAGAAAAGACATATTTCTCTGTAACTAAAAGACAGAGATTGTCTACGTGGGTTCCTACACACAAACAAGTTTCACCAATTTTTTAGCACTAACAATTCTAGTCAGGTGTTCAGCTTCATACATATTTCATTAATAATTCAATAAAACATCTCAGAAATAAGGAAAGTTTCCTTTTTATTAATGATGACTTTTACACCAGTTCTAATTTTTCTTAATTACTTAATTGCTTCTTCTGCAAATGCATTCAATGGTCACACAGTAAACAAAGGAGGAGCTTCTCCTTTAAATTGCTGACAAAGCTTAATATTCAAGAAAAGTTAGGACTTGATTTTGAGGTTCCAAAATGAACTTGCAGAGTGGAAGTTAAGGAAAAAATGTTCTTCCTTACTAAGGAAAACAGTTCTGACTCCAGATAATTGAAAAGAAGACAGAGATTGCCAAATTATTCCTTCTTTAAAACACAAATGCGTAAGAAAGAAATGTAAGTGAAGCAAAAAGAATGAAGCAGCAAAAATTGCTTGAAGCTGAAAACCAAGTCAGGATGGCATTTCAGCATAAACTCAGATGAAAAGTTAGAGTTGTGATACCTGACAGGTATTTACCTTCCCTCATTTTCCCTCAAAGCTCTTTCTGCAATGCAGTTGTGTTTAAGAAATATCATGTTATCACCTCCCAGTCATCTACAATGTTAAATTCTGCTTCATACTGCCTTTTGAAAAAAAAGCAGCCTGTGGCTTAAACATTTTCTAGTAGTACAAAGTACCTTAAATTGTTGCCATCACATGCACATGTAGGAACTGCAAATTACAGGAGGACCATTAGCTAACAACTCGCCACTGATACCATCCCTTAAGATGTCTCTTTCTCATCTTTTTCTGCATTCGTTACATCCTACTTCATCCTCTACATAAGGTAACTTCTTGCTTGCAACTTCTTCTTTTAGTAGGACTGTAGAATTGTAGAATCATATAATTATCTGGATTGGAAGGGAGCCCCGGAGGGCATCACTTTCAACTCACTGCTCAAAGTAAGTCTCATTAGATCATGTTGCTCAGGGCTGTGTCTAGTCAAGTCTTGAACAATCCAAGGGCAGTTTCTGGACAACCTGTTCCTTCATTTTACCCCACCTTATGGAAAACAAAAAATAATCCTTGTATCTATTCCAAATTTTCCATGTTCCAACTTGTTCGTCGTTCATCCTGACTTGTCACTCTCTAAGAAGAGTCTGGCTTAGTTTCCCCCGTATCCTCACAAGTAACTAATCAATTACTGATCAATAAGCTCTCTCCTTAGCCTTCTCTACTCCAGCCTGAAAAAAAATATTGTCTCAGTCTGTCCTTGTGCATCATGTGCCCTAAGGCCCTAAGAGTCTTAGTGGGCCCCAGTGGATTAGATTTATGATGCGAGTATCTTCCTTGTACTGGTGAGCCCAAAACTGGACAGGGAACTCCAAATATACCTTGATAGCTGCTGAATACATTGGAAGGATCACTTCCTTGAAACTGCTGGCTACACTCTTACTAATACAGTTCAGGATTCAGCTGGTCTTTTTGCTGCAAGGGTACACTGCTGACTCATGCTCAACTCACGTCCTTTTCTTAAGGGGTTCTTGCTCGTCAGTTCCCACCTTGTACTCTTCCATGGGATTATCCCACTCTAGATGTAAGACTTAATTTACTTTCACTGAACTTCATGACATTTCTATCAGGCCATTCCTCCAGTCTGCCCAGGCATCCATGTCCTCTAACACACTGATCACTTCCCACATTTGGCATCATTCACAAAGTCACTGAGTGCACTCTATCCCATCCTTCAGGCTTTAGCAGAGACACTGAACAATGGTGGTTCCGATATTGATCCCTGGTGGCCACTAGTCATGACCTTCAAATGGACTAGGCAATGATCACAACTCTTTGAGCCTTGCAGTCCTAGCTGATTTCCCACCCACCTCAAAAGCCAGTCCATGTCTTACCAGTGTCGTGACAAGGACACTGTGGGAGACAGTGTCAGAAACTTTGTTAAATAAAGTCAAAGTATAAAACATTCCCTACCATCCTTTTGCAAGTCTCACTAGGCATCTCATCATAAAAAACATGAGATTGTTCAAGCATGACTTGCCCTTTTTAAATCTCTGCTTGCTGCTGCTAGTCACTCTGTTGTCCTTCACGTATGTGGGAGCGGTTTCCAAGAGGACTTGCTCCAAAATCTTCCCAGGGGCTGATGTGAGGCTGATCAGCTTACTAACTGGATCTCCCTTCCGGCCCATGCTTAAGATGGGCATGACACTTGCCTTTTTCCAGTCATTAAGAACTTCTCCCAGCTGTCATGACCATTAGGAGATGACAGAGAACACCCTTGCAGCACCATCAGCCTTCCCCTCAGCACTGGAGGAAGTGTTCCAAAAGCTGATTCCAAAGGCTGTTGAATTCCAAAGGCTGTTGAATTTCTAACTGGCTTAAGTAATTCCAGATTCTCCCTCTACTGTGAGTTCTGCTTCACTATTATAGACTCTGCTAGTGGGCTCAGGGACCTTGGATGCCTGAGTAAATATGATAATTATTTCACTGGTAAATATTACCAGTGAAAGCTGAGGCAAAGAAAACATATTCCACATCCCTAGTCACTCTAGTTCCCTGCTCCACTGAAGAGTGGACCCATTTCCTGGCCTTTCTTTATACTGTCAATATATTTACAAAATCCCTTCTTGTTTTCTTTCACTTCCATCACTGTACTCAGCTCCAGCTGACCTTTGGCTTTCTAAATTACTTCACACACAGGCAATACCTTTTTATTCCTTTAAGCTGACTGCTTCCGCCTTCCTGGATTTCTTTTTTGGTTTGAAGTCAGACAGAATTTTAAGGTTCATCTACGGTGGCCTTCTGCTGTGATTGTTCAGCCTTCTGTGTGTCAGAATGGACCATTTTTTCCCTCTAAGTAAGCTGTCACAGACACCTCCCCAGATGAGTCTGTTGCAGCTCTCCTGGGCTCTTTGAGCTCCAAGAAATTTTCCTGGGGAATCTTGCCAAGCAGGTCAATGAAGAGGTGAACATCTGCTCTTTCAAGTGCTGGAATTCAGCTGTATGTGTTGCTTACATTTCTCAGGATCTTAAACTTCATAGTCTTGCAGTCACTGCAGCCAAGGCTGTCCTTAACCTTAATACCTTAAACCAGTTTTTACTTCTTTGGGAATAAATAACTGATCCAAAAGTATTTGAATTGGTTCACTTATCACTTATCACTACATCAAAAACCACCTTCTGTACAATTTAGAAATCTCCTAGATCTCTTGTACCCCACTTTATTGCTCTTCCAGAAAATATATTGGCAGTTACAGTGACACAAGAGCATCATGACCCATGATTCTGGGGCTTTGTCCACCTTCTTTAAAAAGGCTTCTGAAATTGCAGATCTGCAAGTGAAGCAGGAACCAGAATTCATAAACTTCCAGCTTTCTCCATCTTGACAGTGTATCTCCACTGCTTGTTTGACAAGGGCTTCAGACTGTTTCTCCTTTACTGCTTTGCATGGCTCACTCTGTTATCTCTGCCAATTTTAGTGAAGACTCACTCAACCTCCTTTTCATTTCCCCCGATGACACACAACCTGTTCATCTCTTCCTTCAGTTCCTTCACCATGTGACTCAGTGCCTCAAGCAAAGCACATCTCCCACAGGAGAGGTCCCCAGGACCAGGCATTCCCCAGAGCTCTGCAACTGAACATGGGCACCACTCCCATGGAGCTCTGTCAGGGAAAAAGTCTCCAAAGCATCAGTGGCACTTGTACCAGTCAGTACCAAAGAATGTACCCTCAGCATGCTGAACCCATTATCGGACAGTTTTCAAGCAGCCTCACAGAGCCTTGAGTGGGGTTTTTTTTGTTCTTCTGTGCCCCTGCTGTGCCATGATATCTGCTGTCCCTCTGGTGTGCTCAAACACCTGGAAGAACAACAATTATTTCCTCTTCTCTGCGGCACTGTATTCTGTTTTGCCTTTGCTTCTCAGATAGCTGAACCTGGCAGCAAAAAGAAAACATATGCCAAGAGCATGTGTTAGAAGAAGAAGATTTTGACACAGAAGAGAAATCAGAAGGTAATAATTAATAATTCATTACCACCTCTCAGTAATTCCTGCTAAGGTTTTTAACCTTGCACCTAAAAAACATACAATATATACTGCACTAAGTGTTACAGATAATGTCACTATTTCGGCAGTTCCTATTTTTATGTGAAATTCCTTATGAACTTTTGTGGAACTGACCAATTCACCTAGCCATGTCATTGCTATGCTCAACTTTACATCTGTCAGCGTAGCACTAGAAAACAGACTAAGGAAACAAGGTTCCAGACCTTAATTACTCACAATTGTATTTGTATTGATTTACTGAACACCTTATTCATGAGCTCTCATTGCAAGGATTATACTGTTTGTGATCTTTTTACCTTTTCCTGCAACTCACAAATCAAACAAGCATTTGAAAGTCAAGGAAGCATGTTTACATTACTGCTGTAATAGACAAAGCACACCTGTTATCCTCTCAATGGATAAATTAAACCAAAGATAGACCTTGGAAATAAAGCATGAAAGGGAAATGACAGTTATTTGAAGTAACATGGAACATGAAATGTAGGAATGAAAGCCTGAAAGCAAACAGCATGAAATGCAGCATATGAACATGTGCCAAACTTATGCAGCTTTGAGCTTGAATTAGTTATTTTCCATTTTAAGTAGGCACTTCAAAGATAGTGGAAAGCTTTTGTGTGTGTATGTGTGTGTGTGTGTGTCTTGGTTTTTACCTCCTGACAATGACAGTTCTTTTATCTGAATTTTAGGGAAAAACAGTCCTGTGGAGCATCAGTAGTAAAATCATGAACAGTAATGAAAGAAGTGAAACTAAGAGGGTAGAGGAAAGAGCAAATGACCTAGGATGAACACAATCATACCCATCTCTTCTTAACATATGCTTATCAAATTTTATTAAAAATTCCCAGTGACAGTAATTACACCATTCTTCATGTCTAGAGAAATCCCATTTCATCCTGAAATTAAATGTCCATATTATGTTCTACATTATCTTTATGGTGAAACTGGGGAACAGTTTATTTCCTTCTTCAATGTGGTGACAAACATCATCATGATTTTCAGAAGCAGAAAAGAAATACACTAGAATTTTATTCTTAGGTCTTTTGTTGCCTTCCAAACTGCAACACATAGCAGCTTATTCAGTGGTGCTTTTCTCACTCTATTTATTTATTTTAAATACTTAGGGGAGAAACCTTACCTGATTGGTTAACTTTGTTTGCTTTATATTATCTTTCGTAAAAGCACATTTTAAGAATAGGCTGCTGGTTACTATTTGTGCTTTTGTACTCCCTGTTTTTACCGGCTTTACTGGGTCTACTTGGGACAGAGTTAATTTCATTCATTCACAGCCTGTATCATCCTGTTTTGGATTTGTAACTGAACCAGTGTTGAAATCACATCAGTGTTTTGCCTGTTGCTGAGCATTATTTACACAGTAGCAAGACTCTATCTTTTTCCCATTCTGTCCCCTTCATGAGTGGGATGGGGGTGTGCAAAAAACTGGGAGGGAACATTGCTGGGACAGCTGACCCAAACTCACCAGAGGGGTACTCCATACCACATGATATCCTGCTCAGCCATACCAGCCGGGAGAAAGGAGGAGCCAGGGACTTCCAACGGGAAGTAATGAAAGAATTCCTTATTTTGCTTTGCTTCCACGTGAGCTTTGTTTTTCTTATTAAAGTCTTTTAATCTTGATCCTCAAATTTTCTTGGGTTTGATCTTCCAATTCTCTTTCCCATCCCACTGAGTAGGAAGTATGCCAACAACTGACTTGTTCAGATGCTAGCCAGGGTCAACCCAACACATTGGCTGTAAATGTGAGAAGAGATACTGCCAATCACAAGAATTTCTGTCTGTGGTTTTATCCCATAGGTACTCTAGAATCTTAGCAACTTCTAATGGCATTTTCTTATTTGTTTTTGTTCTTTATTCTTTTCTCCCTACTTCAAGTGATATTATTTGGCACTTCAGGAGCAAAATAAGTCACCTAATCTACTTCATGTGGTGTGTTGGGTACTTTTATAGCAGCTTGTGAAACTGGGCACTTAATATACACCTGCTGAAGCCATACAATTACTAATAAAGCTATGCATTGTGACGACTCTTCCCCCAAAGCAATCACCCCACTGACTCCTCAGCACAGCCATTCTGGCAGAGTCTAGGAGTCCATTTCCTTGGAGGCAACCTCTCTAAGGTCATTTACCGAGGCTCTCAATGCTAGAACTTCACTGAGGAGATGCCTCTGCCTTGGGAGAGAGGCACATGGCCATCCAGTGAGTTACCAGCACATGCCCAGAATTTCAGTTTCCCAGTTGCGTTTTCATACCTCCTTCATCCACACTGAGATTCAGCTGACATTCTATTTCCTCTCAATTTCCCTCCTGCAATTTTACAAAGCAATCCTTACATTTCATATCCTGAACAACCTGGTCTATTAGCCGATTTTTGTATTTCACCACTTGATCTCTTCATGGGTATCTGGGATTAAAGTAACTAGCACAGTTCCCTGCAGAATCCCACTGCTGACCAGCCTCTGTTCCAAGGGCTCAATACTTCATCTAATTTCCTTCCTAATACTTCATCCCTACAAATAATTTTTGGACATGCTAGTACTTTTACTCCTTCCTCCAGTTTGGTTTGGTTTTTTTTTTTTAAGGTTTATGAAAAATGTTGTCAATGCCTTTCTCTGAAAGTCCTTTGAATTAAGACTCAAGAACCATCCGGATTATAAGCACCTTACATGGAATGTCCTACAGTTAGTACTTACATTACAGAAAGGGAAAGTAGACCAGGATCTCAGAGCAGCAGCAACAGGTAATTAAAAATATCAGTAATTAGGAGCATACAGTTGGCTGCCTCCTGCTGTACACAGTTGCTCCTTAAGTACTAAGATACACAGTCTAAACCTAGAGACCACAAAGACCATAAAATATTTGTCTCTGTCTTTGCCTTAAGGGACTGGTACTTTATCAGCTCTCAGAAACTGATCTTTTTGAGAATTCGAAGTGACTGCCTCCACCCCAAACATTTTTCCATTTCTCAGGTACCAGCTGCACTATCTCTCAGAAACAGTATCACTGATACATTTCTAATTAAATTCCCATTGGTTCTCCCAAATTTGTTTTCAAGATTTTTTTCCTCTGTTCATTGATCTGAAGAAGGATTTGTTTGCCTGAAAGCTTGTTTCTTTTTTTCTAGCTATGGCAGTGGGTGTAACAAAAGAAGTGTTACTGCCACTTGTAAATTTTGTCTTGTCTGTATCCTTACACTGTCATTGCAGCAGCAGCACTACAATTAAAAAGAAGTTATTGTTTTAAACTCACTCAATCAGAAGAAAATAGGGCCACCCTTGTTTCTCCTTCTTTAACTCAGAGATTGCACAAAGGATTATGCAATACAAAATTTTCTTTTTATCCTCGTAATTCTGGATAACATTTTGTGAAGAAATTCACTGTTTTATCTTTAATTTCCTTTATTTCTAGACAGACTTTCAGTCATGCAGTTAGGCTTACACTGCTGTTTTTCATTTAAAAAAAAAAAAAAAGAAGAATGAGTTAATAAATATTTTTAAAAGCCATGTTTTCTATGCACCTTTAATTAAAAGCCTATTTTCTAACATATTTTATCAGTAAATATCAATGTTTTGCCATATATTCCTTTGATATGTCAACAGAATAAAAATGTAACAAGATTAAAATTTGGATAAAGACTGATTCTTTTTGCAAACCTTAAATTCTCTGTGAAACTAATATGAGGTTTGGATAGCCAAGAACTATAGCAATGATCAGAATTCAGTGTTACCAGAGTTATATTCTAGGTTTTCTTACTGTTTGCTGATACTAGTAAGAGTGTCACTGATGTGCCTTGAATTATGACTATTACTTTCAATATTGTAAATTTTCACTTCATTTAAAAAAGAAAGCAAAGTCACTCTACCCATACTTTATGCTATATTTCTCACATCTTCCACTTATTTAAAAGTGTATATTATTCTCTTTTACTCCTGTACACAACACTAAGGCATGAGGTGGACTCTGATTTAAATATGATAAGTTCTTATGAGATTTTAAAATTTTTGATTTTCACATTTATTTTTCATTTATTTGGGCTTCAGTTTTATTTTGCAGTAAGATTTTTTTTTAGAAATTTTTATTTCCTCTATGGAAGTTACTAAACAAGACTTAGGTCGTCATTTGTATTTTAAAACATTCTTATAAGAGGTACAAATAATTTATATTTTGTCAGAAAAAAATACCATCTATGTACAATTCAATACTTTATCTAGTTTTCCATTAACATGGTGTTCATCAGAAATCAGCAGGAGAAATCCATCTCCGGAAGCTGCAGCAGAAGTATTGAATCTAATTACTGCATATAGCACACTGCTTGTCAGCTTCTAGACAGCACACTCAGCTAACTCTCAGAGTAAAAGAGGCATGGCATAAAAAAAGAATAGCTTCTATCTTTGGTGCTTAACTCTTTATATATGCAAGGGGTTTTTTTTACATAGGAAGAAGTGGGTGTGAACAGCATATGCTTTTAAGCACACATTTGTTGTATTTTTAATTCTGGGACAAAGTGCAGTATGAACCAAGCAGTGCTTTGTTTCCAGAGTGTTGAAGGCTCACAGCTGAAGCAGATTTTCAAAAGGCACAGCAAAGCTTTCAGACAATTAAATACCATCATTTTTTCTCCTACTTGGTGCCCACTAAGACCATCATGGCAGATTTTTAGTACACATGAGGTACTAGTATATTCTGAAATCTGACCCTTTGTTTGGATATGTAAAAAAAACCCGAACCATTGAAAAACTCTGCCCCTTCACATATACAAGTTCTTTCTCTTGGGGTTCAGAACTAAACTAGGCTGGACTTTGAATTTTACTATAGTGAAAAAGAATCCAACTTTGTTCTGAATTAAGGGAATTCAGTTCCAGCACTTGAGAGTTAACATCAGATTTCATTCTATTCACAGAAACAGGACTAATCTTTTCCAGTTTCCTTGTCCTCTCAGCCATCAAGAGACACTAATTTTAGCTGACATTGGATTCCTATTCATTTCTCTCATTCTAGGAGAGTATTAAGACATTAGTGACAATGAAGAATTACTTGCCTGCACAGCATGCTGTGTATTGCAGCATTTACTACATGCAAGAAACTTTGAGGAGTGACAGTGATGGCTTGATGTACACAAGACTTCGAAATTATTGATGTCACATGAAGAATATCAGGTTTTATATAAAGTTTTAATTGTCATTCATCTTGTTACCAAATTTGTCATGTTCTTGAACAGAATTAAGAACAAAATATTTGTCATATTAAGTCATATTTCTATTGATACTTCCAAAATAATTTCACAAACATAAAACCATTCAACCAAGGCTGATAATTTTTAAATGCCACCTATATATTATTAATGCTTGCAGTAAATCTGCAGCAACAGATCTTACCTTTTGTCTTCTATATTTAGGCACTACACAGAGAAGCATAAAATCATAACTATTCCTTTTTAAAAAAATAGAATACAAAAAGATATGATCAGAAAGCCGTAAATGGAGTTTAACTTTTTCAGTCTTCTTTGTGATTACTATGTGTTTTCCTTATATTTCTACTTGTTTGAAGGTTTTGTAAGGTGAGAAGCATTGAAATATTGATACAGTTATAATTACAAACTTTTAATAATCTATCAGGATGTAAGATAAAAGCCATTTGAAGCTCTTTATAGCCTGAGGGACTATGTTGATTCCTTTCTGCACTCATTTCTTAAAGTATTAAAAATGCATTATTAGGAGTGCTCTGATAACTGCTCAGATGTCTATTTATTCAACTCTGCAATTGTTTATGTTAGAATTATGGACTCGGTTCTCTATTCAGACAGTTATTTGGTTTGCTTGCTTGCTGAGCCTTGAAGCTATTTTAGTTCAAATTATATTAGAGCATCATATACAAAAGAATTCTTTGTTCACAGCCTATCCAACAAAATAGAGAGGGCTTCAGAGGCATCTATAGCTCCAGGGCCCAGTAAATTAGGTCTTGACTAGAAAAATAAAAGGAATAAAAATTGCCATATGTAAGAGGGTGGATTGGATGTGCTGTCTTCCACTAAGAAAAAAGAAACTGCACTCTCTTATAAATTGAAAGTGTGTTTATTTTACAAACTTTTACAAAAAGTCACATATTCTTAGAAAAAAAGATCTACTCTAAGATAAAAAAGTACTCTGGTTTATATTCTTTCTGTGGCCAGGGTGACATTTTTCTATGATGAAAAAGAAAGAAGGAAATCAGATGAGAAATCTCTATGGAATTTACATTATCTTGGCGACTATCCAATTTTACACCAGCTAGGAAAGCTGTGGAGGTGCATGGCTCCAAAGCATCTAAATTTTGCCACACCCTTATTGTTGTACAACAGTACAGTCTGAAAGTGGGCAGTATTTGCAGAAGTTGGTCTAAAATAGAATGTTTTTCTTCTCTTCTTTCTCTGCTACTGCCCTTTTTCGAAAGGTTGAAAATCAATTTACGGTGTATTCTTCTACTGAACCAGCCACTGAAAGATATCTTGGGAAGGCTAAGACCTGAAAACTCTGGTATCATCAAAACATTGCTTTTTTACCCTTACTCTTTTAATGATCATATTCTGAAGCAGATATCCTTTTAAATACTATTCACAGGGAAGAACCTGTTTGCTTTGTTTCCTGTAGATGCCTTATTAACTATTTCATTTTCCTTCACATTGATGTTTACATAGCTGAAGCGTAGAATATGTGGAAAGTGATAAAATTAGCTTCATGTACAATTTTTATAGTTTTGCATTATTCTTCTCTATTAATGCAAGCTGCAGAAGAAAGATTATCATTAATTAGGTTAATTAACCCTTAACATTATAGTGAGACAGAATGTGGGTTTAGTCATATCTAGGTAAGGCCATTTGCAAAGTCTTCTACATTGTTTTAGAAAAATCTTATTCTATGTTGCATTTTCCACTTTTTCAGTATTAACCCACATGAAGATAGTACATATGCTATTCTTTAGTCCTAATTAATAATATTTAAATTTCTACTTTCTTCCTTTGCATTTCCCAGGGATGAGGATCCAGTTTTAATTTTATTTCAAAACTCATTACAAGGACATTTTGTTTTGATCACACTGAAGTTCTTTAAAAGATCAGGTCCCTGCATACCACTTGTATATCTTGAAAAAAACCCATGAATAACAAAATGAAAAAAAACAAGATAACAACAACAACAACAA
>VXAC01005196.1:796374-811722 GCA_013399225.1 Rhipidura dahli | reverse complement strand
AAAAAAAAAAAAAAAAAAAAAAGAGCAGGAAGAATTATGTCTTACTGGAAACACTGAAACATAATAGTGTGTTTTAAATATGCCAGGTACTTGTTTTGATTCATCTGTATTATGACCATGCGTCTTTAAACCTTTATATGTTACTTAGTTAAAATTTTATATACCTGTTGAATTCATTAATGTAGTAAGCTAAAAGCTCATTCTTTAATGCTTCATATGGTGTTACTTTGGACCAGGAGGGAATTGTTTCTAATTTAAGAACCTTTGCCAGAAGTTATCAGTCAGAATTATAGATAGCTTTTCATTACAGCAATAAGATATTGATTTTTTTCCTATAATGACATGTGCCAATGCCTTTTTTCTTAAAAATGGTAGTCTTTTTTGTTGTTGTTTCAATATTCAGCTTCACAATCCAATCTTTTAAACTATCATTGGTGACAGTGGTATGAAACAGTGTCAGAATAGGGAAATAATAGATTGGTAAGGTGACAGATAAGTCAGTCATGTTTCAGGGTTTACTACAAGGTATTTAAGAGCCAACAAAAGAAATGTTTATGCTGTTTAACTTCGGGAGATACAGGATAATGACCCCGATCTTGGAGGTGTGGGGTTGTAGCACAACACCTATATTTCAAACAGGGGAAATAGAAATGAAAATATGAGACTATTTAGCCTGGTTTAAACCTTGAAAGATTTTAGCAGTAATTAAGTAATTGGGGCACACATAAGGAAAAGACGAGTGTAACAAATGTCAGGCACGAATTTGCTGAGACTCCATGTCCTTCTGTGCCAGAATAGAGGCTTACTGAATGGAAGAAATAGCAAATATGATACAACATTGTTTCAGTAATATTTTGATGGCACCATATGGCTTGAAATGCCTACAACCAACTAAAAAAAATACATTGTAGAAGACCTTTACGAACTATTAGTAACAAAAATTGCAAATTAATTATCAAACATTCACTGCAGCACTGAAAACATGCCAAAGCTAAATGTAGTAGGAGTTATGAATACTCAGAAGATCCAAACTGGAAGGGAGAATGAAGTCCAGAAAGAAAAATTAGGTCAGGGTCTGATCTACTGGGTAAAGTCAAGAAAGGCGAGTTCTTCATTGGATGCACTGAATGGGGTCCATCTCCTTCTAAATGAAAGAATCAGCTTAATCTCCATCACATTTAGCTTGGTACAACATTTCTTGCAAACTTATAAACCTCAGAGGAAAAAAAAAGGAAAAGTAGAAGTCATTGCATATCAACAACTTGATAGCTTTGGAATATTATCTGTGCCTTCTAATCAAGTGCTTTGCAACAACAAATTGAAATTAATTCAGATTTAATACACTTCTTACTAAGGTTAGTGCATTTAAGGAAGTAAAATAACTTAGCTTTTTACATTTCCAGCCCTGGACAAACTGCAATTCCTCTTCCAAGATGAGAAAAATAATATATGAAGACCTCTTAAAAGAACTGCTTTTGTGCAGAAGTTTTGTTTGTACATGTGAATAATGGCTTCTCTTCTCAGGCCTGAGAAGGCAATTTCAAAGTGAGTGTAGACTACCAGGAAACAGAAAATGTCTTTCAGTCTTTTGGCCAAGATACAGCATGAAAGCATCACAGATCTTTTTTTGGTAATGTAACATTTTCTGCTTCTGAGAGTCAGGCACTTGACAGTGGTGTATGGTAGGAGAACACAAGACCACAGACAAAGCCAGAAACTAGAGAGGGTCCAGCCTGATATAAGAAAAAATTCAAGGACTGGAACAGGTTGCCCAGAGACTGTATGCAGCCTCCTCTGTTGAATACCTTCAAAAGCATCTAGAAAATGGTGAGTATTCTGGTCTCATATCACAGCCAAACCTGCTTTAGCAGGGAGTTGGACTAAAAAACTTTCTGAGATTTTTCCAGTCTGAGTTATCCTATAAACATAGAACCAGCAGTTTTTCGTATCATTAGCTAAGAGGGTCTTCCTCATGCCTCTTTCTGGTCTGTATTTCACTTGTAATAACCAAGTGTGAATTACAGTCTTACACTTGTAGTGAACTTCAAGTTTCCTACTTTTTACAGATTGTGAGGGGGAAATTCTAAGCACACACATACTATTTTGGACTTAAACCAGACTCAGTAAGTGAAACAGCACTCATCTCACTTTGTGCTCTAAATGGCACCTTTTTGTGTCCAATTTAGGGCCTGTTGATGCCTGAATTGTATGTGTTGGTCTGCTTCTTCCTAGCTCTCAAGGCATTGTGTAGCTGTGTTACAGTCCACCACAGAGATAATACCTTTTATTAAAAAAACAGGGAAGTCAGTATGGTCTTTTCTGTTTGTCCTTTCTCATTCCTAGCCATGTTTACTTTACTACGCTCTCATTCTTTCCTTTTACTCACTGCTGGTAAGAAAAAACTTTCTCTATCAGCAGAGAAAATAGACAATCTTTTAATATGTCTTCTTACTTTCCAAAGTTTTTTTTGAACTAAATAGAATTTGAGGAGAAGGGTGGGGGGGTGGGGAATATAGATAGATAGATAGATAGATAGATAGATAGATAGATAGATAGATAGACAGATAGATAGATAGATAGATATACATATATGTCATGTTTCCTGTCTGGGCAGAGGGAAAAATAGGTTTGATGAGAGAATGAAATAATACATGTTTCTTTCTTTGCACTAAGACAGATCTTGCTAATACGATGTCATTGGTAATTATCAGGGTTAAATTAAATAATATCTTAAATTAAATTGATATTAATACCTTAAAAATTAAGAGATGCTCAGTAGACTGTTATGAATGGGGTTTCCCAGTTTCACAGGTCTGTAGAGTCACCCTTAAAGTATCAAGAACAGAGAGGATACATACAGTGACTGTAATGATTTAATTTCTTTTTTGTTTCTCTAATATTAGATGAAGGACAGTTCTGAGATCTCTTGCTTCTCCAGGCTGGCTTCTTCAAAATGTCACTGATTTGAATGAAAAGAATTTAGAAAGAACAAGTTGCACCATCCTTTCTATTTGTGTTGAAATTTTGACCAAACCTGACAAAAAATTAATCATGTCATGGAGATGTCTGGGTTGTATATGTCCTAAACATAACCACTCAGAACTGGACAATGCTATTACTGAAACAAAAATGCCTCATCTGAACAGAAAGAGCAGATGCTTTAGCAATCTGGGTATAATTGCCCAGTTTTTCTTTTTGCTGTGATATCTTATGCTTAAAATTTATTAGTAAACTATTAATTACAAGTAAATATTGGTAGCAGAAAAACAAGTTAAATGAAATTTCAAATTCATCCCTGCTTAGTCTTCATAATTCACAAAGACTTAGCATCATTTTTAGAAAAATAGAAATACTCACTGACTGCATATTTTCTTGAATCTTTTGAGGTTTTTTTGACTTTTTAGCAGACTTTTTTCTTTTACCAAGATCTGTTTGCTTTCTTTTCCTGAATAAATCTCATTTCTCAAAATAAATAAATAATGTCTCTTTATCTATATCATTGTATATCATGTAGCATTCCCTACATACAGCTGTAGATGCTCCTAAAACATAAAAGACAATGTTCTCAAAAAGCATATCTCAAAAGATGGATAAACCTAAATAGTCCTCTGGACTCTAAATGTTTGTACTGCATGTGCTGGGAGTCAAAAGCTAACCTTTGATACAGTCATAATGTGCAGGAAATCTTCACTATGCTATTTCTGGCCCTTGTGAAAATTTCTCACTCCTTTCTACAATTGCCAGTTTGGCACTACCAATTTCTAGTATGCCTATGAATACATCATGTCTTATCTGCATTCTTGTGTCACTCTTCTCCAAGCATCATGCTTAAAGTTTGACTCTTTATCCACAAGAAACTTTGTCATGGCTGCAAGGTAAGTATTATGATATAGAGAGCACAGACACTTCTGAATGTAAGGTTTGGTGGCTTTTCCATTCTATCATTCTTAGTTATTTGGAAGAAACTGATCGTACAAGATGGCTTGGTTGGTCATGTTTCTAAAGCTACATCAGAAGCATCTGGGTGTGACCTTCATATTCATAATTAACATTTCTTTTGCATATTCTTCAGGTTTTTCCTTTGGAAATTTAACTATTGTGACAGCAGTTATTTCAAGCCAACTTTTGGGCAGAGAGGAAACCTGTACAAAGGAATGCTTCTTATTTTGCTTCTGGCAGTATTTTGAAAAAAACCCTTGTGATTGGAAACCTGGATATTTCTTAGGAACTCACAGAATCTAAGCATCTAAATTTTCTCTTCCTAAAGACAGCTGATAGGCTTACATTTCAAATTAAAGTGATGACAACTAAGTAACCCTGCAAGTAATTCTGTAAAATATCTTCATATCTTCCACTATAGAATTTCAAAGATAAATAAAAGATAATTCTGTAATTCTTAAATGAGTTTTTTAAAAACATCTAAACTTAAATAACAAATGAAGCATTGGAAGCTTATTATGAAACAGAAAAGTACCTCAGTAAAAACTCAAGTAACAGACATTCTTCAGCTGGTCCCATGCTTATGTAAATATTTGTGAAATAAACATAAATAATGGTGAAAACAATTGCAGATTATTTATATGACAAAACTGGGAGCTGAATAATTTTTCACGCAAAATGTATTTCACTGAAGGCTCTTCAGCGTAATTGAAAAGTATAATTAAATTAATATATGGCAAAATATTATTTGAAACGCCCCGACAAAGATCTACTTGAACAAACCTTAAACAATATACAACAGAGAATACATTAATATACCATGATCCTGTTCCTTATGGTTAAGATTCATAATCTATGTATTGCAAAAAGATTAAGAAATTATTGCTTTAATGTATTGAAAAGTTCCTAACAATCCCTTTAGAGGAATCATATTTCTCTTGATAACAGAAATGATCTGCTATGTATAAATATTGGTAAAAATTTTTCATTACTTAAAAAACATTTATATTTATTGTTTTATGCTATAAGTGATTTATATTTAATCACTTACAGCAATTTATTTGCTAACAATTAAATGACAAGTTTTGCATTTAAATTATACAACCTACAGCAAAGCAGCTGCTTCATAAACCTGAATTGACATGTGCATTAACCAAAGCATCATTGAAATCAAATTCAAAGAGAAAATGTTTCTTAGAAGGTTATATCCTTCTCTTGGTCTTCATGTGATGTTACCATATACTCTTTTCCCCTACATGCTTGACATACTGAAACAAATCTATCTATTCTGTAAGCAAAATTACAACATAATTTGTAATTCTGGAACATAATGTTCATTCAAAAAAAAATTGTCTTTAAGAAGAGGTCAGAAAAATTTAGGAAAAATTAATATATATTATTTTTATAGTTTTGCTAATGTCTATACTGTATATCAGCTTTGAAAGCACTGCAAAAAACTAAGTGTTGCATTTCTTTTGACAACACAAATATATTTTTTAAAAATGCTTATATTATTTTAAGCTTCCCTACAAAAAAAAATAGAGTTTGTAAATAAAGTTTACCTTTATAAATATACAGAGGCTTTATCAGTCTAATATATTTCAACAGGTAAAATTTCATAAGTTTTAGGAAAAACTAAAATCTAAAAGAAAAAGTAAAATGATCATGCAGTAAATTTAAATGGAAAGGAATTGCAAGTTAAAAATCCTCACATCATTTTATTTCTGCCCTTTCAGGCACATATTGTAATTTTCCATGGTGTTATTGAGCCACCTCTGTGTAGTCAACTACATGGATATGAAATTGATGGAAAACTCATCATTCTGATGAGGTGGTATTTTTTGCTGCTGTGTTGACCAAGTTATTTTTACCTCCCTCTGTATCATAATGTGTCATCCCTTTCCCAGGCTCATCAGAGCATATTCACCTAAAAAAAGTTATCTGCCATTCTGTCATCATGGGGATTGCTGATACACTTGATTGTTCCTGCCCTTCTTCTATTTTTGTGATCTTTTACACTAAAGATCTTAATTTCTAAGGTACTGAAGTGCTTTGTGATTCAGGGTATGTCAGTATGGTCCCTCCTAGATTAGTTATTTATTAAATGGATGGCTGTAATCGCAGCTGGGTATATTTGATGGTTCAGGAGGCCTTCTCGAGAGCTATAGTCCTAAAACTAAATGTGATTACATAAGGTGGGAAGTAGTAAAGATATTTAATTACTAAATCACATAGGCTATTATTTGTGAAGGCAGTGATGCATCATGAATAAGGCAAATGGAGCACATTGCTTTTATCCTCTCAGTAAGCAAGGACACCTGCATCATTCCTCTGTCGGCTGTTTCTCCTGTCACTGGGGATTGTTCTCGTGAGCATTGTACAAATTAGATTCTTCCTTCTAAACAAGACAGGGGTCTAAAACTCATTGCCATCCTTGTTAAAGCAGCTATTAGCATCCTTCTTAAGCATTTTTTCTGAAACTCTTTTTGACATTCTCTGTGTTTTTCTTGAAGAGATTTCTTCTTCTGCTGATTATTTTTGTCATTCAGGCTATCCCCACATTCCTGGGACTGCAAGGTGATGGCTGCCTAGGTCTTGACCTACCTAGTTGAATGGGCATAATAAATTGAGCAAGAGAATCTCCTGGATGTGATGAGATGGGTGTATGGGAATCTAACAACAGTAACAGAAGTGCCATGAGGATACGGCTGGATTCATTGGCAGCTCAGGAGTAGGTATGCAAGAAACAGACAAACTTAACAGGAGGTGAAAAGGACCTTTTGGAAAGGGGATCTTGCAAGGCCCAAGATACTGAGAAAATCATAGCAGCAATAGCACATGGCAGAGAACACCTGAAAACAGTAGCAGAATTACTGTATTAACAGTGTTATTTTTATTATTACAAAATTCTAACAGAATTATTACTATAACCAGATTGGAGAACAGATGTACCACAACATGGTGTGAAAAGTAATAAGGGACATACTCTTTATTTGGTAGAGAACAGTAGTAAAAAGTAAAAAACCTAAGAGAGAAAAAAGGAAAAAGAATGCAGCAGGCAAGGATGGGTTGGGGCTATCTAGGTGGAGCAGTCAGTGTTCTTGGTGCTTGATTACCACCCCCAGGCAGCACAGCAAAACAGAACTGTTATTCTGACCATAAATAATGTGGTGAACCTGCTTCTACTCTTAGGTGGACTAAGGACATCCAGACACCTTCATTTGCTTATTGGACAAGACAGTGCTGTTACTGTCACCTTTTCAGCACCCCTTCTGGATTTCATGACACCACCACCTTCCACACAGCACACTTCTAGTCTGGGTGACTAACATGTAGTTAAAAACCCAGAACAGATATGTACTTGAGACTGTTTCAAATGGATGCATTGTTGTAGGTAAAATTGAATTAACATTGCATCAACCCATAGACAGCTGAGAACAGGTGAACAGGAAAATTACATAAAATTATACATAAAAACCAGTCTTCTAGTTCTATTCTGGTACTTTGCAGTCCAAGAACAATGAACAAAGAAAACTTTTCAGACTACACAGAGTAACTTTGAAAACCTTCATCTACTTCACTGATTTTCAGACTGTTTAGTGTACAATGATACACTGGAGAGTCACAGAGTCATAGAATAAACTGGGTTGGAAGGC
The DNA here is from genome assembly GCA_013399225.1 of Rhipidura dahli. Classification (NCBI taxonomy): domain Eukaryota; kingdom Metazoa; phylum Chordata; class Aves; order Passeriformes; family Rhipiduridae; genus Rhipidura; species Rhipidura dahli. The sequence goes on along the minus strand of VXAC01005196.1, from coordinate 804,127 downwards.
ACCCACCAGGATCACTGATTCCAGATCCTGGCCCTGCATGGGACTGTACCCAAGAACCACACCATGTGTCCAACTGCACTGTCCAAACCCTTGTCTAACTCTGTCAGGATTTGTGTTTTGACTACTTCCCTGGGGAGTTGTTCCAGTGCCTGACCACCCTCTGGCTGAAGAACCTTTTCCTTATAGCCAACCTAAACTTCCCCTGAGACAACTTCAGGCCATTTCCTCAGGTCCTGTTGTGGTCACCACAGAGCAGAGATCAGTGCCTGCCCCTTCTCTCCCCATCATAAGGAAGTTATAGACCGCAGTGAGGTCTCCCCTCAGTCTCCTCTTCTCAAGGCTGAACAGAACAAGTGATCTCAGCTGCTCCTCATTCAGCTTCCCCTCAAGGACCTTCACCATCTTTGTCACCCTCCTTTGGATTCTTTCTAACAGCTTAATGTCTTTCTTACATTGTGTCACCCAGCACTGCCCCCAGCACTGGAGGTGAGGCTGCTCCAGTGCAGAGCAGAGCAGGACAATCTCCTCCCTTGCCCGGCTGGTGATGCTGTGCCTGATGCCCCCCAGGACAGGGTTGGCCCTCCTGGCTGCCAGGGCACTGCTGGCTCATGGTCAGCTTGCCATGGACAGGAACCCCAGTCAGTCTGTCTGTACATCCAGTGTTGGCCTATCCCAGGTGCAGAATCCAATATTCTCCCTTGGTGAACTTCACATGGTTGGTGATTGTCCAGCCCTCTCATTTGCTGAGGTCTCTCTGCAGGCCCTCTCTGTCTTGGAGGGAGTCAACAGCTCTTTCTAGATTTGTATCATCTGCCAAGTTGCTTAGTATCCCTTCCAGCCCTGCACCCAAGATGTTTATGAAGAGCACAGAGCTGAGGATGGAGCCCTGCAGAGCCCCACTAGTGAGAGGTCACCAGTCTGATGTCACCCCATTCACTACAACCCTTTGTGCTGGCATGTGAGCCAGCTGATCACCCATCACATGATATGTTTCTCCAGCTGTGTGTGGACATTTTGTTCAGCGTTACTTTAAGATTGCTCTGCTTTTATATTCTTTGCCAGGCATCCCCTGTGGCCCAAAACAAAGGCCAGTAAGTCAGGTTGCCTTTGATGTGGTTCTGAATGTAGATGCAAAGGAAGTTCTGTCAGGACATTTGCATTGATGCCTTGCTTTCAGGAAGGCTCCTTGGAAGCACTGAGTCATCTATGCATATCCATGGATCTGAAGATGAACTGTAATATTTCATATTCCATGCAATCTCCTCCTCTTCTGCCTAATGAAGGAACTAAGAGGAAACATTATGAAGCATTTCTCCCTTGATAATCTGCTAAATGTTTTCCCAAAGGTCATGCTGGTCTGTGCAACTAAAGAAGATGTATTATATCACCAAAAGAGGCATTTCAGACAGAAAAAATGCATTAAAATAGCTTAACCAGAAATCTGAAGATGAAGTTAAAACAAACAAGAAGTAATCTTATGGAAGTGTGTTGAAAATAAAAGCTTACAAATTCTAAAATATATAATAGTTTCAGTCCTCAAAAGTACCATCTAGGCAAACACTTAGAAAAATTAAATTGTCTCACTTGCCCATTAATGAAAGAAAACATCAAGGTAAATTAGATTTTTGTGTGCATTTTCCCAGCATAATGGCCAAATGCAGCTTGTCTTCTTTGAATCTGACTGCTTTGAAACCACTGTAAACAGCACAGTTAGACATAAGCAGTACTAATGTAGCTGATGTCTAGCCTGAGGTCAGTGGAGCATGGCCATCCTTCTCCAGGGCCAGGTGTCAAAACAACAAAATATTTTGTGAACAGGTGAAGGTAAAATGCAATAATCTGTTCTCAGCATTGAAACATCAGGCACAGGGACATGACATGATTTCTGAAATGAGAAATATTTTTACTTAAAAACAAGACCATGGCTTTCAGTGCTGATGCTAAGTACCTTTTTCACAGAGTCCTTTATGACTGCCTGCATAGGGAATGAATACATCCAATTTTCAACAGCATCATTCAGTCTCACGGTGATCTGAATAACACACTACCAATTAATTAAGTTCAGAAATAAGGTGTAATTAATTCTCTGTGCAGTTATTTAATTCCTGTCCAAGCAAGCTGATTCTAGCTAAAAAAGGACATGTTTTTCTGTGGCTAGCTGTGTTTCAAAGAAAGACTATTTAAATATAACTTTCATGTTTTTTCTTCTCCCATCTCCCATGTACTAGGAGTTTAAATATAATTGCATTTATCGTCACAGAACTCATCCAATAGAATGTGCATGGATGGACAACATAAGAAATGCACATAATACACAGACAGTTCTGTCAAATATTGATTGATGCCCTTGCTGCATATATCGGGTAAGGCTATGACAGAGATTCAGCTAATGTGAGAAAACATTTATTTGCACCTATTCCCTTACATTTAGTTTTTCACCCCTATACATTTACTTAAGCTTTATCATAAGAAGTTTATAAAAAAGTTGACCTTGCTATGCATGTGGTATATTTTAACAGGGTTTAGTTGGAACAGATTCAAGTACTGAAACCAAAAGCTGAAATCAAAAGCTTAAACATTTACAAATGCTTTCTAACTCCATGACCAAGAAACATGCATGTATTTTCAGTGTTTTTTCCTGGACCAGAATGCAATCATTCATAGCAGTGATCAATCTGCTTCAACACTTCCTCATGTTTCTATGTTCTTATGGCTGTTATAATAAGAATTCTTTTTATAAAGAAATAAAATGTAAATCAAATAGGAAAGTAAAATGCAAATTCTGTATATTTCCCTTGTAAATACTTTCTTTGCTTGAAATACAGTTGCAAAATACCCACATATCAATCCTTAGAGCTAGATAAAATCTTCAGCTGTGCTTATCGTGTTTTGGTTGCTTTAATTTGACTTCTAGCAGAGAAATGGATTGCCTTTTAAATTTCTTTGCTTAACTTTTTTTTAAGGAACATATTTATGTCATCTTTTCAAAGGAAGAAATTATGTCAGACACTTTTCCAGGACTGATGTGTCAATTCTTCTTTGTCTGCTGCTGGAAAACTAAATATATATGTGTGTAAATCTGTTTTTTCAAATGTTCTTTGGCTGTCTCAATTAACAAACTGTAAAATACAATTTTGTCTTTTTTCTCTGCATCCATTTCTAAATGTTATCTCAATTACCAGTCTTAAAAAAAAATACAAGGAAAAGACATTCTATTAGCAGCATTAACAAGGACTATAACAAAAACATTCTCCTGCATAGAAGTGTATGGTGCAAACTGGCACTGTGTAAATTTAGAGACTGTGTTGCTTTGCTTTTCACTAAAGTGAACATAAGACAGCATTCAACTGGCATAATTTTCACTGGGGATTGTTGTAGTAGAGGTGTAGAATTTCAAGATATTTCTTTTATTGTTGATTTTTTTTTTTTTGTTACTCTCCTACAAGTAAATATTTTCCAGATTTTCTAGGAAAACTTTAAAAAGGGACTATCAGAAGATCTAGACACTTTTTTTTCCACACCACATGGAAGAGTCAGAAAAAAAGGTCACTTCAGAAAAAAAAAGAAAGAGAAATCTAGATGATTCAACTTTTTCACAAAGCATGCTGTTTTCAATTAGCATTCCCATTCTTTTCCACTACTGTCAATAGATTTTTCAAACCTATTGTCATTAAGTTTTCAAAAGTATTAGACAAATAGAATAACAATTTCTCCAAATTCTTTATAATTCATCTGTTCTAACCCCTCTAATTATTTTGTCATGTCTTTTCAATTCTCCATTTATTGATAGCAAGTTTTGTGATGCACTATATCAGTCTTTTAGTTTCCACATTTTACTTTCTTCCCTTTGAAAAATCACATTAGTTCTGAGCATATATGTGTATGAAGCTTAATGTTCAAACTGGTGACACTAGCTAACATCTCAGAACTCCCAAGTTCTGCCCTAAGAACCCTGAAACATCCTTGGTTTTCCTCAGAAATAACACTCACATGAAGCAATCCTGAAAAAAAAATAAAGAAAGGAAAGGACAATAGTTTCATTCAGAAATTAAGTGCTAAACACTTTTAACAAAGCTTTTCTAATTTTTCAAAGTTGAGAAAATTCAGACTTTTTACTGGTTATAAATATAACCAATGTAGAAAATACAGAGAAGGTGTAAGTTTATCATTAGTTGCATCTTTTTTCACAAATTTTCAACTTGAACATCCAAAGGCATTTTGAAGAAAGTGCCAGGTGCTTTTTATAGATTTATTTGCTTTAAACAAAAACAAGTTTCTAAAGAGTACAGTACAATATCAGTAGTAGAAAGTCTATGAGTAAACGAAGGATTTGTTGTTGATAAAAGGTCATAAATTCAGAAATATGTATAAAGAGTGCATGGAGAAAGAAGAGCAACATGTGAGGAATCTCGATTGATACAAAAAGATGAGGAATTGTACGTAAAACTATGAATATAATTTCTTTGGCTGTATTTATGCTAAAATGAGCTGTAAATATAGTTCTGTTAACTGAGTTGAAAAGGGCAACTAGGGAAAAGCCTTGCATCCTAATATTAGATAAAGACACTTTCACTTTAACAACTTCCTCCAGTCTAAGCCACTAGTATAGAAAATTGATATGGGAAGAGCTACTGAAGACCTAATGTAAATTTTAATATTTATATAAGCTATGTTAATATAATCACTTAGCATTTGGGATGATTATTCTCATATAGGATCCTACTGGGATTCTGTGTTCCTCTGCCTTCAAATATAGCAAATACCCTCCTTTTTCCTTTGTAGTAATTTAACAGATGGGAAAACTGAATATTTGTTTGCATGTTATTAGCTGTGGATTGTAGAACAGAAGTCCAATTTCAAGGAGGTAGATGTCAGGTAACATTTTCATTTAGAAGCCAAAGGATGCAGCAGTGTAAAATTAGGATATTTGTCAATGAGATGAAGAGTTTTTGAAGCTGGATGTTGCTTAACTTCATATTTCAGATCTAAGCTACTTTAAAGAGAAATGAATCATTCTTTGAAAGGTCCTGTCTCTTCCCATGAGATGTAAAGGTAGTCTAAAGCACCACAAATACTTGGTGCTGAAGGTCAGCAAGATGCATCCAATTCTAAAGTAGTGAATGTAAGCTCTTTACTTGGCCTCATCTCATTTTAAGTTTCCAAAACGAACAGCGTTTGTACACCGCATTACAATGTTCTGATCATTACAGTTGCCATGGAAACTTAGTTCAAGTTTTATCAATATAAACTCAAATAATTGAATTGTGATTAAGCACAGTAGGAGAAAGAAGAGCTCACACCACATCCTTGTACTTCAAAGCAAATTACAAGGTCATGAGTCCAGGCATGCAGGATCTTCAGGGTAATTCCACTGCTCCCATCAAGGTGCATCTTAACATGAGTAAAGGCTACAGAGACAAGAGCTTTGACTCTCAGCTGGTACGTGCTGTGAGTAAAGCACTGGGAAAAGTTCTTCTGCCTGCCATGTCTCATTGCAGGATAGAAACGAAACTTCTGGAGCCTTGCAATGGCAGTGAAAGAAAAAACAAAGCCCAGTGCAAGGTCCTACACCTGGGTCATGGCAATCCCAGGCACACCAACAGGTTGGAAGGAGAAATGATTGAGCAGCCCTGTGGAAAAGACCTTAGGGATGATGGTTGATGAAAAACAGCCTGAGCCAGCAGTGTGCACTCACAGCCCAAAAAGCCAGTGGAATCTTGGGCTGCATCCAAAGGAGCTTGGCCGGCAGATCACAGGAGGTGCTTCTGCCCCTCTACTCCACTCTTGTGAAATGCCATCTGTAGCACAGTGTCCTGTTCTGGTGCCCCCAACATAAGAAAGACATGGAACTGCTGGAGCAAGCCCAGAGGAGGGCCATGAAGTTGATAAGTGGATTAGACCACCTTCCCTAGGAGGACAGGTGGAAAAAGTTAGGGCTGTTCAGCCTGGTGAAGAGGAGATGGTGTGGACATGTCGTAGCAACCTTCCAGAATCTGAAGGGAGGCTCCAGGAAAGGTGGAGAGGGACTCTTCATCAGGAACTGTAGTGATAGGACAAGGGAGAATGGGTACAAACTGAAAGGAGAAATTTGGGTTAGGTAGTAGGAAGAAATCCTATATTGTGATGATGGTGAGACACTGGAACAGATTGCCAGGGAGGCTGTGGATGTCTCAACCCTGGCAGTGTTCAAGGCCAGGCTGAATAAGGCCTTGAGCAGCCTGGTCTACTGGGAGGTGTCCCTGCCCATGACAGGGTGTTGGGATTGGATGATCTTTAAGGTCCATTCCAACCCATTAACATTCTGTTTCTATGAATGCCTAGATTCGGCTGCAGAGCAATCCATTGTTTCACCTCACAGCTATCAGCCTTGCCCTTAAATGTAATGTTGATTTAATGTCATTTTCTGATAACTAATTTATATAATTAGCACTAATTATCAAATAACTATGTGCAAAAATTCCAGTGTGGATAAAAAAGAAAATAAATGTTAGACATATCTTAGCACCTTCAGTCTGTGGAAAGGCACAAATTTTCAAGCCAGCACTAGAAGAACTCAGTGCAATAATTAATGATTTAGAATAGAGTACAATCAGAAAAAAAAAAAAATCTCACATGATTAAACAGGGTTTGGGCCTGCAGCAGCAGAATACATTGTAAAGGTTTTTTGGGCAGCTATGTAAAGACAAGATATTATGCAGTATTGTCCATGGGACAATAGAGTTAGCAAACACAAAGCAATGCAAGGGTTAAAATGAATTGTTTGTGGGGTAAATACAATTGCTCAGGCACAGCTGTCCAGGGAAAGGAACTGGGTACCAGTTACACACCTCAGCTGCACTACAGTGTTCAGTTTTGGTCATCTTAATTGGAAAGGGAAACAGCACATAAGGAGCAGGCTTAGTAAGAGCCAATGTGAATCAGCAGAAGCACTGAAAAAGGAAAAAAATTTTTTTCTGGAATATGACATTTTATCTTAGAAAATGATAAAAATGCCTTTTAGTACAAAAAACCCCAATGAATTCCAGAGAGAAAAAATGGCAGAAAACAGTAAATCCCTTTGCCATTTCTTTTAGGAGTCAAAAAAGGGCAGCTAATCTGGTAGTCCTGTGTGTCATTCACTGAAAAGACCTCATTGCCACAAAATATCACCAGGAGAAAGTTTTAAGTTGAAAGGGGAAGGGAACTTGATGCTTACATTCTTGGTGAATACTTCTGTAGTTAAATTCTAGGCAGAACTTTAAAGCAGCAAAGTTTGCAAACTGACACTTCAGAACAAAATGTCAAAGGTCCTTGTATCATGCCAGTTTTGCTAGATGTTTCCTTCTGGATTATTTCACACTATCAAATATCAAACACAGAATTACCAGACTATTGTTAGCATTATAGTTCATTAATAATGGTTTCCCAACCATTTCTCTGATTTCTTAACTCATCTATTTCTTTGATGACCTCAGATCACTACAGCCCCTGTTGTACCATAATGACATTGAAATTAATCTGCAGCAAACTGAAAGAGAATTCCATGAGTTATAGTTGTTTTATCAGGTTTCAGCATAGGAAAAAAATTATAATTTATTTCAAAATAGGGAACATGCTGATATAAATGTCATGCTAAAACTACTGACCAACAGAAATTCTTTGTTAGAATCAAGAAGGACAAAAGCAGGAAAGCAGATTAGTTCTTTTCTTTCTTTTTCTTTTTTGGTTTTTTTTTTTTTTTTGGTGGGTTTTTTTTTTTTTTTTTGGTGAAAAG
>VXAC01005196.1:745634-796351 GCA_013399225.1 Rhipidura dahli | reverse complement strand
TTTTTTTTTTTTTTGGTAGAAAGGGGGAGTTTTTGTGGCTTGATATGGCTCTGTATTCTCTTTACCTCTCTGAAATAATTTGATGTGGCCAGCAAGTGCAATAACAGGCTTTACAGATGATTTGAATGAAGATGCTAACTGGCCAGTTGTCAGACACTTCTTGTACTGACTCTGATCTTTCACTCAAGAGACCACTAATGCAAACCTTCAAGTTCTTTGCAATAGTTTATTTTCATGAAGCTTGTAGCAATTTAATAGCTTTGAGTCCTCAGCTGTGCTTTCAAATTTGGTTGAAATTGGATGCCTTGTTTGAAAGTTTTTGGGTAGACTGACAGACAGATAAATGAGCATGGACAACATGATTGCATAAAAGTTTTCTTTTTAGGAAACCAGGATAAAAATAAACTCCCCTTATTGTAACACTCTACAGACTTTTGGAATTGCTAAGAAAGCTTCCATAATTATTGTACTATACTTCCAAGGCTGTTTGAAGGTATATAATGGTTATAACTGTTATTCTTGTCTGACTACCTGTAAAATCGCTGCATGCCACTCATTCCTAATAGCTGTTTTAACAATTTTTATTCTGAATATGTGCTACCAACTGACTGTAGCCAGAAGAAGCAAAAATCAAGACAAAACAAAAATCTCAATATTTAGTGGAGTTGTTTCCACTGAGATCTGTGAACAACACCTGTTAATTCAGCTGGGAGTCTGATGAGTGATATACAAGCTGGGAAGTCCAATCCAAGAGAACTGAGCTCCTTAGAATCATTTAGATTGTAAAAGCTCTTTAAGGTCATTGAGTCCAACTGTTAACTCAGCACTGCCAAGGCCATGACTAAGCTGTGTTCTCAAGCACCTCATCTACACGTATTTTAAGTACTTCCAGTGATGGTGACTCCATCACTTCCTTGGGCAGCCTGTTCCAATGCTTGACAGATCATTTGGTGGAGAATTTTTATTCTAATGTCCAGTTTAAACCTTCTCTGACACAACCTAAGGCTTTTTGCTCTTGTACAGTCACTTGTTAATCAGGAAAGGACACTAACACCCACCTTTCAGAGAGCTGTAGAGAGCAAAAAGGTCCCCTCTGAGCCTTCTTTTCTCCAGGCTAAACAATCCCAGTTCCCTCCACCACTCCTCATAGGACTTGTTCTCTAGACTCTTCACCAGCCTTGTTGCTCTTCACTCACAAGTCACTTGCAATTATTTTATGATGCTGCTTTTTGACAATCAAGCGAATACTTCATTCTGAAGTACATGAGAAAAAACTGAGGGCCTTTTGGTCATTTATTGGAAGACAAAAAGCCATAAAAGTAAACTGTGCTCCTCAAATGAATATTAATTCAGATCATGAAGTGGTTTACTTCAACCACTTAAAATTTTAAAATCCATCTTTGCTGCATTCCAATTGTTGTTTTCAGTAAACAGATAGGCACTTATCTAGTGTCAGAAGAATATTTGCCTGTAAAAATAACCCGTTCTGATTAAATTATCAAGGTTATAATGTATGCAGCATTCAACAAAAGCAAGTAACCTTTCTGGAAATTTCCAGATACGTGGTCTGATTAGATTATTTACTATGTTAAAAGAAAGGCCTGTGACAAGTCAGCCAAATATGGATTTGCCTAGTGTTTGTTTTTGCCAGGGAGATGAAGTTCCTGCAGGAAGTTTGAAGCAAAGATGAGGTGATGAAGAGTCCATTGAAATCACAGTCTGGGTACAATTCAGCTCAACATCACCACAGTTTAACATTAAATTAAGGTTTTTGATTAAATACTGAGTAATGATGTTTGAGTTCTGTATCCAATATTTTTCAGTAGCATAACCATAATCTACAAAAGGGGTCCAATCTTGTTTTTCTTAACTCTTATATTAAGAATTCTATTCTCATCAATAGAAGTCATACATGCTTGAGGTTTTTGGCCTGTTTTGTCTTCTCTTGCAATTTTCAAGCACAAACAGCTGAGCTGAGAGAACAGGAGTGGTGAAAAAAATAAAGTTTTGTTAATCAAGCTCTCCATTTAGTTAAAATAGCATTGTCCATTCTTACTTATTATCACTTATTATTCTTACTTTTTTGTAATTTTTTAATAAAAAATTAAAAAAGGTGCATGTCTGTTAGCTCAAAAGAATTTTTTTTATTTGCTGATGAAGAGTCCAGTATAATGGCATGGCAACAGTACCCTAAAATAATGTGGGATTCAAATATTCTGCCCCTGTGCTGGTCTAATCTCTCTTCTAACAAACAGAAAGTTGGAATACTGAACAAAAGGTTTTTACATCACTGGAGAAGGCTTATTGTACCATAATGATCCTTTCTGGGCAAAATCTAAAAATAAGGCTCTATAGACCTTTTGTCTAAAGCCAGTCCTTAATATTCATCATTTCACTGGCTTTCTTCATTACAGAGTTATCACATGTATTCCTGCATCTAACACCATTCAGCTAGAGTTTTTGGATGAGTTTGCTACTAAGTGCAAATAAGAGGCAAGATACCAGACTTGAGATAGAGACAGTTTTCACTGTTGGACCAGGTGGAAGGGTTATGTGTCTTTTTCTATATATCTATTTCACCTCTTACTTGTATGCATCTATTTGCTTCAATGGCACCTCAGTGTTTTGTTTCCCTTAAAAGACCTTGGATGTGAGATTTTCTTTTTGATGAAGGGCTATTCAGAGCTTAGTGTTTTCATATCTCAAACCATTCCGTGCTGAAAATATATACCCTTTCCATCACAAACCAGAAGGAAGACAATAAAACTGCCACAGCAGAATAGACTGCAAGGTAAGTAACTGTTTTCTAGTTCTTAAAGACAACTTGTAAAAAGAAAATGGGCAGTTTTTTACAACCATATTTGAAAGAATTGATGTATTTATCTTGAAACCTGGAAGAATTTTTATATCATCAGTAAGCTCTGACCTATTGATCTGCCTTCCATCTGGTGACACCATTTATACTCATGCAGAGCACAATCAATAGTATAGAAAAACCGTATTTCTCCTGTATTACAGTGATATTTTAAGTGACAGTATAGTCAAGGGAGAAGGCTTCAATTACAAAAAAAATTAAAATAAGAAATATAGTTTGGAGTTTAATAGCTTGCTCATATTGATTTTTATCAGGGTTATTTGCCATATTTTACCATCAGGAGGAATTGTCATCTCTGCAAAAGCCATTTTCCAATTAATTATTTCAACTTAGGTAAGCAAATAAGAATACCAAGGGATTATTATGTTTTCCTGAAAATTAAGCCAAAATTTCCTGCCCCAGCATTCTAGCAGCTTTCTGCACCATTTCCTCTGGCTCTTTCGGGTCCTTTAAGCGTAAGGTTTTTCAAAAATGTGAAGGAATCCCAGTTCTTCCCCTAGTCTTAGCAGTGCAGACTATCATGCCACAAACAAAAGAGGTTTCCAGAGGTCCTGTTAGGAGGAGGGAAGGCAAGAGCACACTCTTGGCTTATGCTCCAGCAGAAATCATTTAGAGAAACAAAGGCTTTCATTGACAGGCTTAGGCAACAGCCACTGCTCAGTACCACGGAGGAACATAAATAAAAGCCCAAAGTCCCAGTCAGTCTGACCAGGAAGAAAAGTTGTTCCTCACTTCAAACCCAGCAAATATTGTTTCACAGAGTCTATCTCATGGGATAAAGCTTACCTGAAAGAACTGCTCACGTAAATGAGATCTTGTTTATATCTTCACAGGCCTGACTGATTGTATCACTTCACTGTTCACATCAGAAAATAAAAAAAGGCCAGATAACTTTTAAATTGCTGCTGCAAAATCCACACCCTTTTAACATTTTGGGAAGAAGGGACAAGGGTGTGATACAAATCATGACAGAAAACGTTAAACAGCCTTCAATATAAGGAAACTCAAGGATATTGTTTTGGGCTACATGATTATCAGCTTATAAAATCTATTTTAGAAAGGACTACATGGTGAAGAAAATTCTGGGGAGACAAGGGGAACTCCAACACAGACACTGTAAAGACTGAGTCCAAGGTGGAACCACCGTGTTAGGGGTCAGGCCACCTGCCACACGTTGAGAAATTAGACCAGTGTCATGCTGGCCCAGATCTGTGGTGCTCATCAGAGCTGCACTGCTGGGCCTCAATTATGTGAGAAGTAGCTGAGTGCTGTGGAACAGAAATCTTAGAATAGAACTTATTACTCACTTTTTCTACATTTTTACATAAATTTAACTGTGTGTCACTGAGTGATGTGGTTCTGTTCTCATATCCATCTGATTCAGATTCCCTCCAGGACAGCATAAGAACTAAAATAACGTAAGTGACATTTTGGGTCATTGGTTTTACTGAATGTCATCTAAACACTGATGCCATCTTTTCTGGGGTTTTCTGCTTCCTTAGGTGGTCAATATCAATGTTTCAGAAGAAGAGAGAAGGAAAAATAAAATATCATTCAAAGAGAAAAAAAAATTCATTTCTCTTCAGTGAATTTCTATTTTTTTAGCCTCTCCAATCAAAATCTTTGGTGTTATTCCCCTGAAAAAGTAGCTGGTCTTGTGAACAAATATAAAGAAATAATAATAAGCATTGCCTGCATGAAACACCTATAGAGATGACATGAATTGATCATTCTTCTAATTATAGCCCAGAGTACACACATGTGTTTTTAACCATTTGTTGAAAGAGTTTGCATCACTCTGCTGGGGCACTGTGACTTCATGCAACTCCAGAGAGGCTGTGTCTGTCAGTGCAGTGCCTTGTCTCAGTCATCATTTTCTTTGTTTTGAGAATGAGGTCAAAGAAATGGCCAAGGAGTTCATCCTGCACAAAGTAGCTTGACTCCCTATGGGCCTGAAGCAATCAGCAATAAGTCATGAAATCCACACACACCAAAAAAACCCAAAAATCCAAAACAAACCCCTCAAACAAACAAACAAACCCAAACAACAAAAAAACCCCAAACCCTACCTTTAAAGTTAGTGAGAAAAGAATTGTAGTAGTACAGCTGATATTGTTCTTACAGCCATCCTTTGGGAATTGTAAATTCCCTATAAATTTCACAGGAACCTCAGCTGAAAGATCATTCATCTGAAAGTAGTGAATGAAGAAAAACACAGCTGAAAGGGTAAAAAAGTGAAGTGTTTGCTCTGCAACAGCAATTAATTTATTAATTATTCAAGGGAAAGATAAGAGATGCTGTCAATTATATTTTTGTACTTGTGCACTGCATAGCAAAGGTAAGGGAGGTGTAGCAGCCAAAAGTTTTGCAGGGACCAAATTAGTAAACACAAATAGTTTTGGTATAATGGTAACCTAAGTTTTCAGCCACCGGGAATATCTCCTGTAAAATGGTACAAAACTCCCCCTTCATTCCAAGATTATTTGTTTCTGTTTGTTCTACTAGGCTTTTGTAGACTTTTTGTTATTAAAGAGGAGATGGATCAACACAGATAACTGAAAAAAAACCCCAAACAAACAAAAAAATCCCAAACCCAACAACAACCATAGCCTCCCCACACATCTCCCTCCCCTCCCAAAAAAAAAAAGCCAAACAAGTTTTGCCTCAACAAAAGGAAACCTCAGGTTAAAGGGTAATTTTATGTGAAAGATAGATGAAGGGGAAGCTTTCTAGGGGATCTGTAGCACACAGAAATGAATCAAAGCATGAAAAGAGCATGCAGAGGAAAGGAGGACACAACAGAGGAGAAAAATTACTTGTTTATATCCCTGCTTAACTTGGATAAGTTCAGGGAGATTTCTGAGCTGAACCATGTTTTTTAGCTATAGACTCATTAAAGGATACACTCAACTGTCAGCAGAAGTTTTTGAAGTAGTCGAAAGAATTAAGAATAAAAAAATCTGCAAGACTGATTGATATTTCTCTTTAGACTCTAGGGAGACTTCAAGATGAAACAAGAAAATCGCAAACCTCTCTCAGATACAGTGTGGAGGCAGAGGAGTGACACATGTGACATCAATTATTTCAGAAAGCTGCAGGGGAACCCAAGGACTGACCTGTAACTCAACACATCGAGCAAGTTAATTAGTTGAAACTGCCTGAAAAATGGAACTAATGTGCATCTGAATAAATATGAACCATTATAGATCATAAATATGAAAAATTAGGGGAGAGCAATTTGGCTTTTGCAAATGAATAATGGCTTTCACAAAAAGACAGTTCCCTGAAGTAAGCAGCACACCTCCAGACTGGAGCAAGCAGGCTGATAAAGTGCACCTTGACCTTGAAAAGGTGTTGAACTAGGTCTTCTAACAAAGACTCTTAAGGACATGAAGATGACTGTGGAGAAGGGACTCGAATGAATAAATAAATTCCTTATCAAGAGATAGAAAACAAGTGGCAAAAATAGTTAGATTTCACAGGGAAGGAAGATTATCAGAAGTATCCCTTAGTGACTTGCACTTGACTCCATAATTCTTAATTTAGTCTTTAATGATCTTGAAAAGATGCTGAGCAGTGAGGTGGAAAAGTCTGTCAAAGTTAATAAGTTATTTGGTACAATATATATGAGCAGTGGCTGTGAAAAATGCAAAAGCACTTCCTAGTAGTGACTGACTAGGTGACAGAATGCTAGATGAATGTACAGGAGAAAGCAGAAGCCCACTTTATTACCTTTAGTGTGCTTTAATTAATCTTTTGATAAATGAAACTTGGAGAAGGTAAATAAAAAATTGAAGTTATCAACCCATTTCAGAAACAATATAGTAGCCTTAGAGAACTCTCCAAAATACTGTTTCAGTTCAAAATTAGTATTTGAAAATTACATCTTTGAGTCTGTGGATATTCTTCCCTTTCAGAGAGGTTCAGACAGAACGGAAGAGAATGAAACACCTGATTTACATTTATTAAATAAAATCCATCTATGAAAACTTCTGATGTAATAATACAATTTAATTTTGTTTTACAAGCAGATAAACCATTTGATATCTGTTGCCAATGTAAAGATCCAGAAATCGTGTGTTAATTACTATTAAGTTACTGCAACTTTTAATGATCTTTTGAAATAAATGTATTACAACTGTTTTATAAAGCCAGGTCAACAGCTAGAGTATCCAATACATATAATAAGGTAATGAACACAACCTAAAGCAAAAATCTCTAAAGCTTAACCTGAGAAACCTTTCTACTTTTTTCTTCTCCAGGGCACTTCATTCAATTTAAGTTCATAGAAACTGTTGTTCATGTGTTTTTTTCTTTCTATTGTTTTGTTTTCCTGGGACTGATAGAAGAAATTGATTCTTTTCTTATACTGAGAAATTGCAAACTTCCTATTTTATTATATCCTTTCAATTTTGACTGCATTATGTATGTGATTGTCTGCAGGTGTTTTTGCTGTTTCAGATAGCAAAGTGGCTGTAGTATAAAGATTTTTTTGTGCTCTCTTGTTTCTTTTCTAAACTTACCTCTATCTTCAGTGACACAAGTAAAATCCAGACAATTCTTAATTAACCCCTCATTCTGTTTTTTTAAGTGTAAGAACACATTGGTTCCTCATATGTAGCACTATACAGAAAGTACACAGTACTTTCATTCAGTTCAAACTGATGACACTAAAGTCAGCAAGGTTTATCAACTCATAGAATCTTGTCAGTTGGAAAAGACCTTTAAGGTCATTGAGTCTAACCATGTGAAGGGATCATTTGTGTAGCTCTTGTTAAAAAAAGTAAATAGATAAAAAACCTGAATCTTCCATTTAAAATAAAAAGTAATTTAAAATAATTTTAAGAAACGTTAGCATGGCCACTGAACTCTGTCTAGAGTTATTGACAACCTCAGTATAATTAACTGCATCTCTTGAAGGTTTTTGGGACCCTAACAGTGTCTGACTCTCATGTCAGTATTCCAGGCACTTTATCAAGCTTCTATCACTGAGTTTTAAGGTACTGCATCCTTAAAAAATGTCTTGTTGTCTTGCATTTAATGTGACAAAATGTTAGTAGTTCAACTTTTTATTGGTCTTATCAATTTGAATAATTTTGTTTGCAGCCTTTATAAAATTTATAATTATGAAAGGTGACACTCGAGATGTTGATTCAAGATGACAAAATAAATATATACCATAGATAAAATGAAAATAATAATTTTATCGGTTATCTCTTCATCTCCGTCTTTTTCTTCACCGAAAAATACATCAGTTATAGTTTCACAAAACTTGAATTAAACTGTCAGTATCAAATTTAGAGATATTTCCTGAAACACGATGCAAAAATAGTAGAGGCCATCATCCCAAAATAATTAGCTTACTTTTAAAATGTCTTTCAGTTTGATGAGTTTGTCCATGTCATGAATCATAGTTCTTCAGCTCTGACTATCTGTCAAATCCAGCAGACACCACAAAAGAAAGCCCAATCTAGGGAAAAGACTAGAAAATTTGAAAGTGGATTTTAAACTGTAGAAGCACAATATTGTTCATTTTGAGTAAGCTAATTTAATTTTCTCTAAATAAATTAGCAAATATTGGACAACATTTTGATGGGTCTAGATATTAAAAAAAATATTAAGATACTCAGTTTTAAGAATAAAGTGTCCACTATTACTTTTGCTGATTTCAAATTTGAATGTCAGCTATTAATTCTCCTAGTATGTATATACTGTTAGCTTAGTTGACTACTGTTATTGCCAGAATCTTCTGAGTCTGTGCTTATTTAAGATGTTCAGAGCTGGTAGAATCATATTTTGTTGTAATTGTCTCGTGATCGTTTTAGGTGTTGCAAGTAACAAACACATCTGAATACAGCTGAACCATTTAGAGAGGTCAAGAGTGGTGTCAGCAAACTTTCAGCTGTTTAAGGAGTTAGTGGATGTGGCCCCTGGGAAACTGCCCTCAGGTATAAAGGACTGAACAGAGCTTAGAGAATATTTGTCTCACAGCACAAGAACATTCAATGTCCCTGCTTAAGAAATCAGCATAGAAGGCAGGAAATCAGCATGGCTGAGTAAGGACCTCCAGAACAAACTAAAGTATAAGGAGGAAATGCACAAGCAGTGGAACCAAGGACAGGTTTCCTGATAATAATACAAGCAAGTTGCCTAGATTTGTAGGGATGGGATCAGGAAAGGTATGGTTCAGTTGGAGCTGAATTAGGCAAGAAATGCAAAGAATAATAATGATATGTATATGTATATTGGCATGAAAAAGAAGATTAAAGTAGAAGTATCTGTCCTGATAATTAAGACAGGAGAACTGAGGGCAACAAACATGAAGAAGACTTAAGGTACTTAGCAATTTTTTGTGCTTCAATTTTCAGTTCTAGTGTCTCTTCCCACATTTCTCAAGTCCCTAAACCTCAAGACAGGCACAGAGGGAGTAGTCTCTCTGGCTCTAGAAGATCAGGTTCAAGACCACCTGGGAAACCTGAATGCACATAACTGCATGTGACCTGATAAGATGCATCTCAGGGTCTTGAGGGAATTAGCTGACTAAGACAGTGGCCTCTTACTATGAGTGACTGCATCAGTGGACAAGGGAAAAGCTGTGTCATCTATCTGGACTTCTGTAAGGCCTTTGACATGTCCCCCACAACATTCTTCTTGATGAATGGAAAAGGTATGGGTTTGATGAATACACTTTTAGATGAATAAGGAATTGGCTGAATGACTATATCCAAAGAGTCACAGTCATCAGTTCAATAGACAAGTGAAGACCAGTAATGAATGGTGACCCTTGAGGGTCCACACTGGGACCAATAATATTTAATATCTTCATCAGTTACATAGACAGTGGGATTGAGTACACTCTCATCAAGTTTGTGGAGGAATCTGAGCTCAGTGGTGATGTGCTCAGTGTTATCCACTGATGTGCTTTAGGGAAGCAATGCCAACCAGAGGGGCCTTGCCAGGCTTGAGAAATGAGCCTGTGTGATCCTTGTGGAGTCCAACCAGCCCAAGTGCAAGATCCTGCACCTGTGTCAGGGACATCCCAAGCACAAATACAGGATGGGTGGAGAAAGAATAGAGAGCAGCCCTGCAGTGAAGGATTTTAGGATACTGATTGGACATGAGCCAGCAAGGTGTATTTGCAGTTCAGAAAGCCAGCTGTAACCAGGGCTGCATCAAAAGCAGCCAGAGCAGCAAGGTGAGGGAGGGGATTCTTCCCCTCTGCTCTCATGAGACCCCACTTGGAGTGCTGAGTCCATATCTGGGGTTCAGCAAAGACATGGACATGTTAGAGCTGATCTGGAAGAGGGCCACACAGATGACCAGAGGGCTGGAGCACCTCTCCTAGGGAAGAAGGCTCAGAGAATTGTTGGAGCTGGAGTTGTTCAGCCTGGAGAAGGGGGGACTAGTGGAAGATCTTACTGCAGACCTTCAACATGTTATATGGGGCTTACAAACAAGATGGAGGGACACTTTTTATGAAAGCCTGTAGTAATTGGACAGAGGCAATGGTCTAAAATTGAAAGACAACATAAGGAAGACATTCTTTACAATGTGATCAAGGGCTGGAGGAGTTTGCATGGAGAAGTTGTGTATGTTCCATATCTGGAAGTGTACCAAGTCAGGTTGCATGGAGCTTTGAGCAATCTCATCCAACAGATGTCTTGGCCTATGGCTCGGTGTTTGGAATAGGTGCTCCATAGAGATCCTTTTCAAACCAAAACACTCCATGATTCTATTATTTCATGATCAACAAAGTGATGATTACAGTGATGCAGTAACTCTTTGGTTCTTTAAGATGAAACACACAGTAGCTTTGTAAATAATGAGATTTCCCAAAATGCTCACTTTTGTACAACATTTTTCAGATTTACCAATGACTAACCTAGACTGAGCATTTTTAGAAATATTTGTCATATTTTATTGCAGATAAAAATAAAGAAAAATAGGATATTTAAATGCTGAGTAAACAAGAAGAGGACAGCTAGACTAAGAAAAAAAAAGCACTAGCTAGAAAATTATGCTTTGAAATGATAAGACCACTAAAAATACTTTTAAATAGTAAAGATGATTAACACTATCTAACAAATGTTAATAGTATTGGCACATTCTAATCTTGAGCCTGTATATTCTACCATATAAATAACACACACATTTATTCTTCCCTAAGTTGGTATTCTCACAGCTAAAATAGTTTTGCTTATAAGTGCTTGAAAAGTAGACCAATTTATAGAAATCAACTGCAGAATCTAATTGCCATCTAGCATTCCAGGCAGATTTGCCCATAAACGGGGGAGAAAGAAATAGATAAGGGGGAAACATAAAAGACAAACAATGAGAAATAAGAGGAATTATAGACTACTGAGAAGAGGAACTACTGCTATCAGCCCTGCCAGTTCAAGAGAAACTGATCTGCAATTCATGAATATGACAAAACACATTTTCCTTACAAAACAATAAAACAAAAAGAAGGGAGATAAATAGACAGAAGAAAAGGTGCCCTACCCAACTGCAGAATGGTGAATATTATTTCCACTTAGGTAGAGCCTTTGTGTATTTACAAAACAAGAGCATGAAGAATTAGAAATTAGAAAACAAAAATCACATTTTTACAGCTGAAAAAAATTAAGTCCACAAAAAGGAAGAGGTAAATGAAAAATTTTGAACATGTATATAATCATCTGGTAACTGGGCAATCCTCAAATCCTTGAATTTGAAAAGCTGTGAGGAAAAACTGTTTATTTTTTTCTTCTAATTTAGGTTTCTTTCTAGCTGATAAAAGCTGAGATGTTTTTACGTGGTTTATACTGTTGTTTCATTGTTTTTCATAAGAGTAGAGCTCCTGCGATCCTTTGTGTTTGACTTTTTTTGTCTGTTTATTCCAATGTAACCACATGCCTTCTTTTTCTTCCTTGTGTTCCCATGTCTTTAAATGCATTGGATAGGAAATTGTTTTTTCTTCTCTCTGTTGGAAAAGCAGGAGTGTTGTTTTCCTTCTGGGAGCAAAGAAAAGAGTCTCTATGGATCAGACTAAGTGGATTTTTTAAAATCAAGTCAAATAATATGTGCTATTGATTACTCATTCAAATGAAAATGTGATACTCTTTAACATTACT
Source organism: Rhipidura dahli (assembly GCA_013399225.1). NCBI lineage: Eukaryota > Metazoa > Chordata > Aves > Passeriformes > Rhipiduridae > Rhipidura > Rhipidura dahli. The sequence continues at coordinate 784,363 of VXAC01005196.1, read as the reverse complement.
TCCAACTTTATCAGTTTTGATCTTTAAGACTTTCATTGTTTTTACATTCCTTTTCTTCCATGAGATTCTTGATTCATTTTAAAATGTTCTTATAGCATTTCTAACTCTAGAAACATTGTGGAGTTTCAGTTTAACATAAGGAAGCAGGAGAGTCTCTGATGGAAGAGGTCTCAAATCAGATGGTCACCCCATGTGACATTGTAGAAAACCTTATTGTAATGTATGTATCTATGCAATAAAATTTCTGTTGAGAATGACAGCACCACTTTTCCAGAGCAAGATGTCTGTGTGTTCTTGGGCATTAACACTTCCATCACAAGTCCTTTTCATCTTCATTTTTTCTCAGGTGAAATATTCCTTCTTCTTCTGTCTCTGTATGCAGAACAAATAAGGGTAATATCTCCAAAGAATTACAGTAACCGATTAAAAGTAATGTGCAGGATCATAATTATTTTGTACATGTCCAAAATGAATGAAATAGAATTAATTTCAGATTTATAATCACAAGAAATGAGGCTAATGAAAGGCACTAATTGCATCACTGCATATGATAAGCATAAAATAATTAAGTATGGATAATGTATTATATGATTTTAACAGAGATCAGGAGCATAGGTTTCCAGGAAAAGTTCTAGACAATGAAGAAGAGCCTAAACCTTTAAAATTAGCAAAGGTATCTGGAATACAGGATTTTCCTCTTTCTGGAAATACACTTTTCAAACCTGCATTTTATATACCTTTAGCTTAAATAACTTCATAACTGCAAAACGGAAACTTATATTTAAGTCCAGGAAGACATAAATGTCTAAATCCCTATTTTTGACCATTCTTTGGAGCATCTTTATTGTGATAATTTTAATGAATCTCATATCACACTATGTTCATTCTTTATGAGCATTTAGTAAATTATTATTTTCCTAGGATTACCTCCAAATACTGATTTTAATTGTGTATCTTAACTTTCTCTGGCAAAGTAGATTTTCATTATACAAGTAACAATACAAGAAAATAATAATAAAAAAAAATTTAGGTGTCCATGCTGGAAAAAGAGACACAAAATTAGACAAAGGTATAGAAAACTAGTCTATCTTAGAATTATAATATTTAGTGTTTACAAATAATAGAAAAAAAAGCATTCAAAGAAATATTGAAATTATTCAAATCACTATCTAAATTATTAGCAAGAGGAAAGAAGAGGAAAATTGATTTGTTCTTTAAACATTGTTGCTCAAATGGGATTGAATCAATTTTACATCAAAATCTGTAGTAGCTTGTCAGGTTGTAGTAACTTTGTTAGTAATGCCTGAACTGCTACCTGTATTACACCTGTATTGTTATTTGCATATCTACTATCTAAACTATTTTTTCCATACGGTTTTGTCATTCTCAGAACTCAAAAAATCCTCCCTTCAAACATTATCTTCTGAGCATACCAAATTCTCGTAACCAGTTAGTGACAGTCTGACATAGAAATCTCTGAAGAATTTTGTTTGTGCTACCCTGCAAGCATTCTTTATGGCACCATGTCAAGGAGTCCTCTTGCAGTGTTTGATTCATACATTAATACTGCTGTGGTTTCTTACAAAAGTATTTCTGAAACTGAACATTTTCTTTAACAGCCCTTCAGGTTTGAACCAAACCATCCCGTGCTTGCTATCCTTTTATGTGCAGTATTCTTAAAAACTAGCAGATACAAAGATGAGCAGGAGGCTTTTCAGCCATGTGCTGTGGCCTGCTTATCTCTGTATGCTTCATAAAAAGCGTGTTCTAAATGGCAGGAGTGTCGCCTAATGGAAGAAAAGGCCTTTTAAAAACTATGTTTTCAAGTTGTATTGCCAGTGCTTTATTAGCTTTATGTTACAATCAGAGGATGAAATTCTTCCTCTTCTCTTTTTCTTTTATCTTGGCAAAATAAAACTAGAGCTGGTAGAACTTGGGATGGGCACGTGGAAGGGAAGAAACAGCACCTCTGTTTATGTTCCATTCTTTGTAAAACCACAAAGTCTCACAAGCAGCTTGCAGCTGTGTCAGACTTTAGCCAGTCTGCAGAATCACAGTGGGATAGGAAAGGGCTGAAGCTGAAAGATGAGCTGCTGTATGGCACATCCAAGGTGAAAACGTCCCAGGATGCAAATAAGATCTCTGAGCAGGATTAACATGTTTAAATTTTCTGTCTAGCACTGAGCAGAAACCGTGTTTGTGTAGCTCCCAAAGGAAAAACAGCTTTGCTGGATGACCAGAAATGGAGACCAGCTAAACGTATTTCAAATCACATGTAGCAAAGCATAGAAGCATGGCCTTATTTTCCACGTAGCCCTACCACATGGGCAAAGAACCGTGTTCCTTGGGTCTGATCAGAATGAAGCTCGTGCTGGAGTGATTTGTTGAACTGATACTTCTGGGTTCATTGAAAGCTCACTAAGCAAATGAAAAATGTTGCATTAGCATTAATGAGCTTCAGAAACTAAAGTCCTATGATCTGCAGAGCATGAGACTGATTTCACAGTAAATCGCCTCATTGCAGTTTTTGAACTGAACAAATGTAATGAGATTAGAAGGACCCTCTCATGGATATTTCTCTTTTAAAAATATAAATCTGTATGAGTTGCCTATAGATATGTTCCTGTCTGTTACTTATCACCAACTAGTAATTCCATTAAATGTGTATTTTTCTTCTCTGATAATGCCTTGAAACTTGTTGGACTCAACTAAGCATTATGACTTGAAATAGGTGACAATTTTGAGTCAGAACTTCCAAGAAGAAAATTTAAAAATGGACAATTTTAACTACTTCTGCACAGCAAACACCCAGATTAGAATGTGATTTTTGAATTAAGAAATTATGAAACCTTCATAAGGAAGTGTTGACATGAAAAAATTCTGTTGAATTATTTCACTGATCAATGTCTTGAAAGACAAATTTAGCATTTATTGAATAAAGAAACAGAGAGATTCAGAAAATACAACACTAGAAGGGAAAAGCTTCCATTTGTGACCAAAAAAAAAAATATTAATGAGAAAGTAAATCACACTCTACATCAAATAAAAATCCCATTAAGAATTGAAAACTGTCGGCAAATGAAAACTCTAAGCCAGGTTGCTCACCTTGTGCATGTTGTGTCTTTAGCTGGATCAGAGCGTGCCCTAAACGCTAAAAGGGCCCTAAAAGTGAAAATATCTGTGGATACATGCTCTGTATCAATTTGGACTTACCCAGCAGAGGAAGGAAGCCAAGGCAGACAGATCTCCACTTCCAGCCTCACACTGCACCATATGGCAGAGACACACAGACAGTGCCCTAGAGGAGACAGACAAAAGGTTTGTTTAATTCCAAAAACCCTAAAGTATTATGAATGAATGCTATAAAAGAAGAGTGGGAAAAGCAGCCAGCATTTCCTGTACTGGGCAATCTGTGGATCTCCCATTCCATCTTGTCTGCTGATAAACCAGTTGTAGGAGATTGTTGTGCACCAGCAGAGCATGCAGAGGTCTCCCACTGGAGCAGTAAATCTAACCCAGATACTCCATAATGGAGGGAACTGCTGAGCCTGACATTTACATGACCTGTAAATGATATTGGACTCCTTTATTTCACAGTAGACTAACCATGCTGGATGTCACTTCAGGGTGAAACGGGTGTGCTTGGGTGTGTGTATATATGGGTTTGTTAAGGAAGTGCAGTACCACGTTTTGGTAGGAGAAATCTGCTCATAATAACTCTGATTCTTGAAATAAGCCAAATTAACATTTAATATATCCACATTTTGCTTGATAAAGGATTTGACAATTGATCTTGGCCTATCCTGGAGATAGGTAATGCAGAGTTATTCTGGTGATCGAGATCTAGTCCCTTTAAAATGACCTGGGGCATCTGAGAAATATAGATGAGACAGACAAGGATAAGCACAGGGCCTGTTTTTCTTCTGCAGTGGCAGCTGGAAGCTAAACCACATACCCAGTACTAAAATGAGACAGGAAACTACCTTCAGGTACCTGAATAACCAACTCCCCTGTTCTTGGGGGGAGAAAACAAGAGAAAAAAAAAATCAGTTCAACAAACCCAAGCACATAAACTACCAGTTATAATGTTTTTGGCTGTGAGCACCATCACTGATCACATGCCAAATGATTTTTCTAGACCTTTAAAAGTAAAGTCATTATGGATTTAAGTGTCACCAATACTGACATAATAAAACATACGTAGCCTTTCCTGCTTCACAGCAAAGCCATCCAGACTGGCCCCTGAAATACACAACATGTGCCTTCCTTTGGCCAGGGGTGTCCATGGATGCGGGGGAATAGGGAGGGAGTGTTGCCCAAATGCCCCCAGGGAGAAGTGGGCTGCCAGCAATCTGCCTTCCATCATACCCACATCTCTCTAGCCTGTTCATCTGGTTGTCAGCCTCAGCTCCTTCCTCCCCCGTTCCCTTCCACCCTCCTCACTGCAGGGGTACAATACAGCAAGGGTTCTGGTTTCAAGGTCCAACAAAAATATTTCAAAGAAAGGACAGAGACTAGCTTGTCATTTGCAATTTTGTCTGAAAGAATTCTCCATATTTCAGCAGGTGAGCCTCTCCTGTCACATAAGATGGTTAGACACTACCTGCATAAGATAAGAGATTCTTTCTAAACTGTTCATGGGTTATTTACAACCAGTTGTGCACATTGATTAACCACATTTTTCCTCAACACTTCAACACCCATACTTTTTAAATTTCATTTTTCACCAATTTTTATCTGGCCTTCTCATTCTTCCTTCTGCCTTTAACCTGGTTCAGAGTCCCTTTTCCCCCTCTTTGAAGAAAGAAAACAGAAGAAAATGTTTCATTCTTTAAATGGATTCTATCCCTCAGAGGTCTAGGGAAGAGTATTGTGAAAAGCAAAAACTAGAGGTTGCAGACACAGCAGGCAAGCAGGAGTCAAAAGTTTCAGTACTGAGTAGCTTTTGCTTTTTTGTTTGTTTGTTTGAATGTATTTGACAAGGACTAGGCAAATATATAGTGAATTAAAGGCTTTAGATTGCTAGGTTCAATGACAAGGTTGGTATTCTCATTTATAAAGCTTTCTTGTGCAAGCTGGTAAATGAGTATCCACAGTACCCTATATGAGATTTATGACAATCCCGGGCGAACAGTGGCAGAATTCATGACAAAGATTATTTTAAAAAAGAAAAGGAAAAGTAAACTTACTCCATTCCCAAATGTGAAGCCTATTTTTAATCCATACTTCTTTTCAAATACTGGAGTGATCCAGGAATAACAAACTTCAGATATATGTATATATGACAGTTATTATCAATGACTATGCAGCCATATATACATAGAATAAAACATTTGAAGGAGATAAATGTGGTTTTTCATGCTAGCTCCATTAAGTTAATGAAAATATCTTTGACAAACTCTACTGATTTGAACACTGTGTTTTGAAATTTGAAACTGAAAATTGAAAAGGCTGAAAAGCAAAAGACACAGTTCTTTTGCCTCTGTTTCATATTCCAAGCACGTAAAAAAAATTATTTCTCACCTCATCCCTTCTTTAATCATATGATCAGTTTCAGTCCCTGTTCCATATTACCATTATGCAAAATATTCTATTAGGTCCTTGTTTTCACTCTATGCATTTTATGTGGTTTGGATTTCATGTACATTTTACTTAAAACATTAGAATACTCAGTGGGTTATAATCTTCTATATTGTACTGTATCTTTACATAGTCAAATACTTATTTAATATCTATAAATTAACTACGTGGTGGTAGATTTTTGTCAGTTGAATTTTCACTGACTCTCCATTAGAGGTAAGATCTCAGTTGTTAAAAAAAGCCATAATGAATTACATAAAATTTCCTTTTCTATTCTTCAGTTCTGCTAAGAACAGTTTTTAGGTTGCTGGATAACTAGCTTTTGCTCCTCCTTAGGTACAGGCCTGAGTTCTCAAGGATCCACAAGACAAATGTACCATAAGATGTGCATCCTAAAGGAAAATTATATTAGCTCTCAGCCCCTCCTACTTCAGAGGAGTCAATTATAAAATTTCAGTGACAACAACACTGCCAGTTTTTTTTACTTTGAGAAGGGCAAAATAGTGTAATATTCCTTCCTTCTTAATGCTTTCAGATAGGGAAATTTAAAGACCAAAGCTCTGGCAAAGGAAATTAAAATTAAAGGGAGAAAGAGACCTGAATACAGCATCAGGGTTGACTGACTGGGTAGATTAATGAGTGCATACTGAGTTTAACTAATCTTATTTTCAGTAGCTAAAATCAGGGATCTCTGACCATTACAAGAACAGGATTTTGTAAGTATTTGAGACCAAGTTTCAATAAACGTAGAGGTAAACAGACTCAAGTAAAAAAAAAAAAAAGAAAATCACAATAAGGAAAGAAAAATGTAATTTTTGTGTTTTGTTTAAACCTTATTTTTAGCCAGAGCTCGCAATATATACAGGGCAGTCTATTTCATGCTCTTGTACATCACAGTACAATGCACGTCAATGTCCTAAATGCATGCAAAATGTCCTAAATAAATAACGTTGGCATATAAAAATAGTCCTTTGCCAGCCAAGACAGGAAGCAGATCTGTGATCTGCATAACACAAACCTATGTTTGCACCATCTCTATGGAAAGACATAAATTAAAATGGAGTCAAAGGGATATTTTATTTAAATGGCTGACTGCTTTGAATTTTAGGCTTGTACAAAACAAGTATTTTTTTGATGAGACATGGTAAAAATCTCCCAAAAGTTAGTGTTTACTATAGAGGACTGAGTCTTGGGATAGTTAGGGATGTTTATAAAAATAGAAGACATGCATAAAAATGGTAGGATATTAAGTAATTTTAATTTCCCAAACCTACTCTTAGAAAATGAATGCAAGGCTATCAGCAGGTATCACATGCCTTGGTATGATAAAAAACCCCCAAAATATATTTCTTTATTAAATAGTGAAGACATAGCAACAAAATATGATACTAGTTTTATTTTTAATGAGATAAACCTTACCAAAGCAATAGGAAACTTTAGTTTATAAGCTGAGTCAGTCAATTCAGTTAAAACTTCAGAAAAACAAACATTGAAAAATACTGTAAATTTTCTAGGAAGTTTGCTTAGAATGAGGAGCTCAAGAACTTGAAATTAAAGAGGATGCAGAAACCCATTGTGTCCAATATATTAGCTTGGTGCTTGAAGTTCATGGGGAAAAAAATCCATTACAAACCAGAACCTTGAGAGGGTTACAGACTTCCTGGGATGACTAAGAAGTTCCTACAGAGATTAAGAGTAAAAATAGAGCATGCAAATGTGGAAAGAGGAATGCAGCACTTTTCTACATCTTGGTGATTTAGAGATTTCAAAAAGACCAACAACCTACTGTGGACCTAGATCTTTCACAGAAAATGAAAATATGACACTAATGTTTTCTTTAGACATAAAGCAAGAAGTAAACAGAAAATATAAAACCAGTGTACTGCAGGCTAAAGACACAAGACTAAAGCCAAAAATAATGAAGCACACCCAAAAAGTAAAATATGGTACTCGAGTCAAGTAAGAAAAGAGAGGGTAGAGTCACAGGAAAAACAATATATATAATGGAAAAAATGTCTAGGTTGCTCTGGATAACAAAAGGAGGGGCTGAAAGATCAACATGTGCAACCACAGCTAGAAGTACCTAAATATTACAGAATAGGGGAAAGAATTTTAAATTCCACCATCATGTTTTTGTGAAGATATGAGTATATTTTGGACACTGTTGCTGACATTTTTCAGTGACTTGCTTATTTTTCTTTATTGATCTACTTTGTTCTAGAGAAGCAATACACATATAACAATAAAGGCTGTTCATATTCATATTCATATTATAAAGCTGCAATACTGAAAACCTGGAGCCTATGTTTTCTTACAAGATATTGAGAAGCCAACCAAAAGAAATATTTCCAATGATTTCTGGTGATTCTCCACTGGTCTCAATGAAATATTTATCAGTTCTTTTGCTGTTATAAAATAAAGGTGTCAATTTTACAAGCATGACTCATGAAGTACAACAAATCTGTGATCTGTCTACAACTTTGGTGCCTACCTAGATCCTGCCTGAGATTTTAAGTAGAATTGGAAATAAGCACCTCCATAGTCAGTTCCACTCTAGTACCATAGCAGCTATGCAATGAAATAATTTATTTCAGAAAGTTTAACAGGAAAAAGTACTCAACAGAAATTTACAAAGAATCTAGAGATCTCAAGATCTCTAATCAATAGTCATAACTATAATGACTACAGGAAAAAATTGAAGAATTTCAAACTGAACAAAAAAGAAAAGCACAACGTTGTCCAAAAGGAGGGGAAAAAAAAAAAAAAGGATGGTGTCTGTGACTTGACCTGCAAGAAAACAGTCTTTCTGCTTTCCAGTATGGTCACCACTCCAACCCTGTGCATGTGAGCAGGGCTCAATAGCACAGCACCTGATAAATCAATGCTACTGAGAGCAGTAGTGAACACCAATCTCCAGTCTGCCACCTTGTTCAATTAAAAAAATACTTTAGGGAAAAAAAAAACCAAAACAAAACAACAAAACCAAGCAACAAAACACAGATGCAAAACCACCCCACATTATTCATATTATTCATATATTATTCATATATTCATTATTCAACTATCCATATATAGCTTATACGAAGAACAATCATTCTGCTTTCAAATCTCTTTGAAAATATCGATATATCAGATAGGCTGAAATTCTGTTTCAAATTTCAAATATTCTGTCGTCTTTTCCATGAACTTGCCATGTTCTGGTGATTCTTAGTTATTATGCTGTTTTGGAAGATTTTTTTCTGAGCATAAACCTTTAAAGAAGAAGAAGGAAGAAGGAATAAAAAAGAAGAAGAAGAAGAAGAAGAAGAAGAAGAAGAAGAAGAAGAAGAAGAAGAAGAAGAAGAAGAAGACAGTTGTAAATTTATTTTTTGTATTTCTGTGGCTATTTTGCCCTCCTGAAATTTACTTTTTTATTTTATTAAATAGTCAACAACCACCTCAGATTCTGTTCCACTAAGCTAAACAAGTCAAATACTTTTAATTCCACTTCTTTAGATGGATAGTCTTCTCCTTTGATTAATCTAGTTGACCACAGGCTGTTTTCAGATAAAAATTTTGTTACTTGAAAAAGGTTATGGAGGAGAAGCCAAAGGCAGCTAAAAAAAACTCAGAGAAAAATAGCCTTATTACCACCTTTTCAGGAAAATTCACATTCAAAAAAAGACACAGTGAAAATAAAAGTTTATTGCTGTTTTCCCAAGCCATCATTAGTTGGCTGTAGATACTTTCATCTACTAAAAGCAGTGGCTAAAGGCTTGTTTATTTTGACAGAAATGGGATTTCAAAGACCTTTTGAAAAAGTCTTGCTGGATAGTCAAGGCAGTTTACAAGCCTGAACAAAAAAAAAAAAAAAAAAAGAAAACAACAGAGCTTTGATCTCCTTGGTTGCATCTATCAAGTATCGTACTCTAGGATATCATGAAATACTGACAGATGCCCAAATTACTGGAGTTAACTGGTATTAACACAGGAAAACCAGAATAGCATGTTCCCTGAGATGATTTGCCCTTTGTTGTGCAGTACCAACACTCAGTACCTGAGAGATTCATATGCCACCACTGCTGAAGTGTGCTTTTCCTCTTCTTTCTGAAGTTCTCTACACCATCTTCATGAAACTGCATATGATATCTTAGCCATTACAAGGAATCTTGATTCCCAACTACTGTTTGCCTTGGAAGATCTCCCTTTTTGAAACATCTGCTAAAGCAGATGCCTTCCAGCTTAGACTGAGAGATCAGAAATGAAGTAATAGCTTGAAAATCACAGTATCCTCATGAATCCTGGCAATGCAGACAGCAACAGGAGACTGGAAACAGGGTGAGAACTCAGCTAACCATCTGATACCCAAGCAGATAGTCTGTTATATGCTGCATACAGCAGGTACAAGGATGAAAAATGCATTCATGTTAGCAGAAAGAGTACAGTAGATGTGCTGAAAGGAGCCCAAAGTTTTCTAAGTGGTAAAAGTATCCATGTTGTGTGATATCATGGATCAGCTGCAGATAGACTAGAGTACATTTTTGTAGATGTCAGAGTTATCCTTTTTTTTTATTTTTTAGCAAAGCACATTGCTGCCCAATGTTTTTACATGTGCCAAAAACATCAAAAAGTATAGAAATTGTTCAACAATACAAAATCCCAACTTTTAAAGCCACTATTTTTTCAGAGTAGCACACTTTTCTAAACTGCATTGTATGAAGACACTTTGGGTGTTGAATGTGTCTAATATTTATCACACATGCAACAGAAACATAAAAGATTGTCCCAGGTTGCCTGAAACTTAAGATAGATTCTTTAGTATTTAAGAGCATAGCAAGTCTACTCTGATTCCATGACTCTCAGTGAAAACCTAAATCGCTGAACAGTTCCCTACCTCTGAGTTTTAATTTCTGAGAGATTCATGTAGATCTAACATGAACTACTCTCCTCCTGCAACAAACATAGGCAAGCAGACTGTAAATATTAAAATTAAATTACTGCGATGTAACCTTGTGCACAAGCATTTAACTCAGAGATTACACATACACTGAAAATAGAGCCCGTGATCTCTAGATTCAGACTCAGACACTTTGAGCTTCATTATGAGAGATAAGGTGAATTTGTTTGCTGTATGAGAGCTTTATCATCTACTTTAATTAGTGCATTGCAGAACACAAGTGTAATGGCCATCATATTCTTAAGAAGAAATTTCTTGAACATCTCTATTTTGTGTATTAGGCTTAATGACAGAAATCATGAATTACCATGTGATTCTCTGAAATAAAAGATGAAGTCTCAGAATACTGTTGAGAATCACTTTCTGTAGTTTACTCAGTGATATGATGACTTATAAAATATGGACTGATCTCTAAAGGTAGCAATAAATCAAAAGTGTAATGCTAGAAGTGTGTTTTATTTTTTCCTTAATTTACATTCATCCCACTCTTTTCAATTCTAAAATATAAGCTAGTTTCAACCAAAATCTGCCCTGGGGACCTGAAGAACTGCAAAAATATTGTATGCTTCACCATTCTGTGCCTATGAATGATTGTCTACACCTGAAATCCCAAAATTCATGGAAGTAAAGATCAGTAAAAAACCCACCTGAACGCACACATCTTTTTGACTACCTAACCTTGAAATTTATGGAACCAAGGGAGTGTACTAACTTCTCGATGTAAGTGTGATGAACAATATGAGCCCTTGTCCTGAATAATAAGAATTTTACTATGGACAAGGTCCATTTAAACTATTTTTCCTCATGAGTGACCTGTCAGTATAAAACAATTGTTACATACATAATTTTACTGCAGCTGGCATTTTCAAATGCTCCTGCGTTCAAAACATCAAAGTTGAAACACTTTCCAGAGCATCATCATTCAGAATATCTTGTTGTCTACTCTCAATTTACATCAAAACTCAAATTCCAATCATTCTTCCCTTTGATTGTACTTCAAATTTTGGTTTCTACTTTGTTATGTGTTATTTCCCACTGTATGCTGTACTTAATGAATACAAATGGTGAGTTTTGAATTGGACTACAACTTGATCTTTTAGTTCTTAATATCATGCCATTTTCAGACAATAGGTACTTGGTAATGGAACAAAGTAGAGAGGGTTCATAATCTGTATGAATCTGGACCAAACACAGTGTGATTGTCCAGGGAAAAGAGGGACATCAAAGATTGTACACTGCCAGCTCACCATGACTAAATGGAATATCTAGCTGTGCTTTGCAGCAGGCAAATACATTTTGGAGAATCCATAAAAATCCCAGCAAAACAGTAAAAGTTCAGATTACATATGTATGTAAACATGTTTTCCTTTTTTTTCAGTAGAAAGTACAAATTCATGTAAAGTCACTAACAAAAAAAAAAAAAAGTTGAATTCCTAAGTAGTTTCCCTAAGACTAAGTTCCACACAAAGTGAAACCTATATTACAATATGAATATTTTAAGGACTATAGAAATTCAGAGTAACACTTGGGGGTGAAAAATAGACAAAACTTAATTTCCTGCTGAACAGTAGTTGCCTTGCTTTGGTGAAGAACTGGAATCAGTCATGGCTCTTGACAATTTGCCAGGCTACATAATGTGAAGCAGAATTAAAGAAAGCCTAGTTATTTATGATTTAATTATTTCAGGTTGATAAAATGTAGTGCTGATCTAGCAAACCACATTTGAAGTGCTTTTCAAATATTTTCTAACTTGTTTATAAATATGTCTCTGTTTTGGGTTTTTATTTATGCCACTCTTTGTTTTGGATAAATGTGTTAAATTAAAATTAGCCACCCTAATAAGAGATATGGTAGAAAAAGAGAAACAGTAAAATGTAAGAGGATTCAATGTAGCACAGAGCACATTCTAATATTAACAACTATTATGTCAAAACTCAGGTTTTGAAAGCTGCAGCACTGCAGGGCAGACTACATCATTAAGGCACATCTGTGGAGGTGGCAGAGTGAGGCTACTGAAAGCACTGAAAAATAGCTTTTTCCGTAAAAGAGGTGTAACACATATCTTAACCAGCCACTGTCATCAGGTAGGGATGCAGCCACCAGCACACACACACACACACAAAAATCTAGGGCCTGAGCCATGCAAAAGCTGCTGCACTTTATAGTTGCTGCAAACACTTCTGCCTAATTAGAGCAGAGCATTTTTGCATGCATCTCTACACTGAACACCAGGAGGTTTCTAACCTGTCACCTCTCGAAAGACTTGAAAGTTTTCATGAAGTTGGTCATTCCACAAATTCATGTGCCAGAGCAACTACAGATATGAGATTCAATGTATTCTATGTTAAAAACACAGTGTAAGTCTCAGCTGACTTAAATTCTTTCAGATCTAAAAATATATCTACCCATGAGGCCTGTTTTGTTTTATTAAAGTGTGTGATATTTCTTACTAAGTATATTAAATTAACAACATTGTAAGTATGAGGAAAAAATTATATTAAAAAATTATTCAAAGAACAGTACAATCCATTTGTTTTTCAGAAGTTTACTTTTCATTTCTACTAATTTTTAATTATTTTTGCCTTATTTTTTCTTAAAGTTTCTTTCACTAACCAGGAAGATAGATAAAATGCAAGATTTCTGTAATAAAGTCACCATGACAGATGTAAATTAATTCCAAGTTAAAAACAGGGGAAAAAAGGAATATATTTGTACTCATTTTTAAGCAGTCTTTGTTTTCATAATGCAGTTCAGATTTTAATTTACCCTCTAAGTGTCTGCAACCAGGGTGGGCAGATTTTGACACCCCGGTGACCAGACTGCCTTGGAGAAAGCAAAGCTTGTCAGAACTTTCTTTCTGTTTGTTTTTAACTCAAATGTTCTCAAAAAATATATATACCTAATCCTGCCTGGCCAAAAATTTACAGTTATGACTCAGGTCTTGATCTGAGCAAACAAGAACTCAGAAAGGAAGAAGTAGATTATAAGGCTTTTGCTTAAAAACAGCCAGTGCTTCCCAATGAATTTAGATGCCTAGGATACTGCTCCAAGTGAAGTGTTGGCTGCTTCAGACCCTGGGTGAAATCAGCACTGTCTGAAAGCACTTTTCCAGTGAGTATTTTGGTGGTTTGGATCACCTTTACACAATCTTCCACCTCTGGCTGAACAACATAGGTGGTGTATGCATTTGTGTATGGGTATTTGCAGGTGTACTGCCCATACACATGTGGACATATATAAATACTGTATGTGCATGTATGTGCTCCCCACTGAGCCATGGATACTGCTGCAGGAGCCTGCTTGCCTAGCACACAGTCACTGACCTGTTAGTGTTGGAGTCTTTACACACCTGAGTCTTCATATCTCCTTCTAAAGACCTGGGAGGGCCAGGGCAGAAGCCCGGCCACCAGATGCTGAGGCCCAAATTCAGGGTTGTCAAAAGGGAAAAAAGAAAGACAGACTGCATCTAGAATGCTTCTCTCCACCATGTATACATGCTACAATAAGAAGCGCATTATGTCAAGCTTCACCTGTGAACTCATTTTCTCTATTTGATAGCAAGCAATATCACTGGGATTTGTTGGAACTACTGAAAGTGCCTTCTGGGGAATGGGAGATGTTAAGCAGAGCTACAGCACACTTCATTTCATTTTCTGAGCAAGGAATGCATCGTTCTCATGCTTACCACTGACACAACAGTCAGTCTTTATTGCCACTTAGGAAAAAGGCTTCATAAGGATCTCGTTGCCAATTGGACACTTCTTTCTTTGACTGTCAGGATGTTCCTGATAAACGTGTGACTCCTGAGAGCAAGGTACAGCAAAAGAATTTTCCTAGATGTGTATATGAATCAGTATATCTCTATCTAGGTGTATAGTAGTCAGTTTAATACACATACATTGCTGGATATGTTTTGCTATTTGTTTCTTTTCATTAATTGATGACCTGGGAGAATTCAACTTTTTCTATACTTTCTCAATTAATTAATAAATATAGCACACCAATTACTTTTTGTACAATAAAAAGCAGGTCATAAAAACATCCCAAGGAAAACATCATGAATCTTCAACTATGCCAAGCAGTTGGGTTGGATTGTGTCATAAAACAACCAATTCTATCTTACAACTGCTGCATTTTCTCACCCCACTTCTTACTGGAAAGATTATTCAAAGTCTCTTTTTTTTTGTAGAATGTAGTGTTAGTTCTAATCTAAACTTACTTGTGCATGGCATGCAGCTTTTTTTCTTTTCCCTTTATTATTATTTTCTTCTGGTTTAACAAACTCCATCACGGTTTTAGGTCTAGAAAGTAGAGAGGGAAGTAAAGGTCTCTCACAGGGGGATCAAGTATGTGTCATTCAGTCTTTGTTTAGTGAGATTATTAAACCAAATTCTGTTAGTCACTATTTGCAGGAAGTTTTGCCCTTTCTCTGAGCAGTCTCTGTACTCCTTTTAATACAAATTTCATTTTCCTGGATGTGGATGATCACAATGTATGTAGGACTCTTCATGATAATTTTCTTCTAGGACTTTGTATTAATATTTCTTAGTCTCCTGACAATTCTTCTGATATGTTTAATTATATTTCCTTTCTCTGGACCACATCACACTGATAACTTAAAACTTATCTTGATGAACTCAAACTTTTCTCTTTCACTGTCATTTCCTTTTTATGAACCTTCCATTTATAGAAGAAATTTCTTTTATCAATCCATAGTAGCAAGGCCTTCTTGTTCCTGCATTTCATACCAATTCCTATTTGCCTCTCTAGTCTTAATTGCTTTTTCTTTGACAGTATATTCCAAGTCTTGCACACTGTAGAGGTCAAAGTCATCTATTTGCAGCTGCCTAAACAACTTCTTCCTTTTGAAAAGTTATTGCTTCAAGAACTATTTTTGATACCTTAAAACATCGAGTTTTTAGTAAAAAATCATTTCTACTAGACTCACTTGCACACTTTCCTATGTTTCTGTACTTGAAAATCTAAAAATTGGAGGTAACCTATCCTACCAGGTAGGCCACTCCATACACTGAGGTGGTACCCATGAAGAGGATCTGAGCTCCTTAATTTCTCCTGGTGTGTCCTACATCTCAGTTTCCACTTCCATAGCATCCTTCTCACAGCCATCTTACTCCTGCTACATATTCAACAATGAGGTCCCATTTTCTGCAAAGAGAAGCAGAATGAGGATTTAACTTTGCCACTCCTGTGGTTATTTTGATCCCTTCGTTACTGATCAGGATGAGCTCAACATTGCTTAAAAATCTTCTTTCTTAACTTTCTGATCTTCCTGATAAGATTCTTTGATGAACAATACTTCCAGTTTCCAGGTTTTTTATTAGCATCTTGTTTCAGCTGCCTAGGCATTTAACTAAATCTAGAATTCTCCCTTACAGAATTTCCCTTGCGCTTGACAACAAACTCCAAGTACCATAAATGTTTCCTTTACATCCTTCCAGAACCTTGGATGAATCCCCTCAGTTTGATCTCTGAATTCCTTTGTAAAACTCAAATCCATAATTTTGAGCTAGAAAGCATTATTTAATAGTCTGGGTTTCTATACTTCCTTTTGATTTAAGCTGAACAAGTCCAAGATACTGGTTTGTGTACTTAGCACTTATCAGCTTTCCAGAATAGCTTTATTTCTTGACATTGTATCACTCCTGAATGACAAAATCCTTTAGCTTTTGCAAACAGAAATGACATTGTTATTCTTCGCAATATTTTTTTGTGTTATCCATATCTAGGAAATTAAAAATCTGGTAAGCATAGAAATATAAATACTTGTAGTACTTAAAATATAAATAACCACAGATTTAAATTCTTGGAATCTATAGAATATTTTTATGTTGTTGCAGTGGTACTAATTTTTCTATAATCCTTTCCCAAAATTGAATAAAATATTATTTCAGTGTGTCTGTTCCTTTTAACATGTAGCTCAGTTATGGTTGGGCCATTACAGTGGGAATATTTGACACAACAATAGCAATTTATGTATTTTTCTTTGTTTCCATCAGAATCCTTTTTTTTTCACCTTACATCCACCTTTCTTATTCTGTACGGCAGGCGATTCATTTTTCTCTTCACTAATTCTGCTTTGGATTTAAGACAGTAAGTTCTTTAACAGTGGTCTCCACTAGCATAAAACTCAAACAGACTTGTGATATTTGTAGAAGGCCCATGTATTTCCCAAGTATCTCACTTTCAGTTTCCTCTTACAGCCTCTTGGGCATCATTCCCCTTTTGGGGCCATTACTGCCCCTATCCGCTCCCATTTTCTTCTTCATCTGCTCTGATGGAAAAAAGCTTCTTTCTCTTTGTCCTTGTCACCCTGTCTCTTACCTGATTCCCTTTTTACTTCTCCAGCACAGCTAAGCTTGCTCCTCAGGGAACAAAAAGACTTGTTTATCTTGGGAATTAACCAAGCCAGACAGGGAGGAAATGTGAACTATTGGTTTGAGCTTGCATTCAGTAGGGAAGAGAGGGAAATATGGGAAGTTGCTGCTGGAATGGGTTGAAGACTACAAGTGGCAGAGTCCCAAAAAGAAGCTGCTCTTTACTTCTGCTTAGCTCCTGTCAGTCAGTTCTCATTCGTTGTTTTATTTAATTAACATTGATGCAATTACAGGCCTAAGAGTGCAGCCTTTAGCCAGACAAGCCTCCTGCTGAGTTTTCAAAGTGACTTTTCTACAGGTTTTTCCTTTCTAGAGTTCAAGTACAAGAGAAGAAATTGCTGAGTTTCCTCTCTTTTGTATCTGGACTGATTCCCACACCATCTGCAGTAAGCATTCTTAAACAACTTGTTAATTCTCTAGGGCTCCTTACAGAAGCAACAGGATGACTATGTTACTGTATCGGTTCCATTTCAAAAAGAGATGAGGGCATTACCTTGCTAAGCCTCAGCAAAATTCCAGTGTCAGTCACTACTCCAGAGTTTCACCAGTCTTATTTCTAACTCAAGAGTTTCATCATCAGCAAACACAGCTTGCATTCATGAGATATAATATTAAGTTTTATATTTATGCAATATCACAGAGATAACCATCAATATTTACTTTATGTTGGAAGCTTCTTTTGGTCCAGGTTTGACCCTTATTCACTCTATGTAGTCTCCTGCATAATGGAGCAATTTCATGAAAAACTTCCCAGAGCCTGGATCTTTGAGCGACAGTAGAAATGACAGGGGAAACACTAAGATTATTTAGAAATGTCAAGCCCAGTGATGCAGCAGTGAGTACTTTCATTTTTTTCAATTTTGTTAACTGTAGTTTTGAATCAGCTCTACACTGAGAAAATAATGGATCTATTTCTGCCTACTCTAATAACTGTAGGTCATGAGATCTATTCCACCTGTGAGCTGAAGGGTTGCAAAGTCAATGAAAGTTTATAAAATGTTTTGATAGCTGTTAATATCATAAACTGAAGGGTAAAAGTGCCAAAAGAGAGACAGAACAGAGAAAAAAATTATCCAAGAACAAATTATATCTGTCTGTGGACATGACAAAAGGACTACATCAAAACCATCTTTAGCCAGAAAAAAAAGCAGCGTAGAAAGTAATGAACACAAACTAGTGTGTTGGAAACACAGTCTGGTCAACATCTGCCTTTAATCACTGCCTTTTTAATGGTCGTTAAAGAGGCAGTTTGAAAGGAAGAGGTGGACACAAAATCCAACCATCAGGAAGGCAAATAACTGGTTTTTTTTACTCCAGAGACTTCAGCCTTTGATTTTGATCCCTGAACTCATCTCCCTAAGGGTGTTTCCAGATTAGCTCATTATAAAGTTAGTAAAATCCTCTTTCTGATTAATGTGAAGCCTTTCCTTCTGTGTTATCTTCCCAGGCTTTGGGGGAACGAATTTGGTGATTGAACTTACAATGATTGAACTTCAGACTTAGATACTAAAAGTCACTAAAAACAAAAAAAAAAAAAAAAGAAAAAAAAAAAGAAAATCACCGTTCTCCTCAGTCACCAGATATCACTTTCCCCATTGTGTGTTTGTTTTCTTTAAAAATGTAATAGGGAATCTGCCATCTTTCAAAGAACTGAAAACCAGAAATAACCTTGTTTTCCCTACGAAATGCGTTCCTGCAACCACAAATTAGACTTTAACTGATAGCTTCTTGCATTAAAAAAAGGTCTTTAGTGACCACAGTTTTCATTTTTGTACTCAACTTTGATTTTTTTTCTTTTAAATTATTATTTCCTATTTTAACATGTATTTTTTAGATTCTGTGAATCAGTGAGTAAGGGCAAGTACCTCTACTTGAAACCTATTTACCATCTGACACACTTTTACAGTGGAATTGCCATATGAATATTGATAGTTGGCTATGCTTATTTATCCTATTTGAATAAAGGCATTCACAATGAAGCTCAAGTATAACTGAGCAATCCAGAGTGACTCCAGATCTGCTCGATCATATCATCAAGCAAACTGACTTTTGTGGGCTGTAGCAGAAGGTCTGAGGAGCTGAGACTTGGCTTCAGGAATAAGAGGACATGAGACCAAAGAACAAAGAACACTGTTCACACTGCAGCAGCTGTTGTCCAATCTACATTCATCCATTTCTGGAAAAGTTTTTTGCCCTTGCTTTCCTTGCCAGAATACAGCTGCTGCTGACTAATGAGTGCTGCTCAGAATAGCCACATTTTGCTGTAAATGAACCACGGACACTCTGCTTCCCCCATGACTACTGATGGAGAATGCAATTGAAGCACAAGCTCTCTTTAAATAGCCCTATCATAGCTTAAAGTATGGTTTAATTTGATAAACAGGTGGGGAGGCTTATAGAGAACTATGTGTTGTATATCTACTTCTGTATGAATAGTGGAAAATACTAATATTCTTCCTGATCATGTCTGAACAATAATTTCCATGGGTTAAAGGAGATGTCCAATTTTTCAGTGTGAAAAGTTATCAGGTAATATGAAAAATGCCTCTTTATTTCCATATGTAGTGGGACTGCAGCACCAACACAACCCAAGAAGAAATTATTCTGAAATCATATGATCTTGTTAACAGTTAGGTAATTTCTCCATGAATTATTTACAACTTGCTGTTACTTAGACATGTTCCCTACTGCCTACATGAATCAGGTTATTTCACCTTCCTTTTGCACTATCATGCACTTCCCACGGTCTTGCCACAGTCTTATTTCTTACCTCATTCAAACATTTATTATGTTTCATTTTAGACAGAATTCATTTCAGGGCATATGACTCAACTCAAGACTTTAATTATATTTCAGCAGGTAAAGTTTGAGAGTTTTGAATCAGATGCATCACTTGGTAATTTTTACACCACCCAGTATAATATCACATACTGGTTTATATTAATACAGGGTTCTATTCATTGTATGAATGTATGGCTTATCTCCTCCTTAGATGACACAGCTATTTAAATCCTCAGTTAACAAGTATTTAAATAAAGTTATCCGCTTTGTAATAGCTTGCTATGTGGTTGAAGGGAGTTCCATTGGCTGGTTGTTCATCACAGTGAAATAGCACTGATATTTACTGATTATTGAACCTTCCCCAATCTGGATATAAATTATTTCCTTATCAACTGAAACTACAATATATTTAGATACTAATACATTTGTATTCTGAAATGAAGGAGATTTGGTTTCATATTTCTAAAATATGTATTACTGTCAAATGCAAGTACTAGCCAGCCATGAGTTGTTCATTTCTTAATGTTTTCAAATCATCGTGAAAGTTTTTCCACTGAAATTATTTCATATTCCTTTTTAGCCTCTAATGCTCAAAATGGATGATCTTCTTTAAAGAACTGAACTCCTTACTAAATGCTTTATATTAGTTCTGACATTTTTATTTTAAACCTATTTTTCTTCTGTACACTACACTTGCAAGTTATGGTAGAGTCAAATTAATAAAGTAGAGTGAAAATAAGGAAAAATCATTCTTTCAGAATGACCAGCCACACTCATACCTGTAGTTTATTGACAGCATTATCTTCTATATAAAAAATTCAAAAGATTTCTGTTCCCAACAATGCTTGCCAATTTAAATTAATTTTTCATTATATTCTGAAAAAAACAGTTGTGCAAAGTAATCTCTCGAGACCTTTGAGGTTTACATAAATGGAAGCTAAGGTGGTATCTCAGATCAAATGAAACAACATATTGATTCTCCATATAAATTCTGATCATTGATTCAGCCATGCACTCACATGATGGTGCTGTAGCTAAACACTGATTCATGGATAGGCATCCTCAGACTTATACCCATCTGGCTGAAATGGATATTATAATGGACAAAATATCTTGTGTAAGAAAAAACGTGAAGCAGCAACCAACTGCTTCAACACAGAGAGGATTTATGCAGTTTTTTGTAATGCAGTTCAGATTGTGCTACAAAGGACATCTGAATCTGGAAAAAAAAGTACAGCGGGAGCAGAAAGAAACCATGCACATAGAGAAACTCTTCTTTATTCTTAGTCTTTGTTTTTGTTTGAAAAACAAGAAAGAGTTTAGCAATTAGAAGGCAATTATTATCTTTTTGCAGATATGGATTCTACTCAAAAAGTAGCATTCATTAAAAAAATGTGGGGGACCTTTTTATTTTTGCTCTGGAAAATCAGTGATGCTTTGGTTTTCTCAATTTTCAAGAACTTTGAAGCACTGCTGGTCCCATAAGAATGGGAACTCCCCTTTCTTTATACCTCTAACACACAGACATATGTAAGCATGCACAAATGCTCACACATCTGTTCAGGCTGGTCCATTTATGAATAATTCCAGATAGATTTCAGGTAGTCAGGAATGCTCATATTCAAAGCACTCTTAGGAATGGTAGTACAAACGAGACCCTCGGACAAATACTGGAATTAGCAATTACAAGAAAATGGGAGGAAAGGATTGGAGAAGCTCTTTGCTTAGTCTGAAGAGGGATAAGAAAATAAGCAGAGTTATCCTGTGCCATTTATTGGGAAAGGTCTGGAGGGAAGAATATGGGCACAAAGTCTTTCCGAAGAGTCATCGAATACGAGATCCACAGAGATGAGAAGGAAATAAATAACAATAATGAGTGGATTGGACAGGACTTGTGAGCCCTGTACTGAAGCATGATGGTAAAAGTGTCAAGGATGATAGAAGCAGGGTACCTTTGGTGGATTGTTACATGCATGTGCCATCACTGAAGAGCCCGTCCAGACAACACAATAAGGTCTTTCTCTACCTGTTTTTATTAGGGAGGACTATCCAGGTGATGGACAAAGTGTATATGAAGTTTCATTGTTTTGTGGAGAAATGATCTTGTTACCATGAGTATTCCTCATGGCTTCATAAAAGTGCTACCCCACATCAGTTATTCCACAAGAAAAACACAGTTTGATCAACTCCAGCCTGTGCATGGAAAAAGGATGGGAGCTCCAACAGCAGAATATTATCTGATGGTTTAGCACATTACTCCATTAAATACCCCTGAATTTTAAGTTCCCCCTCTCTCCATCCTTCCCCCCAGAACCCGCATTTTTTACATTGCAATCAAAATTGTGCATGAAAAGAAGAAAAATATGAGTTTGAATAATATTTTTGTCTGTATTATGAGAACATATGGTTCTACATTTTTTTCAACCATCATTTTACTGTAAAATTTTCATCCTAGTAGATGTAGAAGATATGCAGATCTAGAATTTAAAGGAAATTTAATGTAATGCAGTTTCTACAGTAGAATAACAATAATCAAATTTCTTTACAGTCATTAAAAAATGAAAGATTTTCAAGGATCATAATATGAACATTGAAATGAAATTCATATCAACATGAAAACAAAATTTGACCTAGCAGAATATATGGAAACATCACTTGAGAACAAAAGACATTTGATTACATCATACAAAAAAAGGGAAAAAAAAGAGACAGTCTGCTCTACAAAGGAAGGATAGATCAAATATATATGGAGGCATTTGGATGTTTAGGTGGCACTGATTTCTTTGAACAGTTGTTACTCACTCTTCTCTAGATGTCCAGCAATCAGTCACACCACATCTGCTCTGGAAGTCACTTTTTAAACTATGCTGATAAAAGTAGGTAATGCTGCAGGCTTCTAAAAGTAATTTTTATTCATAAGTAATGGAATAATTATTTAGGTTAGCTTTTTTGTCATAGATAGATATTTCAAAAATCACACTGAGGCCACTGACAGGTTTATACAGGTAGGAAAGGACCTTGGGAGATCACTTACTCCCACCTCCCTTCATAAAGCACAATCAATGTTCAAAACAGACCAGGCTGCTTTGGGCTTTGTCCAACCAGCTCTTGAAAACTTCCTTAAAGCTATCTGAGACATCTGTGATGTAGTAAAAGTCCTTTGAGAGCTCCTTGGCCATTTCCTTCTGGATTGATTCAGAAAAAGGTTACCTCAGAGATACTTCAGCAGGAAAGTGCCTCAGGGATTTCCTAGAGGATATAATTGTAACAGAACTGCAATGACATTTTTCCAGTCTAGGAAGTGAGAATAGGTTAACTGGTTCTACTGTCTGTATTTGTTTTTGAAGCAGTGCTAAAGTCATTGTTGTGGAGGGAGATACATTCTGTTAGACATTTACTTCTTACTTTTTTGGGGTTTTTTTTTGTTTTTTGATCTCTAGACTCTTTAGTGGGGCTCCTTTTTGGAATTACAGAAATACTCATAGCTTCTGTTTTAGCATAACGTGATTCCTGCACTGATATCAACCCATGGTCTGCTGGTAAGTATTATGTTAAGTTGTTGATACAACCATAAGCTAAAATTTTAGTGAAGCAATTCTTCCTCAAGGAAATGAACAAATATAAGTCTGTCTGCTTGATCTTTATTCATAAATAACAAACAGATGTTTGTTTTGGTCCTACTTGGTTTTGATGCTCTTAAGAAGTTCTGTGCTACATTGTGAAATTATAGGAAATAATTTGATTATATGAACAGGAATTCAAAATACATTTATTCTGCAGATAGAATTAATTTCTTATATTGTCTTCTATTATTTCTTCCTAAAACACATTTCTTCTTGCTTGCATATGTTAGAATTAAGATCTATGAAAATTTTAAATTTGTAGGGTTTTTTTTTTTTTTTTTTGTGGCATGGATGGCATCATCTATGAAAGCAGGGCAAAGAACAATCATTTAAGGGATTTTTCATCTCTGTGGGACTTGAGAATACATCTTCATGTGGTATAAGTTTGACTTAGGCTAAAGCCATTATAATATCACTAAATGGTTTCTCATAGCATGATATGTACAAATTTTGTTTATAATTTTTTCATTTTGTTATCATCTTTCAAAATAGAAGATTAATACCATTCTTAGCAAATGAAAGGAAATAATTACTTGTATTAAACAAAAGTAATACAAGGTAAGGGTTGAATTTTTTCAAGGATTTCACTGGTTTATATGAAAATTCTTGAGATGTGTTTAATTGTAAGACTATTTCCTCACACATCAAAATATATAGTTGTTTTTTTTTTCTTGTGTATGAATCTTAAGCCTACTTCATCTACATTAAACTCACTGAGAGCATGAAACTGTAGCCTAATGTTTGTGCTTACAGGAAAGCAGCAAATCATATGTTGAAGGCAAGCAAGAGCCAGCTCATTTTCAGCCTATGGAGTCATATTCCTGGTTTTGGGGGGAAGTTGTTGTCTGTTTTTTTATTGGTGCTGGTGGGATTTTTGAAACCTGGGAAATTTTGACTTTAGCTTGAACACCAGGACAGTATTATAAAATATAGTTGTGGTGTCAGAGGGTCTAAGTATAGAGACAGAACTACCAACTTAGGTACTTATTTGTAATTTTCTGGATCTAATTTGTGTAAAAGAAGGTTACACCGGTGAGAAGAGAATTCCTGTGATAAGAGAATTCTTGTGGTCAAGATCTGCAGTTCCCATGCTTTAGCTACTGACATGGATATTCAACAAAATGCATCAAGACAACCTGTCCTGATACTTTATGCTTGAAACAGAGAAATGATAATTCTATTTTCAGCTCAAGTGGAGCTTTTGAACTGGATATTCTATTCAAGAGTTTCTCAATATTTTTTACTCTTACATCTTGGTACATGTAGTCACACTTTCCATGACCCTACAGTCAATGC
The DNA here is from genome assembly GCA_013399225.1 of Rhipidura dahli. Classification (NCBI taxonomy): domain Eukaryota; kingdom Metazoa; phylum Chordata; class Aves; order Passeriformes; family Rhipiduridae; genus Rhipidura; species Rhipidura dahli. The sequence continues at coordinate 759,752 of VXAC01005196.1, read as the reverse complement.
TTTGCAGCAACTGATCCTCAGATTCAGAAGTTCTCCAAGTTATTTTCTGTGCATTTTCCAGAGACACAAAAGTAGCACCTATGACCCCAACAAAAACACTCCTCTCTGATTTGGTCATAGGACCAAGCAACTGAGAAGTTGCTGCAAAAAATTGGCAGACTAGATGAGTTAGAGGAAATGCTGAAATACTTCAAGACTTTATCTCTTAAAAAAGCAGAGGGAGAAGTGTGAAGATCAAACAGATGGAGGTTGTCAAAAGCCTTTATTAATGTTTGATTTTATGTATCGCACTATATGAGACACTTACACACTCAATCTTTTTACTGCTCCAGATATACATTAGATAGAATCTGTGTTGTCTGGAATGGCTGATAAAAATAAAACACCTTTTGTAATTGCAAGAAAAGAAGTAGTAAGAGTTATTACATAGGAAAAAGATTTATAATGCTGCCACAGGGCACATTACAAACAACCAGGAAAACAAATGAACATTAAAGGCCAGAGGATGACTACTTTGTTGTTCTTCAAGATCTGCCCTCACCATATGGTCTACAATCTCTGATTGTTTTTACCTTTCCCAATGCTTTATTGTCTCTTCATGTTACACACATAAAATGTTAGGAAAATTAACCACTGGCACATTCTGATAAGATGGTTTTCAAACATAAAATGAAAAACCTTTCAGCATTTTTTCCTTTGAAAATAATGCTAGCTTCATTTTTGTGTCTAGGATGAAAACCTTTATTTGTTTTCTAGGAGCTGCCAAATGGTGTCCAAAATGATACCTGAGTGTATCTTGCAACACAAAAATGTCTGTTCTAATGTAATCAGAGCCAAGTCTTGCCTCTACATCAAAAATTAGGCAGACAAGAGGGGAAAATGCCTACAGCAAGGATGAGAGCAGCTCTTGGGGTGGCTGCATACTCCTCACCATCTGACTATGTCCAGAGCATGTGTTGCTAATATTTCCATCCTAGTACTTCTGGTGCCCACTCACAACTCTTTTACCTCCTTCTAGGAACATCTAGAGCACTCATGTGACATGTTTGGTCCGGGTCTCGGGAACGTGGGGATTGTTTGAAGTGCCGGGCATTCCCCAGTTTTCCTGGGGTGGTCAGTGTTGCCTTTTTGAGCCCTTCCCATGGCTTCCTTCATCACCAGTAGGACAGGAGAGGTCAACTGATGGCCATTTCCAGCCTTCCTCGGCTCACCCTTTTCCTCTGCCTTGTGACACTGGTAACTTCTGACAGTAGCAGGCAATGTAGGTGCTACAAGCAGCACCCTGGAGCACCGCCTCTGCTCTGCCTCCCAAAATCAGAGCAGTGACTAGCTAGTGACTAGCTTCCCCTGCATATTCTTCGAGTGTATAAGTAAGAAAGACTAGAAATTAAGCCTGGCTCATTTTCCTCTCAGTCAATGCCTGTGGGAGTATCACACTCTATGAAGCTAAGGTCTGTGAATTTGAAATGCATATTCAACTTCCAGTATTAAAATGGTTCTTTATGTTCTTCTCAGCATGGGAAAAACTTCATGAAGTGGGAGCTGGAGTGTGATAGAGAGCTGTTTTGTGCAATGGCATGTTCTCCTGAAATGGTAAAAAAATTCTCTTCTTAAGAGCAACTGCACCTCTTGAAATGAGCGCATCAGAGGTGAATCCAATAGAAAAAGAAAGCTAAAAAGGTCTTCAGTCTAAAGATACAGTAAAAGAAATTGTTGGCTCCAAGCAGATGCTACAGTGCTATGAAAGTTTCTCTGTGGATCTCAACACATGGAGGTTTGAGTTCTGTCTTCTGATGACATCACAAAAGAAGAATGGGAGGTCAAATGCACCCTAAAAGCCCTTCTTCTCAGAAAAAAGTGGCAGTATTTTACAGCCTGAGGCGTGTAATGCAGACAGTCCTTTGTTCATCACTGATTTGCATGTATGACAGAACAAACGTAAGATCTTTTATTTCTTTTTGTATTATTTGTTAGACCATTTCTTTTTGTCAAGAAAGAGGTCATATTTTCTCCAGAATTAATAGAAAATATTATTACTATTATATAATATACAATGTATTGTTTACATAATTAATATTATTAATTAAGAAGGACCAAGATACTGTGCCTCATCAGATGTCATTTATTATATAAGCAGTGATGTTATTTAATGTTTTCAGTGTAAGGGGATCCACCTTTGTCCAGAAATACCAAATTCTGCAATGTTAATTATAATAATTCTTACAGGCTGTAGTGACAGCTTTTAACGATGGAACAGCTGATCTGCTGTGGATGCATCAGCTGCCAAACTGAGTCAACTGTGAGGCTGCAGTGAGCTGATGAGTCCCGCTTATGTGCATGTGTGTGTAAGTAATCAAAACAAAAACAGTCAGAAACACTTATAAATAGAAATGGTAGCATTGTTCATAGCTGTAAATTCCTGCTCATGTAGTGACTCAGTTGGTAATTTGTTAGGTGTTTGTAGGTCTTGTCAAATGCCAGCTAGTATAATTGACTGGTATTAGCACTGTTTGCAAAACAGACTTGTAGGGTTATAAAACAGGCTTTATAAAAACAGGTGAGAAACAAAATAAGGCATCAATAGTCTCCTAGGCAAGGTTATAACATTAATCTTAAAATATTTAACAGGTAAACGACAACAATTACAATGCCTCTGCATGCTATGTAAATTAAATGTACATCAGATTCAGAAAAAGATAACTCACTCTGTATCAGCTATATACCTCCCTCAGATTTGTATCCATCACATTCACTTCTGTGTAGGCATCACCTCTTCTGAACAATGTCACGTTACACATGACGTTTAAGCCATAGTCATAATTTCATTTCTTGTAGTGCAGTGAAGAGGAAGGATCAGAAGCAATCGATGTAACTAATGTCTTCTTCTCTTACTTCAAGCAAAAGAAGAATCCAGGAAGTGAAGACAAAATCAGGTTGCTAAAGGTTAACACAAAATAACATAGGTGAGCATATGGAAACAAAAGACCTAAGCATAAACCCCATGAAACTGACAAGACATACCCCCATAACTTATGCACAGCTTGCTAGCAGAAGAGTAGGAAAAAAATCCCTGCTCATTACCCAGCAGTGAAGAAAACCCATGCATTTCACACCCTTTTTGAAATTTGCCTTTCCAAAATTCCCCATCCATTTTCACTGGCTTTCACAGTTGATTACTTCACACCAATGGGCTAAGATCTCAGCCTAGATAAAGGGGGAAAGAGGTGTGAATACCTTTAGGTAAGATAACTGTTTGGAAATCAGCTGGCCCTGATAAATTTAATTCTAAAATTTTTATCAAAATGGCTGGAATGAACACATTCTTTAGCAGTTATTTTTGAAAATTTACTGGGACAAGAGGTGGCCTAAATGCAGGCTAAGCCTAAGAATTGCAAAAAGAAGTGACCTGGACAGTTTCACAGGGATTTTGCACGTTTTTCAGCTTCACTGTGGACCCTGAGTTACCTTGATACAAGTAACTAAACCGTTTCCAAGTGGAGAAGAGACTGAAAGATTACAGGATTACTAGCAGCTAATGTGGATTTGCAAAAAATTTGAATGTGGCAAACCAATACAATTTTATCCTACAGTGGGGTGATGAAACTTGTGGATAGAATGAAAACACAGGAACATAGAAATATGTTTCATATCACAAGAATAATAAAAAATTTTAATGGTGTCCTACGTGATACTCTATAAGCAGGTTAGGGAGACATGATGTAGACAAAAATTTATTGCAGGATGATTTGGATAAAATCTGCTACAGCGTGGGTGTAAATCTTGTTGGAAACCTGTAATCAGAAGGGTATCTATCAATTAATCCCTGTCCACAGTAGAAGAGGTCCACTCAAAATCTGTTTTTACTTAAATCTTGTCACTAATGAATTTGATACTAAAGTAAAAACAAGCTTATTAAATGCACAGATGATGGAAAATCAGGTGAGACTGAAAGAATGTAGAGACACACAATTAGAATTCAAAATTATGTCCATAAATTGCAGAAATGATGCCACAATTCAAAAAAAAAATTGAATGGTGAGAAATGCAGCATGTAGTTGTGCAAGTAAAAGGTGAAAAGCAACCTGTTAGAAGTCAGTCCTATGGGAAGAAATAAACTATGTAAGCATGAAACAGTTACTCTCAGAGGATCATTTTTGAAAGACAGCACAGTTTTAAGCCATCCATGTGTCGTCACTGTGCACCTGTTACCTAGTCCTGTTCTCCATATACCAAGAAAAAATGAGAAAATTTAATATCAACTATGCACACTGAGTGTTTTAGGTAAGGTTAATTTGGAGTATTTAATGGTTACAGATACACTGCAAAAAAGGATAAGATCCACTCTATAGGTAAACAATACCAGAAAACAATAGTTACCTAGACAACAATTCTTTATTATTGTCCCCAGAAGCAACCATTCCTTCACTGTGTTTTTCAAAATCTGTCTGCAGTAGACCTGGTGGATATTTGATCTCTAGATTAGCTGGCTGTATTAGCATGTGAGGATGGAATTTAGAGAGAAATTATCTCAATCTGTGAATTCTTAGGAATCTGCAATGAATAAAATCATCACCAGTTTCAAGGAAGATGTTCTTTTTTGTGTTATACAATGCAATACGCAATGTCAATTCTTTTCACAGGAGTTTTAAAGGTTTGTAGGCTGCAACAGCCTATGCTATATCATTCAGAAGCCATTTTTATTCATCCATGTATTTTCCTATATCTAGGATGTAGGATGCTTTCCTGACATAATTCTTGGAAAGGCCAAAATAGCTTTAAAGCCCACCTCCCCAATCTTTTCTTGATTAGAGCTCTAGGTTAAAGTTCATCAAATTCATGGCTCATTCAAAAATCTGAACACCCTAACGTGAGTAACAGGTCTGGCTTGTGTCGCTTGGAGACACAACAACAAAGGTAAAGTGCTTCTGGGAAGGGATTGAGGTTCATGGAATATCTTGATAGGCTGTCTACAACAGGTCAAAATTTTTTAATCAATCAAAACTAAGACAATTTTTTCCAGTGCCTTTGGGGTTCTTTCCTTCACATAATGGTTTCTGTTCTCCAAGTATTCTCTTCCTGTAGGAGAAAATAATTATTGAAAACTATTTTTCAATAATTTCTGATTCACAGTTAAAGAACATCATGTGACATGATATTGCATGAGCAAGTTCTCACATAAGGAACTACAGCAGGGAAATTACCTAGAAAGCTCGAGAAGATACCATGGGAAAAGTAGAGCGCTGCAGCTACAATATTTTGGCTTACCAGTTTTTGCTGAGTACTGGGAGTTCTGTGCAGAATATGCAGACTGTCTCGGCTGCTGTTGCAAAAAAGCTGTCAAAGCAGCTCTAAAATATCTGAAGATTATTGGGTATTTTAAAAGCCCACGGGACAGGAGTTGTTTTTGAGACTTCACACTAAATTATTATATAATCCAAGTGGCTACTTATTTGTTGTTACCAGGGGTGTTTTTCTTTTAATATCAGTGCATTTCTTCTACCACTAAAATACTTTGTAAAAATCAAAGTAATTTTATGTAGCTGTTGCTCTCTTCAGAGTCTTCTGAAGTCTTTTACTGCTTGAAAGAGGACCAGGTGATGTTACCTTCAAAATCCTCTTAATAAATGACTTGAACAAAAGGAACTGGCTTAATTTTTTCATCTAGATCGGTTCTCCTAAGAACATGAGTTCTAGTTGCTCAAACATTTTGTTAATACTGATAAATACTGTAAGAATAGGTGGAAGGTAAAAGCTGTGTGAAATACAAAGGATATATGACATTTGTAATGTAAGGACATTTCCTGAGAATATTGTTGAAAAAAAACCGAAAAAACAAAGACACAGTAAAAGTAATAAACCCCGCCTAGATACATGGACCCTCAGGAAAAAGAGATTACAGAGACAATATCTATGACGAGATCTCCCTGCTCACAGACTGAGGGAACACAACTCAACAAATGACTCAAGGCCTTGGAGAGGTTCCCTCAGCTTTTTGTAACTGATAAGAAGGGGTGCAGAGGGGGAAAAGAGTGTCATAGGTCTCTCAGAAAAAAGCAAACATTCTCAGAATCCTTAAGGGGCTTTAAGGCAATGGATGAAACTTACCATAGGGTGTTAGGGGATTAAAAACAAAGGTTGGCACAGTTGGCTGAGGTAGATACTAACACTGAAGTGAAATCAGGTGATCATAGATCTATAGAGACAAGAAATCAAGAGCAAATGAGGCACCTTTGATATAATAAGTGAAAAAGCCTTTCCCCTTGCACTGGAAGCCTGACGAACACCCACTGCCTGTCTGAAAGAGTAGTCAGGACTGTTACTATAATGGTTGGGAATACCTAGTTTGGGTCATTCTTCATAAAAAATATTTATCTGCAGCATCTGGTGGGAAACTTCACCTCTTCCAGTACCATCATATTTATTTGCCAATTACTCATGAGAGGGAAAATTAAGACCATCTGACAAACCAGTGTGAGAAGACAAGCCTATGAAATAGCCATAGTCAGGGCAGTCTGCCTTTCACAGCAGTTTGTGTTGTGATGGCTCATTGTACTTGCCCATTCTGGAGTACAATGCCTATATTCGGGAAGTTTTCCATCTTTCTTTAATGTCGTTTCTCATTGAAAAACCTCATTCCAGTCTAACAAGTTTGATACTCCCATTCAGTAAGTGAAACAGTTGTATGGACCATGTATCTGTAGCTTCCACACCAGTTGTATGGAAGTTACAGATATATCCCATCCCAGTGAAGATCTGTAACAGACCATCCTGACCCTCAGTCATCTGTTCAAATGACCACCTCATATATATATGCATATATTAAAAGCACTAACAATCAGCAGATCCCTATCACTGTGACAGGCCTGAGATTGTTATTAGACCTGTAAAAATTCCAGATCACTTTTCTTATAATAGACTAATGCAACATTATATCTGAAGAACAAGTCGCTAAACAACCGCTGATGAAACATCCTTTATGGGTCAAAGGATTTTTCTTCACTCTAATACCTGACTTCTGCACGTGAAACCTAAGTGAAGGATAAAATTTACATCCTGTTGAAATTAATGCGTGCCATGATAAACACACAACGCATTCTGTAAAGAGACATGAAGTAATGAGTATAGACTGAAAGGGCAAATTTAGGCTAGGAAATTAGGAATATTCCACCCTCTGTGAGGGTGAGGTACTGGAACATGTTGGCCAGAGAAGCTGTGGATGCACCATCCCTGGAAGTGTTCAAAGCCAGGCTGAATAAGGCCCTGAGTCTAGTGGGAGGTGTCCCTGCCAATGGCAGGGGGCGTGGGACTTTAAGGTACCTTCCAACCATTAACATTCTGTGATTCTATGATTCTTCTTTCTTTTGAGCTCTGTGTGTGAAAACAAAAATTGTAGCTTTTGAAAAGTAGGGGCGTTAGCCACTATGTACTACTAAAATAACATGGCTGCATATTGACATCTCTTACATTTTGTTTTGTGGCTCAATAGTTCTTTTAGAAGAAACAGCTACGTCAACAAACTGAAAGTATAGTTTAGCCATAAAATTCATGCTAAGGGTATGAAGCTCAAAGTCTACTCTGTGTCACACAATCGTTTGATGCAGTATTAGGTTAAATTGGCAACTACACTGTCAGTCACTCATTGGAATAAGCAACAGGAAAAAAGAATCCAAAAATGGACAGCTGCTCACCTTCATTTTTCTACAGAGTATGTTCAAACTTTCAAAACCACAGTACCATTCCCTGCTGCTTTATAACAGCTGAAAAATCTCACAGGCATCACAAAATAACATAAATATGACCAAAGGTCACTGAATCTAATACAAATTTCTAAATTGATATCCTAGAGTGAAAAAGGAGAAGATTTGCCATCTGAACTCTGTATGTGACAATAGTAACTTACTTTAGGGACACAGTTGACATGAGAAATGTCAGATTTTTTGTAACTCAGTTAGAAGGCTTTACCCCTTTAAAAGGATTCTTGCTGTTGAGTTCATCACAGCTGTCACAGCATACCTTCAATGTCTCTACAAAAGGATTGATGCTGGAACTGACTATGTTACTTCTGAACAGCTACAGTTGTTTTCATAGAGTATGGCCACAGTAGAAGTTGTGGAAATTCCAAAATTCAGCAAAAAATTACTGACTACATAAATTTATATAAATGCATTTTTAATAAGTTCTTGATAAATAATAATAGTAATAATAAAAGCTTTACATTAGGATCATAAACCATCTTATTTCCCTCCTAGAATGTGGTACTACTTTACAGCTTATTACTTCCATTTTTTTCTTCTTTCATAAAAGTTAAAATACAAAACACAGTTATCTTTTTCTGTTTAATTTTAGCAGGTGGTGTTGATAAAACATATCTTTCTGTTTTCCACTAAGTTAAAAATATCACAAGGGAGGTCAGGTGTGCAGAAATACAGAGATTTACATAACAGGATTACATGAAAATAAGCAGTGAGTTTTTCTGCTGAAAAAGCATAGGGTAAGAAACTCAAGTTTTCCTTCAAAATCTGTTACCTGAAATTGCAAGAGCAGGAGTAGAACAGGAAATGAGGGAAAACACATCCTGCGCCTTATAAACCACATATTTTCTTGATGCATTTAAAAGATGTGCTGAAAACTACCACAAAGAACATGGCACAGCAACAGCCTTTAGGAAAGATACCAAGCTGAGCAATTTATAATTGTTTAAGTGTTGCCTCAAAGATTTTTTTGCTACTCCAGTTTTTAAAACATAATTGTGAAAATCTAATTCGCCAGACAGCAAACCATGAAAGCTGTAAACTTTCAGAGGAAAAATTCAGTATTGAACTCATTCATTGCACAGTCAACCTCTCAACTCTGAGGTGAATGGCCATTTTAACTGCAGCAACTGGTCCTCCTCCTTCATTGCTGAAAATTATTCTTTCTAGGCAACTTAGTTCGTAGAATTAAGCTTGCTACTGAAACTCTATGGGATGATGACAAACACACCTCTTTCTAGTCTAAATCATATATAGGACCAGACACAGCCAATTATGGAAGATAGCCTCTAGCAAAAAGTGGTAAAACTGGCTAGTAGGCATGAATCAGATGGTCTGACACAGTCCAACCTTTTTTGAGATGAACTGAGGCCTGGCAGAGGGAATTATCAGATCAAAGTGTAAGGCAATCTGCTTCAAAACTATGAAGTGCAGAAGAATTCAGCTGAGAAACAAAAGGAAATTAAGTATTTTGGACCTCAGTACATACAGGATATGCTGGAGGGATTTGTGTCCACATTGCCAACAGTGCTCTCCAGACAGCCCCCATCTGTGACTTCTGCCTTGTTGCCACTTACGGGGAGAATGCTTTGAATGCACCGGGAGCACACCCAAGAAACTCCAGGTATGAGGAATATTACCATGTGTCTTCCTGTACACTAAGGCATTCATGGAAATGCCTCATAAGAAGAGAATTCTTACAAGTTGTCCTTGCCAATTGTTGTATACCTGTGGAGCTTCAGAGGTTTGTGTTTTCACAAGAGTTGTTAGTGGAACTATTGAATGAAACTGAGAGTAGGGTTCTGAAAAGGTGTCAGATGAGAAGCTCTCCTGAGCACTGGAAAAACACACCAAGAATCTCCAGAAAATTAAAACTGCGCTGGTTGGAACAGGAAAATGTGTGTGACTTTAGGAGCATGATGTTCATGGAGTATAGCAGACAAGTGAAACCAGCTTCATCTTTCCTGATAGTGACTAAATATAATAGAGCACGGATTAGAAAAGGACCCAGCATTCCATAATTCCATAATGCCAAGTCATTAATTTTGCCTTCAGGGTAGGTAATATCTCAGTCTTACACAATATGAGGTCTAACTAGATAATCAATCTACTGGTTCCTTGAACTCTGACAGTCTTTTACACTGTGGAAAGATACAAAGTAAAACTCAGACATAACTGGATTAAATAAAAGAACAGTTCAACAAGGTTTCACTAACTTTTATTCAAACAGCATCATTTTCTGAATCCATGGCAAGACTTCTACTTGGCTTTTTGCAGGATGGTCTTTTTCGTTGGGACGGATTTATTCAATATACAAGTACAGTGAAGAGGAAAAAGAATCCAAAAGGTACAATACAGTTTTGTAAATGTTATACCTTAATCCTAAACGTTTTTATAGCTGTAAATGTATTAAGGAATGCATCCTGAGAATGGCTTGGCATTTCAGTTGACAATAATAGGTATAAACATGTTTTGAACACCCACAGATATCCAAACCATAGATTGTAATTTGCAGCTGAGTTGATGCTGTACTGCTAGCAATAGTGGCCGATGTGAAGACACAGTGAAATTACTTTCTTTCATGTGGTTAGGGTTTACAAAATATTTCAGAACATTCAGCTCTTCGTATAGCCTATGCATGTATGGGATAAATGAATTTATAACAGCAAACTTTGTTTTACTGGATGCTGAAAAGAACAATTTTTACACTATACTAATTTTCATTTCAACTTCTGGCCTTCCATCTTCCAAATTACAATATCCCAAAACCACAACAAAACCCCCACAAACTAAAAACCCCAACACCTCTTTAAATCAGATGTTTAATTGATAGGGACAAGAAGCTACATTCTCTGTTACTCTTAGTATTTTCACTATGTTTTTCCTTGAAGTTAAGCAAAACTCCAACTAGCTCATTGATCAGCAACATTTAGATAAAGTTTTATTATTAAAAAACACAGTTCCCTTACTATACCTTGAACAGGAGTTCTGATTGTGACTGACAGAGACAACTGAATTCAATTGAATTTTTAGTCTTTTGTATAATTTCATGTGAAAATCTGACATGCTCAAAATGCCAAATTGCTTTGGAAAATACTGGCAGCTATCAGCTAAATAATAATTTTTACAATGATTTTTTAAAGTAAAGTAGGTCCAAATAATATTTTAATCCACTGTTTCAGAGAGACTTTTTTCATAACTGCCTCTCTGGTCAACAGTGGATGAAGCTGGGAATAAGAAAATCTCAGTCAGGTCCTAGGGATCTGAGAGCTGTCTTCAGTACATAAAATCCAACTCTCCCAATGCAAATTTAGATTCATTTACAAAATCTGCAGGTACTACAAATTCAATTGTATCTTCCTATCACCAGTCAAGCTTAGCACTTCAACAATAATTTACTCATAATGAGACTAGTTGAAGCCAGCTGTGCCTTAGAATAGAAAATACCTTATATTTCTTTAGGAGACTTCTGCTAAAAAATATTTTCATGAGATCAGAACACAAACTTATGCAAATACAATCATGCAAACCTTCTCTTGTCATGTCATCATTGTGGCATAGAAAATCATCCTCATCCCAGCATGTACAGGTACTTTGTTGTTATATATTATTGTGCAACAATTTAGGAGAAATGGAAGACACATATAGTATTACTATAATTCAATGATGACTTCACTCTTTCAAGATAACATCCAAGTCAAATAAGAGAGAAAAATTTGGACCAATTATTTAAATTCATTACCAGCTTAGTTTCATTAAGATACCATACTGTGTGTCTCAAGAAACATGCTCTTTCTTATCTGAAATGTATTTCAATGGATGTTGTCAATTTCTTTTAATAATTCCACCTTGAAATAATTCTTAGAAAGGGATAAGACAGTAATTGCAATAACTGCTTTGAAATATTGCTCTAAACTTGAAAAACTATTCATACTTGGCTGATTTTTCAATTTATTAAAAAGGGCAAAACCAAGTTTTCCCAAGTTCATTGTTAAGATTTTCTGAAACATGAAAATATTGCATAAAACTTGGGAGTTTCACTTCAGTTACATTTTTAGTATGGAAATTTCCCATTGACTTCAGCATGACAAAGGAAGTTGCTGGATCTGGACCATGACAGAGAATCTCAACAATATTCATATGAAGTACACACCTAAATTTAAACATAATCTTGAAGAGAGTCAAAACGGAAAATAAGTGTTTTCCATTCTGTCCAAAAACTTAAGCTTCCAAACTCTGTTCCAAGAAGGATCAAACAAAATATAAATATGGTTTATGTTGAGACAGAGCATGCAGACACAACTAGTGTCTAGGTATCCCATATTTTAGATGACTCATCTAACTTTTGACTAGTGGACTTTTCCTTGAATTCCTCCAATGCTAGCTTCAACCTTTACTTCATGATTAAATTGTTCATAAAGAAAAAGATATAAATTTAGTTAGCAGGATGTGAAAAGTATCGCTGAAACCAGCTAGTCTAAGATGTAACCTTTGAGCCTAGGCTTGAACAATTTGCTACTGCTAATTTTTTTTCATAATAGGGTCATTTGGAGGACTAATTATCTGAAAATTCTATCACTGTATTTAACTCTATTCATGTTAGTACTTCTTTTTTTTCTGTTGTCTAAAATTTTTACTCATCCAAATCGAATTACATTGACCAAATCAAAATTGGAGACCTCGAGAACCTTTGTAAATCTAACAGACACATATGGCAAAGATGCTTTTACAGTTCCTGTGCTAGAAAATATTTGCCTTGATATGGTAATTTCCTTTTCTTTCTCCATCTTTTTCAAGGAAAAGACAAAAAAACCCCAACTCTAACAAGCCCTCAAGGAAGTTAACCAAAGATTAGGGTAGATACATCACTCCTAGGTACAGACCTGAGAAGCCTCACAAAAGAGACTTTCTGTATCTGAGAAATCTGTGACTGACCAAAAAACTGAACAGCTTCCACCTACATATGCATTTGGCTTGTCAGAAGAAGAGATTTAGTCACCGAGAATGAAGTTGGCAGACGGTATCTACTATAAATGGGGCAACCTCTTCCAGAAGTTGATTCCACTGCTTTTCACATTCTTACCCCTCACTGCTCTCTTTTACCCTTCCTCTGTGACAGCAGGAACAACACTAAAAGGCCATATTGAAACTCTGACTTAATTCCCTTGTTCTGTTTCTCCATATCCATAAGCAGGTCCTGGCCCCTTCTCTGACCTCATCTAGCATCAGGGAACATTAAAAAGGTGATGCAGGGAGAATCAGGGGAGGAAAGTGACAGGAAAAGGAGGAGCTGTTTGAATCTTGTGATATCTTAAGATGAAATCCCTGTCATGCAAAACTGTGATGTGGAAGGAGGAAACCTTGTGAGAAAAAAGCAGATTTCAGACACCTTCAAGATTCTTCCAAAACCTGTCTTCATCCAGGCCTCACTTTCCCTACAGAGGGTCTACGTTATTATCTACCTTCATTGCTGCTGTATTTAACTTCCAGGCTCACAGCTTCCAGACTAACTTCTCAGATCAGTACAGCCACCTGGGTAACCTCTGCAGTGTGGGGACACTCAGATGTCTTAGGCACATTCTTCACTGCTACACACTACTTATCCTACAATTAGGTCAGATGTGTACAATCCCCAGGGCCATGAAACGTCCCTATTACATGGGAATATTTGAGGGGGGATGGAGGGAGGACACAGCCTACTTCTAGTCTTTCAATCTCCTTTACTTTTATTGACAGACCTTTCAGCTCTAAAAAAGAGGCTGGGCTGCAGAAGGTGGATCACATGATGCTATGGTGTATCTATGAGATTGTGACACCCAGTAATTTTATTATCAAGTACATCTTGAAGTTTAACTGTAAGATAGTGACTCCAGATAACTACTGGGTGCTACACTACTTTCAGTTCAGAATTAGATGCCTTTCTCAGGCTGGGAGTCACAAATCCAGAGTCTTGCACTTAGCAGACAGAACAAACTTCTGGTCAAACCAAAAGTTCTAACAACTGGCTAGTTGGTCACTTCTCTGCTTGAGTCAAGACTGGATTTGCTAGTGTGTTCTGCCACCAGCAAGCTCTCCTCTAGCTGCAACTCGGTAGGCATTGAGACGTGCCATACTAGAACCTGGCACTGAGGTTTGGGGTTTGCACTAGTTTTGAGCACCTAGAGCTGCTTTTCCTGCTAGTCCTAGTAGTTGGGCAAAGTCTGGATTGGCATTGAGGTGTGCTGCCAGGCTGATTCACCCTCAGCTGTAATTTACCGATTTTGTCAATAGGTTTAAGGGCCACCTTCATGAGACCCAGGGAAGGGACATAAACTAGTCATCTAGATGGTCAAACAAATATGGAAATACCCCTCTCGGGAAAAAAAAA
>VXAC01005196.1:723964-742306 GCA_013399225.1 Rhipidura dahli | reverse complement strand
AGGACCTTGCGGTGAAGCCCGGGGCCGTCGCTCGCCCCCCCCCGCTCCCCCCCTTCATTCTTGCCTAGCGGACTGAGGATTTGCTCTTGGATTTTGGTATATGTTTGGGAGCAAGCAGGCTGAATCGGCGCCGATCGGTGAGTACGACAGGCACCGTAATGGTGCCAGGTCCGTCCCCCTCCCCCCCACACACCCTTCCCGCCTGCGTGATATTTCTTGGTGCGGGGTCCTGCGCTGCTCCCCTCGGCGAGGCAGCGGGGCTGGGTTGGGCTGCAAGGAGAGGTGTTTGTGCCTTCAGCCGAAAGGTAACAAAGTGCGTTATTTCCCCATGGTTCTTTCTCCGGGGCCTCCCCCCCACCTCCATCGCTTTCCTCCCTTTCTTTCTACGTTAGTCGTTGCTTATGTAGGGCATCCGCGGCACGGTGTCTCCCGACGCCCTGCACTAATGTGCTCGTTACGGCAGTGAAGTCATGGGCCAGGGAGAAGGAGGAGGAGGAAGAGGAGGAAGAAGAAGGGGCCCGGGGACCCGCGGGCGGGGGCAGCGCCCGGCCCTGCGCGGAGCCCGGGCCCTGGGGCGGCTCCGAGCGACGGCTGCTGCGTGTTTCTGTGTGTCGGTGCTCCCTGTGTATGTCTGTGCGTGTGTCTCTGTGTCTCTGTGTGTGCCGAGGGGTGTGTGGGGTGTGTGTTCTTCCTTTGAAGCCACCGTCTGCGAAATCCTGCACTCGAGGAGCGGGCGGAGGGGGTGGGGAGGGGAGCCGCGATGTGCGCTGTGATGTTTCGTTGATCTATATTTAATGGCTGAAAGGAGAGATGCTTTTCTTTCCTTTCCTTTCCTTTCCTTTCCCCTTACCTTACTCTTATTCTGGTGTGTAATGTGCTTGCATCGATCGGTCAAATCGTAGCTTCAGCTGAATCAAGTCACCACAGAGGAAGGAGGTGCAGCGGCACAGGCAGTGCATGCAATACACAAATTCATCTGGCCGGGGATCTTGGAGAAAAATGAAAAAACCCCTAAGAGGGATAATTTTAGAAATCGTGTTAAATTTCCCCTGGAGGGACTGGAAGGACGAATACATGGAAGAGTGTAATACGGTATCTTGTGCAGATACATTTTCTTATACTTTGTTGGGGTGTGCTTTGTTTGGATTCAGGGTGTCACAGTTAACCCTATGCATTACAGAAAAAAAAATAATCCAAAACTTGGAAGAAATATTCAGAAAGGAATAGGCTCCTTTATTGAACACCCAGCTCTTAACTTTATTTGCTGTAGAAACTGATATCTGTGCCCCTTAAAACACATATGTCCTTTTATTGTCAATAACAACGTAAAGTAAAAACTTCACATTGCAGGTTTATTTTTGAAGTCTTTATAGGTAGCCTATATGTAAAGTGAAAACAGTGAGTCAGCCTGAGCTCTGCTTTGTAGCAAACCTCTCCATAGGGTACGTCAAGACTTACGTACCTCAAGACAGAGAGAGGACAACCCAGAATTATATGGAGTTTATGTAAGTCTGTTGTGTCTTTTGCAAAATCAAGAGAGGGGGAAAAGAAATCTTTTTCATTCTGTACTTAAGGGTATATTCATCCTGTCTTAAAAAATAAACTGATTATGTAACTCATGTAGGCTGGGTTTATCTTTTTCAGACAGCCTAGTTAGCTGGCCATTGTATAAATGATATGGCACGAAGGGGTTAAAGGCAGGTCTCGAGAGAAAGCTGCTGTGTATCCTACTTGGGGGCCTCTGAGACTCAAGTGGCTTTTGGGCTTTTGTTGCCTTTACACAGATTATCTGGGGAGGAGCCCCCAACACTAAACCCAAACCACCTGGAAAGACTGCAATATTTGAGCAAAACATTATACGATGATCAAATACCCTTGTAAGACTAATTTTTGAGCCAAGTTGTTGAAGCTGTCTCATTTCGGTCTGTGAGTGACCTGATCCTTTGGCAGCCTTGACTATCAGCTGCAAAACTGCAGAGAACTTGCAATCGATCATCATCATTAGTAAGAAGTTGATTAATAGCTCGGGACTGGGTTGAATGTGATTATGTTGAATGTTGTAGTTCCAAAACAGGAGATCGCATCTTGATCACGTTGTTCAGGGATGGTTTTTTGCAGTCAGTTATATAAGAGAGGCTTGAAAAAAAAGGAGTAGTGGGCTGTGCTATGTATACATACCGAGGGAAATACCCCCCAAAGCTGCTGGTAGGAAGCAAACTATTTATTCCCAAATGCCAGTTGCATGACTTTTGGTGGATTGTAAGAAAGATGCTTTTGGGAGAGGACTGCAGCTACAGTGCTTGAGTTCTGTTTGTCAGCTGCCTTAATAGATGTTAAAAGCAATAAATAGCTTATCGGTGACAAGCCTCTGACTTTTGCTGCAGGTTTTTTTTGATAATGATACTAAAATAATTTCATCCTCACATAATGAGCACTAACAGACAGCAGCACAAAATAGAAATAGTAGCAGCCAAAAAAAAAGGTGTTTGCATAATTCTGATTTGCATAATTTACCTTTGCTGATGGATGGTATCAATTTAATGGCTATGGTTCTCAAGACACGTGTAAAATCAACTTATGCTACAAAGGAAGTGCTGGAGTAGTTTATTTTAAGGGTTTTGAGAACAGCATTTTTAGGTAGGGGTGTAGATTGGCATGTAAATGGAGCAGATAACAGAATCAGCGGAACTCATGAGTGTTAAATTTTGCACTAAATTTCAAATACATTTTCTATTTCATGGTTCACTGTGATATGATTTTTAGAGCCGATCACTTGTGGAAATTCCAGCATATCTTTGTTAGGATTTCAAGCATATGTTTCTATCCTAGAAGCAACTGTTTTCAGAACTAGCAGCAAGATAAGGAAAATGCATTATTGCAGTACTCTTTACTTAAATAAGGACCTGTGGTTTTGATGCTTATTGATTGTCCTTGTAAGTCATGAAGAGTTTGACATTTGAAGTTACAGTTGAGGTCTGACAAAAATGAACGTGGTTGTTTTTCCTCTTTGAAGGTTTCACTAAGGTCTTATTGCAGGATGAATTTTGGATGCTTATTTAACTGCATAATATTAAATTTAGTAGTAGAATTATTAATGACATACAAGTAAACAATAGAACTTAATAGAAGCAGCATTTTTAAATATGGCAGATTTATTTTTGAAGTGACAGAATGACTCTCAAATTGGACTAAACCACATTTGCTCTTAAAGAAGAAACTGCTGTTGTCATAACAGAAGATATTATACCAGGAAAAGCATTATATTTCTGACCTTTTTCATGGGGACATGATGGGAAAAGTGATTTCTTTCATGTAAATGGGAAGTCTGCATGCAGGACAGGCATGTAGTCCTCTGCTCTTGCGCTGCAGAACCACAGGACCCTTTGGCTAAATGGCTCCTTGGTAGTGAGGCTCACTTGGAAAGAAATGTGAATGCAGCATGACACACTGAAACAATTTCTTCTAACCCCTTGGGATGTGCTAACTTTATGTAGTGAATGGGTAGTAAAAGCAGATTGCCTGACCAGATTCTCTGGCACTGTGCTGAACAAAAGTTAAGGCCGATAGTACTGAAAGGGAAATGCGGTATCTGTTTGTGTGTAAACCAGTCGCCATGTTAATTTTTTTTTTTTTTATTATATTAACTGCCAGTTTAGTCTACAACTAAGAAACAGAAACATTTCATTATCTAGGAGAGTGAGCATTTAATATTTGTTTAAATTACGCTTGGCATGGTAACTTCTAGTACATCCTACTGACTCTTAATCTGCCAATTCTACTTTACAAAATTCTATTATAGTAATAAGCAGTAACTTCAAGACATGCAAAGCACGGAACAGAATGTATTATCTTTTCCTTTTGATCACTGCCTATTTTACTGAAGCTTCTGAAAAAATATAAAAAAAACCACCCAACCTAACCTTCAGGTTTCTAATGCAACTTTAAAACTTTGTAGTTCTCAGAGCTGCCAAAAGGGTGTTAACTTTTTAAAATTCATATATAAAATAACCATGTTTGATGTTACATTTTATTTTTGTTTATTGTGTTAATCATAATAATTCTACTATCTAATGCAATATTTTCCACTTGTCTTAATTCATTTTAAGAAGCCACAAATATGCAGTGTTTGACTTCTAACATCCAAAATGAAGAACATCTGAGACCCAAAGGAGCTTTACATAAAATGTTCTGTAGTGGAAGATTTCGCATTTTGCCCTCCTATATTTTTGATGTTTTTCCCTTCCACTCTTTTTTTTTTTCTTGCCAGCTTTACAATTGATTTCTTCATTTCCCAAAAATCTTCACAGTACAGCAACTTCCTTTTGGTCAAGAATATTACTTTTGTAAACTGACAGTGTAACTTAAATTTGCCTGCTTAATGTAACATAAGCATGTTTTTTCAGTCATGGGTACATTCTTCTGTTCTAATACAGTTAGTTGTTACTTAATCAAGTAGCCAAAATATCTCTTTAAGGCTGAATTTTTTAAGGGAGCCAAATGAAACAAACAGGTAGTGTAAATATATATTCTCATGGGGTTCTAATTCTTTTTAACCCACTGAATAAGACTTAACCCTTACACATTCATTTATACTAGATTTATGTTAGATAGTTTCTTTTCAATTACCAAAATACTTGGGAAAATAACTAGAAATAAGTTTCATTGTGGTGGTAGAAAATTGCTTTACCTTTTAGCTCCACTAAGATGATTAAAGTTTGTAATCTTAATTCTGTAAAAGTATATGCTTTCCATCGGAACTAGCAAGCACTTTGGAAGTGTGATTGGCAAGGATGTTCTGAGAGGTAACTCCAGGCTCCAGAGAGTGAGTTTAAAGGTATTTTAGTTCCTTCTTCCCAAGGGAGTTCTGCAATTTTTGAAGCTGGGTATCTGAAAGGCAAGAAAACCTGCCCTGGGTATTGAAAACAGAACATGTGAATCCTTAGTTTTTCTTTACAGTTTTCCACCAGCATGCTGGAATTCATGAGTGTGTGTTTCTGATATTCTAGCTGATCTGTAGGTGGCTTTGGGGTTTTCTTGCTTGTTTTGGTTTTTTGTTTTTTTTTTAATATATATATTATTTTGGATTTATGTGAGCAAAGAGTGTAACTTCTGAAGACGGCATACATGAACCAAATCCTGGCATATTGTAGTTGGCTCGGTGGTAGTCAGGTTTCTTTGAAATCAGGTGGTTGTTGTCCCAGTCAAAGTTCCTTGTTCAAAAGTAATAGTTCTTCTTGCCAAGAGGTTGACTGTTGCTTTACCTGTTTGGCATGTGGGAAGGCAAAAACTTTTTCATGATCATTTTTTTTTTATGTGTGTGAAAAATGTCATGACATTAGATATAGTTGTTCATATTCAGTGAAAAGCAGAGTGAGAAGGCAGAAAGCTAGGTCAGAAAAAGAAAAGAAAAAGAAACAACAGCTTAAAGGTTTTCAGCAGTGGAAATGGCTCAGTATTAAACATGTAAATCTTGCTTGTACAAACCTTGTTGATGTCTTGTATGCCAGAATTTGTAGAATCGGTTCTTCAAATAAGCAGATACTTGGAGACATTCATAACACCATCACTTTCTCACATTTCTTATGCCAGCCAAACTTCAGGACATCTTTTGAACATGCCTAATGGCATCATCTAATTTGTGCATGGCCATGATGCCGTAGTAGGTGAGATTCTGTGCGATGGAAAAGTTGATGTCTCATGGCAAGTTGGAGTTGGGGCTGCTGAACAGTGTAGGTACTAAATAGAGAGTGGTATATCTAGTGAATTCTTACAAATCAAAATCTAGGTTAGTCTGTGAGCATTTTGATGAATTTTAACAAAATGATTAGTCATATTTGATACTTCCTGAGTATTTCTGATGAAGCACCTGTATCCTTGATCATCCCATGATGGTGACCTGAACCTTCAGTTCAGTGCTTAACCTCATTTGACGTGTTGTACTTAGAAATGAAGTGACTAGACCAAAACAAGTTCTGGGTGTTTAAAAAAGTTTATGTTTTAATGAAGGAAGTTGACAGTAATTGATGAATCGTGGAATTCTTGCTGCAAATGGTTTTGAAGCCTGAGTTACAAGAATAATGTTATTTTATATGTGGGTTTCCACTGCAGTGCTGATGTATGTCATCTGATGGTACAGGGCAAAACATGGAAGTGTGATAGTGTATCTCTTTTCTCTAAGTGTCAAAAATACAGAATGCATTCTCGAAATTTTCATTACATTTAAAGCAACAGAAGACTGTTTGCTTCTGTTTTCTTTACTTCTGACGTTTAACTGTGTTAATGTTGCCAACAGATGGATTTTGAATAACAGGGTTGGAAGTCCTGTCCTGCTTAGGGATCACCAGGTTAATTCCAGATGCCTCTCAGCTATGTCTGTGTGATTTTCAGAAGATAAAGTTTGGCTCACTCTGGGGAGAAAAAAAAATAAAAAGGATTTGTAATCTTCCACAGACCTCGAGGATTAACTACTACTACACATAGTTTCATTTTACTGATGACTTAGAGCATCCTACAGTGGAATGAGTAGGAGATAGGCAACACCAATTCCTCTTTTCCTGCCATAATAAACATGATAGTCCCTTACAGACTTTATAGGTTCACTCGTATGTATTTTCAGTTGAAAGTGTTTCTGACAAGCTTGGCAGCTTATTGCACTTGTTTTTCACTTCTGACTTCTATTGCCTTTACCAAGAACAAGTAAATTATTGCACAGAGCCTCAAGAGTCTTGGGGGACTCTGACTTTATTCTCTTCAAGGAAGAATGGACAGGTTGAACTTAATTAGAAACATGCATGTCTAATCAAAGGGTAAATTTAGAATCACAAATTTTAAGAACTGGCATTAAAAGCAGAGTCATGATACTAAAAAATCTTTGGTATCGTGAAGCCATGGTATGTTTGTGAAGCATAATGCACTATTCTGATAAGCAGTTGTTTAATACTCTCAGGTATATAGGCCTTCCTAATATGTGTCATTACGTAGGTCTTTTTAATAAAAACAAATGCCAAAGCACGCAATTCTGGTCAAATTATGGACGTTTGTTAGCCCCTGAGTGTTTCCACTGGGATCCTGTGTACTTAATTCTCGATGCAGACTCTCATAATGAGCACCCAAAGGATGGCTAATACTCCTCATTTTGGAAATGAACAAACATTTCCTTATATTCTGTCTATCTTACGTAGTGTAGATCTGTTCAGCAAGTACTTTATGTGGATGAAGTGGAAAGTCATGGTGTAAAATGTAACCTTTACATTTCTTCTTTGGCATTCTTGAGGCTCAGTTTTGTTTAGTTGGCTTACATGTTCCCTCTCTATGAATACCTTTTAATTAAAAGTATCCAAAGTAATCTGCTTATTAATTCTTAGTTTTCTATCCCTAAGTCTTGCAGGTACAGTGCATGTATAGGTCCTGATGTTTTGTTTTGGTTTTATTTTTTCCCAGTCTGTCTGAAGAGATGTGAATTTTTGGTAATGAGTAATAAATATTTCTTCTATTTCATGTGTATTAGCATAACAGTATTTGAACTGCGCAGAGGAGACATGTTTTTGTGTGGTAAAAACAAAATTCCAGGGTTTGATCCTGTTTTATGCCTTCAATTTAGCTTAGAATGGATAAAAATTTGCACAGATATGTAAAGTAATTTTGTTTCATTTCCAGAATAAGATTTATATATTTAATTTTTTTTGTGAGCAAATGCAACACTAATATTTGAGGAATATGCTATACCTGACAGTGCCAGCTAAGTGCAACATAAACTTGACCTACTTTTAGTATTTTGGGACATCTTGGATTTTTGAGGCCTGGTATTTCTGACCTCTTGAACATGCTGGTGTCATTTCACTGGGAAGCTGGCTGAGCAGAGCCACTTCAAAGAACCAGATTTTCGTGCTTGTGCGTGAAGTCCCTGTAAGTACTTCCTCAAATGAGACCTGGCCAGCGAGGGGGAGCAGGGTTTCCTCTGCTGTTGTGTTCTGCCCACTGGAGTCCTCAGGCTGACATTGCTGATGGATCACTCTGCCTGAGACTCTCTCAGCAAGGTCTTCCCTCTAAAAATATCCAGGGAGGAACTACTTGGCTTTTGATCAGTGGTGATGAAAGTATTTCAGGTCTCCAAATGACAGATTGTTTGGTGGTCTATTGACAGAACAGACTTGGAGCAATGATGTTTGTCGAGGAGCCAAAGAGTCTGCAATATAAATTTCTTTTACATTCTGTGGTTTGTTTTTTTTTCATTTGGTTTTTTTTGTTGTTGTTCTTGTTCTTCTTGTTTTTACTGTACATAATGTCCAAAGCAAAGAAGGAGATCTGAGATACTGGTTATAGCAGGCCAAAAAAAGGCTGGATGGGAATTTGGGGACAGGGAGACAGGCTGGAAGGCATAACTGCTATGTTGTCAATGAATAGGAGAAATGCTAATTCAGTCTTTTAACACAGGTAGTTGATCCAGTCTGATGTTTTCTAGCAGACACTTTTAGAAATAGATTTTTAGGAGTGTTTTATTTACAAAAGTGCATCAGTTCTAACAGAACATCTTGCTCAGATCAGCAAAACAGAATTTGAACATGTTTAAGAATAGCATGCATACATATATTCTACTTTTGTGCTATAAACACATATGGAATTAGTGGCACCGATGTCAAATGTCAAAAATTCCTCTCTTGCATGCCTGTTACATAACTTACATATTAACATCAAAAGCAATGTAATGGTGTATTCTCCCCCAGGGAAAATCCAATTGTACTCTTGTTGAATTTGGTAACAGAAATCCAACCGATTCCATGCGACACCTGTGTTTTAGTAGATGTACCTAAGTGAAAATATTTTTTTCCTTTTTATTCAGCCTTCTTTCACGTGACTCTTCAGAAATTCCACAGGATAATGTTTGTCATTAAACAGTTGGGGTGGGCTTTTTCAGGGGCTTTTTGTTTCGTTTTGTGGTTTTTGGTTTGGTTCTTTTGGTTGGTTGGTTGGTTGAGCTTTTTTTGTTTGGTGGAGTTTTTTGTTAGGTTTTTTTTTTTTAAGAAAATTACAGTTATTATGCTGTTGTCATAAAACAGGTAGGATGAGTAAACTCAGTAGAAGTTAATAGTTTTTAGGCTATTTGGTCACTATATGAGTTATAGGTGGGGGTAAAAATGGTGAAGAAGTGAGGAAAAAAAAAACCAAACCAGAATACTAGTTTGTTTAGCTAACTTATTTTACTGACAGATTCTTCCTGACATGTAGAACAGTACAGCTCTGGAAGTATAAGGTTTGTTTACCTGATACTGTAGTACGCTTGTCATCAAATAGAATTGCTCTCTAGGAAGTTGTATAGACCTCCTAAAACAAGTGACTGAGTTTATGGAAATACGTATTTTTGGGAATAAAGCAATTATTTCTTCTCCTTCTGCTGTTTCACTTTTTCGTAAGGTATTTAGCATGCCTCCAGTAAAATACTGTAATGAAGAGGCAATGACTCTTGGTTTTTGAGGGGCTTAATATTCTCATCATAACATTCAAGTATTCGTGTTTTTCTAATACTTTTCTAATAATTCTTTACTTACATGTGGTCTTTTGGTTCCACTTTGGATTTAATAACTACATTTTTGGCACATGGCCAAAAATAAGGTTTTTTTTTTTTTTTTTGTCACATGGTTTTGTTTAGGAGTGTCTAATTTGTATATACTATGCTATATATTTTTTGGATTTTTGCATTGAGAATGAGTGGTGGGTGTGAAAAAGATGAGTTAACCAGGAGGAATGGGACAAATGGAAAAGTGACAGTCTTGAAATGCAGATGTATAGCTGTGCTTCAGAAATAAATGTTGTATCTGAAGCCTGGTATTGTGAATTACATTACAAGTCTCTAATTCTGTCACATTAACTAGAGTAAGTTGCACATTTAAGGGAGTAGGATGCAAAAATAAAATTATTTTAGCCATCCTCACACCCCATGGAAATAGTAGAAGATTTATGGCAGTGATGCTGCTGCTTTTAGCTGATCCAAAGCCAGACACACGTCTCAAGTCCTACCATTCCAGCATGGAAGGTTCTCGATCCATTGTACAGGTGAGCTGAAGTGCTGTCACTGCCACTTATTGCCAGGGCTGATTTTTTGTCTGAATGGGAACAGCCACTGAAAACCTTTGCCACGCTTCCACACAGACTTTTCTGTCTTTATGCATGTTCCTGCATCTTGATACACTGATGGATGTCTGTCTCTCTTGCATCATCTACTTAAGCTGGTTGTACAATAACTATTATGTAATACTGTAGTCTTGTTGTTTTGCTGTAAGAAAATGAACAGTTTTGCTTACAAACCAGTAAAAAACTTCCTCTAATCTGACTTTCATGTGGCTACCACACTTCCTATCAACACAATGGGAAATTTATGGAATTCAAAGTCTCTCTCATTTTTATTTTAAAACTTTTATTTGAATAGCAATATCCCACAAATACATATATGTGCATTCAAGAAACATGGAGAAGAATGGTTATTTCTGAATGTGTTGTCCACATCCATAGCTTGCACTTCTGTCTTAGTCTCTGAAAGGAAAGGGTTAGAGACTTGTGATTGATTTCTCAACGTTTAAGGTACAAAGCGTATTTCAGAGGCACAGCTATGCATCTGCATTTCACAGGAACTGTTGAAGAAAGGAAGGCCAGCACAAAGCTTCTTCTTTTTTGCACATGAATCATTCTAGAGCTCCTTCAAAAAGGTGACTTACCTTGCTGAATGAATTTATAGAACATTGTGTAATATTTCTGATGTTTTAATCTTCACATTTTTCATGCATGTGTAGAAGAGAAGAATAAAAAAGAACTTTCAGTTTAAGGTCTGAGCATTTATACATCCAAAACTTTTGAAGTTTGAAGATATATGCAGAGCCTTTAATAGAATCTAAAAATGACATTCAGATATTACCCAAAACATAATAGACATATAAAGCAATACTTTCTATCTCTTCATTATTTATTTCTGTCAGGCAGGCTTCCTCTTTTGAATAGATTTTTTTATTCGGTTATCTTGAAACAGTCATTAATGGGTTAAATAGAATATAATGGAAATTGCTGTGGCCTTGTGAATTCTGTTCTTGCCTTTTAATTTTTTTTTATTATTGTTTTAATAAGCTCTACAGCTTATAATAGTACTTTACAGCTGAAAATCTTTATGGTGCAAAAAGATGTTGTGAAGGGCCTGAAGCTGCTCCTTGCAGATGCAGGCTAGCTCACAGTGGAAGCCTCAGGAGGCTCCTTCAGTATCCCTGTCTGCAGCTGTCATTTCAGACTTTCTTACCATTCTGCCTACAGAAAACCAAACTTTTCAGTGTTTGAGTGGAAGTGTATTTGCTTCTTATTGATACTGAATTTCAGTAGGCTAATTTTTTTGTGGAACTGGACCTAAATTAGAACAGGACCTTGAAGCTAGTTGTAAATATCCCAGTGCTTCCCACAGTGAAGTACAGAGTGAGCTCAGCACGGCTGGGTCTATCTCTGACCCTTCAAAACAACAAACAGGCACAGTCTGGACTGTGCTCAGCTCTCTCTGCCTGTGCAGAGTGGTGTGTAACCAATTCCCTCCCGCCCGGGGTGCTTTTAGAGAGTTGTGTGCTGTAGCTTCATTAGCTGCACCATATAGGAGATACCATGTGCAGGAATGCAGATGGAGGAACAGACTGGAATCATCCTGAGCAATCAAACATAGTGGTGGCTCTTTATTTTGTATTACATCAGTGTTTTGACAGCCGTACTTAGATCAAAGTCCTGTTGAACCTGTGCTGTCCAAAACATACTCACAGATGGTCCTTGTGCTGGTAAGTTCAAAAACCTATCTAACAAGACTGCTGAAGGGAAAACAAGTCAAGAGAGGCCAAAAATAGGTCAGGAACAAGCATGAAAATAGGATCCTGGTTGCTTCTGTACTCTATCTCCTAGAGCATGTAGCCCTTTCCATGTTGCTTAAGCAAAAAACTCTTGTTGCGCTGCTCTCAAGTGATGGGTGGCATAAAACTTAACTCTTGTTCTGCTTCAGCTGATATTTACCAAAATAGGTAACAACATATATTATTTGATGCAAGAGGCTGTTTTCCAAAACAGAAAATGTTGTTACTGAGCTTTTTTTTTACGTCTTTAAGAAAATGAAAATAAGTAGAAAGAGTGTAATTTGGAGGGGTATAAACAAGGGAGGAAAAAAAGGTAAACTGTACTAGGTCCCTTCTCTGTGACAGTTTTAAAGAACAAAACCAGAACTTGCTTTGGCAAGAATAATGAAGCTCTAGAAAGCATCAGCAAATATCCTGCTGCTGGTCCCTTACGACACCGTCACTTCCATTGCATTAACATAGACTGTGTAAGGAATGGTATTAAACTCATTTATAGGCAAAAGTTGCTATTGTTTCATTAAGTACTAAGAGAAAAGTGGACAGACAACTTCTTTTCAAGCCTTTTTGTACCAGTAATAAACTTTTCAATCCTTTGTTGTTTCAAGCAAAAAGGAGCAGTCAGAGCAGGGAGGGACAAATGCTTGAATTCCCTATATCCATAGGTTTTCTTCTTTAAATAACGGTCAAGTTGATGTTGAAGTAATTAATTATTGTTTCAGCAAAATAATTTGCATAGGTAAACCCTAGAATATTTGAACAATCTTTCAGCAATTTTTTTCTCACTCTCAAAAACATTAATACTGTTCTAATGCACTTTTAAGATGATTTCTCTCAAGTGGTCTTTTCTGACACAGTTTTTCTTGGCATTCATTTTGTAAGGAGAAATAAACAAACAACAGACAAAAGCAACAAAAAGGAAAGAGAAGAGGAAGGAGCCTAGGTAGTTGAGCACCCTAAGTTTTGGCTTGGTGGATCAGAAGGTAACCATATATTTTTCTTTGCAGTTGGTTTATTAGGTAAAAGTTGCCTTTATCACTTCATGTGTTTTAAGTAAAGTAAAATATCATAACAAATATAGGCAATGACTTTGATGGCAAGAATGTATAATGTTTTTGGACATATTATAGATTGTGTTTATTGTTCTGGAATAATTTACAGGTAGCAATATAATACATTCTCAAAAGCATTATTAATGCAGTACTAATTTGAAAAAGAAAATGTGTTAAACCTAACAAATTCCATGAAACTTTAGTTACAGCTTTTGTAGCTGCTGCTCTTTCAGTCAAAATAATAATTCAAGAACATTTGCTGAGCAAAATTAATTCAATTTATTGGAGAAATCTAATTTACTCAACTCTGATCCAGTTATATACTTGTAGTCAGCCTTGATAGTATGGTCTATTGAAATTCACAGTGAATTTTAGAACATCTGCCTTCTAATTATTCTAAATATCACTATCCTAAAAGCATGCACATAAGGCAATTACTCCTTATGGTTTTATACATTTTCATTCTAGAAGCTGCTCAAAGCATGTCTTTGTTTTTCTTATCCATTGTTCCTCTAGGTTGTCAGATTACAATCAGCAGGGCTTGTGGAGTTAATAAACCAGTTGAACCTCAAAAGTGTAAATACAGTGCGAATGACAACGGTGTTTACTACAGATATAATCTGAAGAGAAAATTCAGTTTAAAGCTCATAGTTTCTAGGAGATATGTGTGTTTACCTGTGTGTGTGACTACAGCAGAGTAAATTACCTCCTTTTTCCATGAGAATGGTTAGACTTGGAATCCTAATTTTTTTCTACTTCCAATGGACTGTCCCACAGTTCATCATCTTTCCCTGACATCCCTTAGTCTCCTCTCATAAGTTTTGCTCTAGGCTTTATTTCCTGTGTTGTCAGCTACTAGCTAGCTTGTTATGGATACTGCCTTTTCCTGAGTTAGGGCACAGGCTGCTGTTAGTGCCAGAAAACCCGAGGTCACTCATCCTGACCATGATAATGTGAAATTCTGTGGCATCTCATTATTGGTCTGTGACTATCAAACTGTCTCAGGATGGTTCCAGTAGGAATAAATAAATTTATTCTGGTGTGGACTCTGTTATAGATGGAAGAATATATCTCATCAAATGCTCATAAACAACTGATTGGGGCTTCAGAATTATCTTCTAGATGATAGTTCCTTCCAGCAACAGAGAGTGATATCTCTCTCTTTCTCATGCATTTCTGCCATATTTGCTCACTGAAGAGTGGAGGAGTTTACACTGATCCTCTTTATCATGGCATCTGCCCATCATCTACATTAAAAATTCTACTTACGTACTAATTGTAGGAGATTTAAAGTCTCTAATAATTATCTTTGAAAGGTCATGGCTATCACAGGAGGTTCCTGAGGACTGGAGGAAAGAGGGACATCATCTCTCCCTTCAAGAAGGATGATCTGGAGAACTACAGGCAAGTCAGCCTCACCTCAGTCCTTGGGAAGGTGAGGGAGATAATCCGCCTGGAAACACTCTGCAAACATATGAAGGACAAGAAGGTGATTTGGAGTAGTCATAATTGATTTGAAGGAGAAGACATACTTTGCCAGTCTGATGGTGTTCTGTGGTGAGATATGATGACCTTGGGGGATGAAGGAAGAGCAACAAGTGTCATTTATTTTGACTTTATGGGAGACTTTTGACAGTATCCCATACTCAATCTTGTAAAGTATGGATGAAATAAATGGACAGTGCCCTGGGCTGAAAACTGTCAGATGTGCTGGGCCCAGGGGTTGTCATCAGCAACATGACATCAGCTGGAGGCCCTGCAGTATACATTGAAGGGTTGTTGTGTCCTGTATTGTTGAACATCTCTGTTCCTGATCTTGGTGATGGGACACTGAGCTGCACTCAGCGAGTTTGCAGCTGATACAAAGCTCAGAGGAGTGGCTGCTGCACCAGAGGATTGTGCTGCCATTCAGAAGCATGTTACCAGGTTGGAGAAAATAGAAGAAGGAAACCTTGTGATTTTCAATGAAGGCAAAATGCCAAGTTTTGCACCGGAGTTGGAATAACCTCTCGTGCCAGTTGTATGCTGGGTTTGGCTGGAAAGCAGCTTTGCAGATAAGGATCTGAAGTTCCTGGTGGATGGCAGCAGTGTGCTGTCATGGCAGTGAAGATCCAGCAACTTTCTGGACTGCAGAGGGAAGTGACTCATTCTATGCAGTACTGATGAAGCCATGTCTGGACAACTGTGCACAGTTCTGCTGTATTTCATAATTCACAGCTGTTCTTTGACTTAGACTTTGACATCCCTGTTGTCTCAAAGGAATTCTGACATTAGTGGACTGTAGTACCAGTTTAACCGTTACTTAATATTGAAAAAAGAACAAGGCTTTAAACTGGGAATAGAAGCAGTTTGGGACCCTGGAAGAATTTTGGGTGTGGGCCTGATGTGTTTCCACTGATGCTTGCTTTTAACACAGTCGACAACTGGTTTGTCTGCAAATGGGAATCTGTGTGTGTTTTTCAGATTGTACATTGAATGTGGTGGTCATCCTTGGATGCCACTTGCATTAGTTACCATGGCTTGTTTCTTGAAAGGCAGATGCAAAAGATGTACTGTAATGCTGCCTGAAGACTTAGACATTGCAGGAGGTGAAGGAGCTTTGCATGATTTCCAGTACTGCCCAAATGACTGCAGTCAGTGTGTCTGTGCAGCACCATTCAGCCTTGTGTGAGACCACATCTTCTACATTCAAGAGCTAGTCTCCTGAAATTCAGAATTCACAGTAGCTGGAGCTGAGTCCCTGAGGAGCCATCATCAGGATATTTCAAGAGTCTCATTACAGTTTTCTCTGAAGCAGATGCTGTATGATTTTTGTTAGCAACTGGTCTTCATTTCATTTCACCAGTCACTGATACAGCAGTCTTAATTTGAATAAAGTGATGTGTATGTCTCAAATTATTCTGGTACTGGAACTGGAGAAGTACATGTATAGAATCAGAGAAAATGCATATACTGAGTTTGAAGGGACCTGTCAGGATCATCATGTCCAACTCGTGGCTGTGCACAGGACATTGCAAGGATCATATAATGTACCTAAGAGTGTTTCCCTTATGCTTTTTGAACTCAGACTGGCTTGGTGCTGTGACCAGTTCCCTGGGAAGCCTTTTCCAGTGCTCAGCCACTCTCTTTTCTGGGTGAAAGACTTTCTCCTGATATCAAACCTAAATCTCCTGACTCAGTTTCATGCTGTTTCCTCGAGTCCTGTCACTGGTCATGAGAGTGAAGAGGTTGGTACCTGCCCCTCCTCTTCCCCTCAAAGGGAAGTTGGAGACTGCAGTGAGGTCTCCCCTCAGTCTCCTCTTCTCCAGGCTGAGCAGACCAACTGACCTCAGCTGCTCCACATACAGCTTCCTCTCCAGACCCTTCACCATCCTTGTGGCTCTCCTTTAGATGGTCTCTGAAAGCTTAAGGTTCCTTTTATATTGCAGCACCCAAACCTGCCTCCAGCACTCAAGGTGAGGCTGCCCCAGTGGGACAGTCTTCTCCTTTGCCCTGCTGGTGATGCTGTGCCTGATGCCCCCCAGCACACACTTGGCCCTCCTGGCTACCAGGGCACTGCTGGCTCATGTTCAACTTGCCATCAGCCAGAATACCCAGGTGCTTTTCCACTGCACTTCTCTTCAACCTCTCATCTCCAGTCAGTCTGTCCATACAACCAGGGTTGTCCCATACCAGGTGCAGAACCCGGCACATTTCCTTGTTGAACTGCATACAGTTGGTGATTGCCCTCTGATTTGTTGAGGTCTCTCTGCAGGGCTTCTCTGCCATCGAGGGGGTCAACAGCTCCTCTCCATTTAGTGACATCAGCAAGCTTATTTAGAATTCCTTTGAGTCCTGCATCCAGGTCATTAATGAACATGCTGAAGAGAACTGGGCCAAGGATATAACATGCTTTCTTTTTTCTTACTGCTGGGATACCCTGGACACCCTGATCTATGTGTTCTGATTTTTTTTTAAAATTTGCTTTCTTAAGAAAAATCAAGGCAAGATGTTTGCAGCAAAAGACCAGTTATTGGAAAGCTCTGGATTAATGACTTGCAATTTCAAAGTATTCCAAAAATAAACACTACACAGTTGGATTTTCTGTGATATAATGGGAAATGCCTCTTCAGTATTCAGATTTCCGAATTTTTTTTTTGGATTTTCTCTTTAGTAATGAAGCATCTAAAATGAGCTATTGCCTTCTGCTTTGTTTCGAGAAAGTTGTTTAAATGCCCTTTATTTTTAGATACAGAGTGATGATTGCAGAAAATTAATGCATTATTCCTGATCATGTTTGTGTTGGACCTGAAGAACATGATCTACTGAGATCTTAACGGGTAGCTCCTCATTATATAGTATAGGAAATTGCATCCTAATATGAACTTGGTCAAAAAGTCAGAAGGCAGTTTTGCAACAGAAAGTTCTTTTCCCTTTGTATTTTGTACAGGTGGGGTTTTGTGGGAAGGTGTCTGGACAAATGATGGCAAATTGGATTATTAATATTGCTTTTATTGAGAAAACGTTAACAAACTTTTCCACTTAATAAAATTATATCCATGAGACAGTAGAGGCTTATATTATTTTACAGTGTTGCATAGGTGGGTGATATATTATTTTGTTAACAGTTTGGTTAATTGTCTCATAAACTAAGTGAAACACTAATTTTTATAAAGCCACAGTTATGTGGTGATTCCCTGTCTTTTAATGGGGGGTATTAATTGCGATCTGTTTTTCTAGTTGTTCCTACAAATCCAAAAGTCTGGGCTGATGGAACGAGATGAGCAATCCTATCACAAAGAATGAAACCAGAATTGATTTCCTGATGTATTAGCATTCTTGCATAAAACTTTTTGTAATAAGCCTCACTGGTTCAAGGCTTGAGTTCTGGGTTGTAAGCTCTTCTAAATTTTATCATAAATATCTTTGGACCACAACCTCTAGAGGGTGCCAAAAACTGGGTTTGGTTAAAGAAGATGTTGGGTCCTGCACTACTAATGTCAAAAATGGAAAACTGCGGGTAACAGATCATGCCCAGAAAGCTCTTTCTGCTGCCAATAACTCGGATACCTTTAAAATCTCTTCTTCTTTAAATTTGATTTCGAAGTCTTTCTGCTCTGTGATAATACTCTTTTTTGTAGGCTTTTGTTTATACTAGAAACTAATTGTATGATTGACAGGACTGGTTTTGGAACTCTTTTTTTAGAAAAACTTAAATAATCTTCATTTATAATTTCTTCAAATGGGAGTAATACATCATGTTTCTGATGTCACACAGAGCATACACTAAGATAAATACTGTTTATCTCACCAAGGCTTCTTGTAAAAGTAGGCTCTGGATGTCTACGAATTATAGATTTTCCCATTCCTTTGTAACTCTTAATCTTGCCCTTCACTATTGCCAGGTTTTAAAAAGGCCTAGCTAGCATTAAGCACACACTGTATTTTAC
>VXAC01005196.1:527964-723959 GCA_013399225.1 Rhipidura dahli | reverse complement strand
CAAAACCAAAGCCCCCCCCCCCCCCCCCCCAAAAGAAAAAAACCCCAAACCCTAAAAGCAGGGAGGGAGGAAGGGGAGGAGTTTAGTAGTGGAGGTACGTACAGGGTAGAAGCTCCAGGAACAGATTCTCATAGAAGTTATTTCTAATTGGCTTCTTGTCATGTAGCTACAATACAAGAATAACTAGATCAGATTTTTTTTCTAAGAAACACTGTTCTATAGGAGTTAAACATGTACATGACAAAGCCAACTGAACTGTGTATCAAGCTATGTCACTGCCAGTCATCTGCATGGGGGCGATGAGGACACTATCAGAAGCAATTTTCCAGTAAGTGCTCCTGCTGCACCATGTAAGAGACATGAAATGTACTTTGCTTCTTGCCTCTCTATGTGTAGGTGTGCCAAAAATACCTGGGTACGTTCATGTATTTTAGGTGAAATATTCCTAGGAATTCTTCTCAACAGCAGCCTTGCACACAATCTCAGCAGTTGTAGAGGTTATAGACAGTAATGATGTGCATTTAAACATTAAGTAGTATATCAAAGTTGCAGCCATCAGCACAGATTAAAAGTTGGGGAAGAATGTTCTCAGGAGTTTTGTATGGATTTGGAAGCTTCTGCTATAAGATATAATTGTTCAGGGGATTTGTATATGACCTAGGACCACAGACCCCCGCCCCTCAAGGTATGGAAGATCTTTGTATTCTGGTCAACACAATCAAAACCTGTTCATAATTCCTCTCGAAATTCTGTTGACATCAGTGGGACTCTTGACATGAGTGAAAGCAGTGTGATTTTCCCTAAATTATATAATCTCCAAATGAATTTAATAATTTGTATGTACTAACAACATTTACAATTCATGATCAAGATCAATATTTAGTCTACAGAAATTGTGCTTATGTAAATCAATTACATGACCTGCCTAAAAAGGACCTTAAGAACACTGCAGACTTAGGAGCCTGAAAAAACTTCTCCTGAGAAAAGGGTAGCATATATTCTTAACTGGAGATGCTTATTTTGGATAGAGTGGTGAGAAAACATGGTGAAAAGACAAGCTAAAGATAAAGGCTATCCCTAGGCTAGTAAAGGCTAGTAAAACATTGACTTGTTAGAATGGCAAGGCCAACGAGCACGATTGACAAAATCAATTGGTTTTACCAAAAAGTTTTATTTATGAAGCTAGTAATGGAAGTTCAGAGAAAATCTGATGTCATTTCTAGGAAAGAGCTAAATTTGGGGATTAAGAGGAGGCATGAGTCTGTCACAAGCAAAATCATTTGGTGTTTATTGGATTAAAAATTAGTTAAACAAATTCAAAAAAAAAAGAAAGGGTTTAAGGATCTTTGGCCTTCAGTGCAATCAGCTGAGAGACCCGCAGGTGTATTGAAAGGGTCATTCTGGAATGAACCATGATTTAGAAGGCACATCTGCAGACAATGATAAAGAAACTCAAGCTGTCTTCCTTTGCCAGATGAAGCGAATTATTGCAGACTGTTAGCACCTCCTGGGAAAGTGGTTTCTATTAGACTGCTTTTTGATTTTGTAACAATAAAACAATGAGAGTTGGAGTTGGTGGCTAACATGAATAAATTGATTTTAGAAATGAAGTTAGACTTTTAATGCTGGTTGTAGTTCATCATGGAAATAAAACTAATTAAAGTAGTCTGGATATATTTCTTGAATGCTATATATATCTATATATATATTTAAAATACATAAATAGTCTGATTGGTAAACTATTCTGTTGTGGATGTCAAATCAAATGATACTGTATTCTGGCCTTGGTAGTGAATTCATTACTGAGCTAATGCACTTCAGAAGTTACTATTTAAATTGTTCTCAGTTGCTCACTAGTGTTAAGTGTGCTGCTTGCATATTCTGTCCTTCCTTTTGAAAGAACACTTGAAGCTCGTTTATTTCTACATAAATCAGCACAGGTAACACTACTGGTTACATTTTTCACATGATTGCTTCTATTACCACTGGTTCTGGGATGATTCCAAGAGAACCATGTATTTATAGGTAGAGTAAACCCTGGTTTAATTTGTTTTCATTTCACAATGGTGGAATGTAAGTATCTTATCAAATTGAAAATCACGAACAAAATCTCATGTGCAGCTCTAAGGACCTGATTCTTTCTCCATCTGAAAT
Source organism: Rhipidura dahli (assembly GCA_013399225.1). Taxonomy (NCBI): domain Eukaryota; kingdom Metazoa; phylum Chordata; class Aves; order Passeriformes; family Rhipiduridae; genus Rhipidura; species Rhipidura dahli. The sequence goes on along the minus strand of VXAC01005196.1, from coordinate 721,805 downwards.
TCATGAACTATTGAATTTCCATCTTACTGTTGAAATATTCCACAAAACTAGCACCAGAAGGCAAATCATAGCTTTTGATTACCATTTCTCAATGTTTTTAGGTTTTTACTTCTATCCACTTCTCAAAAACACAAGGGAGACTCTTCTCAAAAACACAAGGGAGACTTTGGTTTCAATAAGATCCTTGTTAATGTACAGTAAAAAGTATTGGATGTAGGTTATGGAGGCTTCTCTGTGTTGGTCTTTTGTTTGTGTGTCTGGTTCAAACTTCATCTTAGGATACTAATGGTCATAAATATGTATTCCAAATCCTGGCTGATTGTCGTACTGCATAATGAATGTGGGTTCTTTAGAAAGCAAACTGGAAAAGTGTAACTGGTAACAAAATTCGTGGAAGGTGGAGTTGGTTTGGTCTCTGCTGCAGTTGTTTGCTGAGCTACAGAGGTGAATTTCTTCATAGGTGTATGATGTCACCAAACAGGACTAAGGAATGCAGGAAGACAGAGTAAAATTTTGTGGGGTTCTTTTTGTAATAAATGTTTATGGTAACTTTCTAAAACAACTAAAATACTTCGGTGGGGTAGCCTTAAGATGATGACATTCTGTTCAGATACAAATGCAAGCACCTCTGCATTTTAGCATTGGGGTAGCTCAGCATAGTGTGTTTCTGTTACAGAATCATATAATCATTCAGGCTGGAAAAGACCTTTAAGATCATTGAGTCCAACCATTAGCCAGCTCTGTCAAGCCCACCACGAACCCATTGGACAGCAGCACATCTAGACATCTAAATACCTCCTGGGATGGTGACTCCATGCCTTCCCTGTGCAGCCTGTTCTGATGCTTGACAAGCCTTTCTGTGAAGATTTTTTTCTTAATATCCAATGCCAACATCCCCTGGTGCAACTTGAGGCCATTTCCTCTTGTCCTGTTGTTTGTTACCTGGGACAGGTGGCGACCCTGGCCTGGCTACAGCCTCCTTTCAGGCAGTTGTAGAGAGTGTGATAAGGTCTTCCCTGAGCCCCATTTTCTCCAGGCTAAACAACCCCAGTTCCCTCAGCTGTTCGTCCCAGGACTTGTGCTCCAGACTCTTCCCCAGCTTTGTTGCCCTTCTCTGGACATGCTCCAGTACCTCATTGTCTTTATTGCAGAGAGGGGCCCAACACTGAACACAGGATTCAAGGCCAAGCACAGGGGACAATCCCTGCCCTGGTCCTGCTGGCCACACTATTGCTGATAAAGGCTAGGATGCCATTGGCCTTTTGGGCACCTTCTCTATCGTAACACCAGAACTTGTTCCTAAACCTGACTGTACAATCAAACAGGCTTACTGAGTGTTTTGGTACTTGGCAATATCTGAATATCCAAATACTTAAAAATGGACATGACACTTAGTTTTTTAATAATAATATACTGAACTATGGTTATGAAGCTCATGCTCTTCCATGTGTGTAGAACACAAGTTTCCAGGAATTTTGAAGTGTGGTGGTGCTTGGGTTTGCAATTTGAGAGTAAGTGTGTTTCACCTGTGATGCCTTAAGAGGCCAACCTGAAAACAGAGACTAAACAGGAGTAAGAGAATAAAATAAAATAAATAAATATTTGAAGGGCCTTCAAGGTACACCTCGGGAGCCAGAGGCTGCTGCCAAGATGGACCCCAAGATGGACGACAGGTCACGAGTTCTTTACACCTTTATAGGTTTGGTTCATTTGCATAGCCAGGGTTAATTCTCCAATTAAAGCTTCAGTTTAATGATGTAATTCCCCTCAGCTTGCCCCCCTTTAGAGGCTTTTAGTTTACACTTTTTGGGCGCAGGACGGTCTAGGTGTCCTTGAAGAGCAGGCCCGGAGAGGCTTTGTTATGACTACTCAGCATGAGAGAGCAGAAATGAACAGGCTACAAGAAAGCTCAGAGTTACACACTAAGCAGTGCAGGATTTTGGAAAAATACAAAAGTCAAAACCTAAGGCATCACCTGCAGCTATGACTACTTATCTGACTGGCACTTCTGAAATTTAATTTAGGCTTCTCAGGTGTGCTAATTGAACTTTATTAATTTTAAATGGCTTAACCATGTTATGAAGAGCAAGAGAGCATTTGTTTATGTTTTAAAGAGGGATGAAAAAAAGTTATTGATATTTCTAGCTTGTTCTTCTCCAAATCTGTTATGTAAGAAATACAGATCTCTTCCTAAGATTGCAGTAAAAACTACAGACAGCCTTTATAAAATCCAGCTGACTACTGGGTAGCTTTTTGTTTTGGCAGTGTAGACACCTTCAAGTTCAGCTTTCAGTCTTGGGTTTTAAGGTTTCACTTTTCCAGACCTTGGTTTATTATGTAGCTTACCATCGGTTCTTTGTTGTTAAGGATGAATAATTTAGGGTAATTTGTTTCAATTTTTACTCTCTGATTTATTAGCAACAGAAGGTGATAGTTTTCTCTTTCTCGTGCATTTCTGTCATATCAGTCTACTGTTAAAGTCACATATCCTGGCATGTATCCTGGTGTATGTCCTGGCCTTCTCCTCTTGGTAGTGCTGATTAATATGTAGTATCTTGAATCTACCTTCTTGTCCACTTCCCAGTATTTATATCCAGCATGTATTATTTTGCTTCTTGCTAAGTGTGAGAATTGTTACTTCTCTGGGCATTTAGTAAAATAGCGGTTAGGAAAGTTTATTGGGAAATTATAGTAGCTGTTATGAATATTGGGGAATTTGTGAAACAATGTGATTTTCTAATGTGTTGCATTTTACTGCTTCCTAAATAAAGGAAACACATGAGCCCCATGAATACCTGTGTCTGGCTCATTCCAAGACAACAAGCATTAGTCTTTTAAATCTTGGTTTCTCTCAAAATATAATGGCAATTTGTGATGATGTTTTCTCTGAAGAGTGATGACCAGTGTAACCTAGGCTTCTCCAAATGGTTTAGAAGTTATTTGTTATATGATGATATATAGTTCAGAACAAGGTAATTCTTGTAAGAGTTTAATGACAAAAACTGTCACTTTTTAAAAAATAATTTCTAGTTCTAAATTGAAATGGACAAGATGATAATGAGACTTCATTCCTTTTTCCCTCAATTATAGTAGTAACAGATCTTTAGTGAACTTAGGAGTTCAGAAATAGAGCGTCTCATAACTAATTGAGAGAGAAATGCACGTGCAAGTAGAAAATTCTTCTTCTGCTTATTTTTATACTCAGTGTTTTAACAGCTGCATATTTCAATTATGTGTGGCTAATTAGAAGCCTGGCTTAAAGGCACTGCTGCTCTGGGGTTTTAAAAAATACATTGGGCTATTTATCACAAGAATGAAGTTCGGAGTCTATTTGCACTCTGGACTACTTCTTCCATGTTCCAAACCATGTTTCAATGCATGACTGCTTCTTATTTGCCTGGAGAGATGAGGCATTGCCTTCAGTTGTATGAGGTTACTCAAGCTTGTTACTCAAGCGGTCTTTGTTCATAGGTTCTTTTTTTTCAGAGGATGCTAACACTGCCCTGTAATCACTTTATTTTGACTGTCAGACTGTTGGCCTCTTAAAATCCAGAGATAATAGATTTTTTTTTTTCTGGTATTAGTATTTTTTTCAGGGAATTTGGAAGAAATTATGATAATGGTTTCCTACTGCCTCGAGGCAGAGGTGAATTCTCAAAGTCTTACATAAGTACCACTCTCTACTAGTGGACCTTGAGCAGCTACCTGCTAGTCAGAAAGTCAAGCTCTTGTTTTCTCATTTGCCTCTTACAGTGTTCTCTGAGGGCTTTGGCTAAAGCATCAAAGCTTCTCTTTTAAGCAGTGGATAAATCATGAAGTCGCTTAAATGGTGTGTAGCTTCCCTTGAGCTTTTCCTTTGGGCTTTGTCAAGAGAGACTTGGGTTTTATGCTGCTGTTGGGCTCTGTGTTCTGAATGAATTGAGTCTTTGGAGGGCTGCAAGGACCAGCTTTGCACCATGATCTGGGTCTAGAACTGTCGCTCTGAAGCAGGGGGTGGAACTGCTGTGTTGAAGATAAGGCTTTCAGAAAAGGGAACTCAAGATGCTTTCTCGATTTATATAAATCATGCTTGAAAGAGCAATTGCAATGTCAGGTGAAATAAAAGAGTGTTATGTAATGGCTCTTGAAACATCCCCAAGCTGAAGTAATCAGGACAAAATTCAGTCCAGTTTGCTGCCAGTTTGCTTTCTGCACCCTTCCTTACGGTAAATCAGTTAAATTTCACTCAGATTTTAACAGAAGAGGTACTGTCGACTTAGTGATTAGCAGCTAATGTGATAGTACTAGCTTTACTTCAGAGTGAAATGGTATGTGTAACAATGTGGGAGTATGACTTCTTTTTTTTTTCCTGAAACTGGTGAAATATATTGGCTTATAGAACACTTTAAGCAGAATTTTTTCAGTATTTGGAGATACAGTAGAAAATCCAGCAAGTAGCACATTATACACCATGAAAAATAATTTTAATTCTGTTCAAGGCTGTTTAAAGAACCCAGTTGCTAGTTCCAAATAAACACACATTAATATAACATATTTAGCTATTAGTGGAGTTCAGACTAGTTCAGAAAGGCATTTTAACTTTATTAGGGTGGGAGTGTTGGGGCTTTTTTTGTGGGGCTTGTTTGTTTTGGCTTTGGTGGTGTTGATTTTTTTTTTCTTAGTGTATAAAAAACTGCCTTTGTCCTCTGAACAGTTAAAGTGTATGTTCTTGGTGCCCAAACGTGCTTAATTTCACATTGGCACTTGCTCTGTGAAAAGTGTCCTTGCATCTGTGATTTTTTATTTTTTAAGACATTTTAAGACCATCTCTTTTTTTAATGAATTGAAAGCAGGCAAATAACTCATAAAAAGGGTACAGAAATGCTCAAGTGAGGAACAAAAGAACAAAGCCAGTTTCAAACATGATTTGAAATGACATTCGTAGAACTTTATTTTCACTTTTAGAATCCTGCTTATCTAAATGTGCTCTCTCCTGTGCACAGATAACCATTGACTTTAACAGGGAAACTTGATAAACTTGGACAGAATCAGGTCCACAAGCACTAACATGCTTTTTTACTGAGTATAAAACACATAAGTAAGCATTTTCCAGATGTTTCAAATGTTCTCATTGCCATCTTTTGAACCTGCATTTGATGTGGATAATTAAAAGAGTCATTGCTTACTTAGCAAATAGGGAAGAATAAATGTTTTACAGTGTGTTTATTGTGCATGACCAGATGTCACCTCATCACGCTGCATTATTTTTCTTTGAGATTAATAGTGCTTTGTCTGTCTCCCAGATGTATTTGACACCTGCTAGTATAGTATCTGTCTAGGTCATTGTTGCAGAAAGTCTCTCTGCTGTGTGCCTGTATAATGGCTTTGCTCCAGTTTGTGCTGCTTGTTTTTTGTCATTTAGAGGATACATGCATTGATCCGTGGAGCTGCAGGAAAAGTCCTCAGCTCCCTTCTCTCTTTTCTGGCACTGAGAGTGTTTCCAAGCCCAGTTTTAGAGTGGATGTGAGAGCTGAAGCTGTTTCCTGGTTTGGCCAAAACCTCCGTGCCAATGCAGACATCAGGATAGAGATCTGTCTCTTCCACCTACTGGTTCTGTCAGATGAAAAGAGAGGTGCAAATTTCTTTTCGCTATCCCTTTATCCTCTTCGTGGTGTTTCTGGCATCCATTTAGCTCATGAATAACTGCACCACTTGTTTCAGACGCTCTTCACAGGGTCTTGCCAACAGCAGCGCTGTGAAATAAGTGTGGTTCATGTGAGGTGTCGTGGCTCCCCACTGGGCTCTCAGTGGCAGCACTGAGTGATAATAACATGGTCTTTTTGTTTTCACTCTGCTGTGGTTTAACAAACCCATGTGTAACGGCAGAGATTAATTCAGCTTTCTGTCTGCAGGCTTGGGGCAGCATTACAGCACTTTGCATTAGGAAGTTTAGGTTTGCTATTACATCGTGTGTACGACTTCTTATTCTTACTATTATTGTTATTGTTAGGGAATAATTTGAAACGGGAAAGCTTCCAGCCTGCCTGGCATGCTTTGGGAGGCTTTACCCCTTGATAATTAGCAAAGTAAAATTTAAGTTTAAAAACCGTTTTGTGCTGTGTGGTCTAATCAATGTAAATGTTCTGTCTGATTCCTACCAGAACAGGGTTTATGGTGGTGGTGCTAGCAGTAATCCCAGATAGACTAGGCCTTGAGTCAAGGAAAAGCTCCTCTTGCAACTGAACCACATTCGTTTAATTTAAATTTTCTTAAGGATGTTTCTCTTTTTAAGCAGTTAGGGTATGTGTGCTGTTGCTGGTCCATGGCAGAGGAAAACTTGTTGCTGTCCTTCTCAGGTCCACTACTGAGAATGGGGGCTCCCTTTGTTCTGTCTTTGTAGCAGCATTTGCTTCTGTGCTGTTCTCTGAATGGGATCCTCAGAACTGCTGCTGGTGGTTTAGAAAAGGTCTTCCTTTTTCAGATTATCACACTCTAAGGTTTCAGAACTTGTTGCATTCATGTCCTGACCTCATGGCTTTTTCTTGCAGCATATTTCCCTTCTCAGTGGGAAGAAGGGTACTAAAGAAAAAGTCTGAGCAGGATTTTTGAGGATGTCTCGCTGTACAGTGGTTGCCTCATTTTTAATGCATTTTTGAAGTACTCTGTCCTGATTGATCAGAAAATAATTGGTTTTGGGTATTTCAAGATATAATCTATTTCAGACCCACTAGAGAAGATTTTTTTATTCCTCATGAACCTCAGGATCTGTTCAACCTTATTCTTCTCAAGTCCCTTTACTACAGAGGCAAGCAAGTCACTTGAAAAGGATTTGTTTTGCACCGTGGCCTGCGTTGTACTGCTAATGCTGCTGTTACAGCACTTTGCTCTTCTGCTCCTGTTGTGGGGTCTCAATCACGATGTGCTCTCTTGTTATGAACACAGAAAATTCTCCTGCATAGCATGAAGTATGGAAGAAAATGCATCCATCTCCAATTGTGCAGCACTGCACAAAGTTGGAATCTTATTTTCAGTCTTGTGACATCTGCTGAATTGTAATGCTCCTGCAATAATTAATTGTTTTATTTTAGTACCGTGGTCTAATGCACAGAGTCCAGATTACCTCCCTTTGCGATGAAATGAAAAAGATGGGGTGAAAGATCCATGTGCAGATCCAAGATGGACAAATCTGCTTACCCCTGCCATAAAATTCCTTGAAAATTGCTGTGAAAATCCAGTGTGCAAGTTAGATACTTGCTCTTGCTGATGAAGCTGGCATTTGTATTTGCTGTGGTGTAGTTTAGTGGGTTTCTTAATTAGTTTTAGTATGTGATTAAGGCTGTTTCTGCTATTGACAAGTAGATAAGGACTAAAGTTGCCAAAAATGAGTTGTCACTGCAGCTGCTTCCACTCTGTCAAGAGATGGAGTGAATTTTTCAGGCTCAGATGAGTATATCTATGATGCAGGAACAACACTTGCAGATAAACGCCAACTATTTGTCATTTGCATCCAGTTCAGACACTGTTCAGAAGTCAGTTAAAATTAGTCAAAATTAGTTCCTAAATGTTATATTAAAATGTGTCCTTTCATTTAATGACATATTTATCTTGAAGTTTGAGGAAGAACATGAAGCTGCACATTTACTGCAGAGCTTTAATAAGCTTCTGCAGCTAATTTTGGGAAAATAGAAATTACTCCATTTGCTTGCTGTGATTTAGAAGTGTGTGATTTCTCAGGTGTCTAGGTAAAAGAGCCAAGCTATTTTGGTGTGCACAGAGTAAATTCACGTTCAAATGTCAATGTAAATTTTCAAGTATACCTGTAAATAATTCACTCATTCGCAACCTTCAACCTTTTGTAAATTGAAATTATCTTTACCAGATATTAATTTGTTATATTTTAGTAAGCTTAAGTATCACAAGTCTTAAAAAAAAAAATGGAAATTTATATTAGGGGCAAGCGTTTGAGATGCAGAGTTACTGAAATTTTGATGAAATAGAAAAGTTAAGTTGAATAAAACATTTTGTTTCAATTGCAGAGGTATTGCATTTTATATATTGGATTAATTTCAACATTGTTCTATTCTGTGCTTTTCTCTTCAATGTGACATTTCACCAATATCTAGATTTTCCCCCACTCAAAAACTGTATTTGGCTTTAGTGTTTTAGAAAACTTTGGCCAAAGAGAGGTGCTGTGCTGCAAATAACTTCCTATGGTATTTTTTGAAACTGTCTGAGAAGGTAAAGAAAAGGGTAAGGGTGTATATTCTGTAAGGGTGAATATTCATCAAAGCATCAAGCCTATTACATGGTCCGTAGTGCAGCTAGGCATCTTTGCTTGCTGACTCCAGCTCTGCATTTCTGTGTTTTGCTGGGCTTTTTTGCTGATGCGAGGAGCTTGGGTTTCTGCTTTAGCTGTGAAATATGCTCTTTTCATATGTTCAGCAGAAAGTATATGGATCGTATGGATCCTAACTTGCTAATATTTTTAAGGCTTTGCAAGGGCTGATGTGAAGTACCAGCTCTCTGCTGAGCCTGTTGGCTGAGGTGTATTTCACTTTGAGTGTGAAGGGTGTTCCCATATTAGTGATACGGTTTTTTAAGTCATGTTGGAGGATGTACATGGTGCAAACAAGATTCTTTCTGTTTTTACAGTATTTCAAACAAAATTCACCTGAGTTGAGGCAATCCCAAGCAAAAATACGGGTTGGGTGGAGAATGGTTTGAGAGCAACCCTGTGGAGAAGGACTTGGGGGTGTTGGGGGACACGTTGCTGACATGAGCTAGCAATGTGTGCTCACAGCCCAGAGAGCCAAACGTGTCCTGGGCTGCATCCAAAGCAGCGTGGGCAGCAGGGTGAGGGAGGGGATTCTTCCCCTCTGCTCTGCTCTGGTGAGACCCCACCTGCAGTGCTGCAGCCAGCTCTGGAGCCCCAAACATAAGGACATGACCTGTTGGAGCAAGTCCAGAGGAGGATCACGAAGATGATCAGTGTGATGGAGATCCTCTCCTACGAATTGACTAAGAGAGTTCTTCAGTGTGGAGAAGAGAAGGCTCCAGGGAGATATTATAGCAGCATTCCAGTACCTAATGGGGGCCTACAAGAAAGCTGGAGCAGGACTTTTTATAAGGTACTGTAGTGGCAGGACAAGGGATTATGTCTCTAAATTGAAAGAGGGTAGGTTTAGATTAGATATTAGGAAGAAATTCTTTACTGTGAGGGTGGTGAGGCAATGGAACAAATTGGTAAAAGAAGCTGTGGATGCTCCATCCGTGGAAGTTTCAAGGCCAGTTGGATGGATTTCTGAGCAAGCTGGTCTATTGGAAGGTATCCCTGCCCATGGTGGGGAGGCTGGAACTAGATGGTCTTTAACATTATTTCCAATCCAAAGCATTCTATGGAAATAGTACTGTGTTTTAGCTGAAAAGAATGTGCTGATTGTCATGCTCTCCCATCTAAGTTCCAGTGGTATGGTCTCTCTTCAAGATCTGAGAAAGTGAATTTTTCTCTGAGCTGGTGGTCTTAATCTATGAATTACCCATCTGTTGTATTAGATTACTGCCAGGTTTTGGAAGTACTCTGGCTTCTGTATCCAGCTTTCCACTTCCATGTCCTGTTGCACTGCTGGCAGTGCTCAGGTATGAGATGGAAGCATTTTGTTGCTGGGGGATCCCAGGTTGTTGCTGATGGTGGATGTGGTTCCTGTATTTTGTATGAATCCCTACAGTTCTGGCACACCCAAGGGAGGCATGACCTGCTGTGAGCATGCTTGTACCTGCAGTGAGCCCAGGAGCATTTGCCTAGATGCTTGTGCATGTGCAATGGAAACAGTTAGGAGAACACATGGAGTTGAATGAAAGTGCCTGCTCTGACCACGTAGCTCTGAGGTGACAAGAGGTTTTGATGTACAGTTCTCTGGACCTCCCCCTCTTAGGACGTTCCTCAAGAAGCCTGAATGATTTTTACCTTAAGAAAGTATCAGGTTTTACCAGGAGGAAAGACATTCCTTCATTAAAAAAAGCTAAGTGATGGGTGGGAGACAGGAGTGTAAGAGGAGGAGTGTGAGTAATTTTCGTTCAAGTGTGCCCTGGCAGGGAGAGCCCTTGTGGCTGTTCGTAGCTGTTGTGGCAGCAAACTGCATAGGCCCATTTGATTTGGGGAAGATTTTTCCATTTTGCAATCCTGAAATAAATGCTGTTTATCAGAAGGATCTTCAGTATAAGGGTAGTAATGCCTGGTAGGTCACTACTAAATGTATGCTAGGAGCCCTGGATTAGCTCAGACAAGGAGGCTAAGTAAGGAACAAACTTTTAAATCTACGTTAAAATTACATATTTAATTTTGTTCCTGCTGAGTGTTTTAGTAGTGTGATGTGGGTTTCTTTGGTTGGTTGGATGTAGGGTTTTTGTTGTTGTGTTGGGGTTTTTTTAAATTATTTTTTTCTTAACTGCATTCTTTCCAGTTTCTTTAATGTTTTGTCTGTCTTTTTCTTCTGTTTGCAATTGTACATTTATTTTTATGGTGCCACTTTTTAGTAAGTAAAGAGTGTCTGCTGATGATTTTTAGCATTTGTAAATAATTTCCATTGTTCAAGAGAAAGAGAGAGCTAATGGAGGAGTGACTGTGTGTATACTGCTTAATGATCTCAGGCAATTCAGTTTAATCGTGGGTGTTGCTATTTACTCTGCAAATGTTTTTTAAAAATCTGAAAAACTGCATAATACATTGTGGAGGAAAAAACTGCATACTGAGATGATCATATAATGTTCAGATATTTTAAAACTGGCATAAAAATACAAAAATATTGTTTGAAATGGCTGGTTCAATAACCAGCTTCATCACCTATTATGTGCATTGATTTTATTCTGTTCCCATTGTGAACTTCAGAAAAATATAATGCTTATTTGTCATGATTTCACTGTTCAGTGGGAACCTGTGAAGCACTGTGGTATGGGGGTCATCAAGATTCTTAATTTTTTTTGCTGTATACTTAATCCTGCTGTGCACTTCTTAAACTGATCTTTACACCGTGATGACTAAAGGAATACCACAGTATAATTAGCAAAAATCATGGTGTAATGTTTATTTAAGGGTAATTTTACAATGAACATAAGTCACGAGGCAAATAGGAAATCCTGTGAATTCTTTGGTAAGTTACACGATCTGTGTAAAAAATGTTTTCTCTCCTCTTGAGTAATTAAAAAAAAAAAAGGAAAAAACCCTCGTATGTTTCTTCATAGCTTTACAGAACCAACCTTCTTTATATGGTTTTAGCTTGTAGTTAAGGATTGTGTCTATTTTAATTTTATTTAGACATTAGTCTTTATATTAAATATATCTTTAATTTTATTGAGTCATTAGTGATAATAAGAAACAGCCTGGCAGCTTTTTTTCTCCCCCTTAAATGAGAGTTAAATGGTAGCACCAGAAAAGCCCTCCTCCCACCTCTAAGCCCCTCCTTCTCCTAAACTCACCAAATTAATGCTACTGCAATGACCATACAGCCTGAACTTCGCTGCAAAATACTAGGTAAACTGTTCTTTATGAGGCAAAGGAGAAGACAGAGAAGGTCTTACAGGTGAGGATTCTTTTTATTTAGTGTAGAAGAGAAGCCCTACTATGCATGAAAGACAATTGACTGAAAATTTTAGAGATGTTTCAGCTTGATAACAATACTTGTTATTGCTTTTGTTGTTTTGGAGTATTAAATTAATAGTTTATAGGACTAATTGCTTCCAATTATATTTGACAAGGTTTGTGTGACCTCCTTTCCTCTGTATGAGTTATGTGCAAAATTATTGGAGATCACTGAGAATGAACTCAACTTTAGAACTGAAATTCAAGTAGTTTATTTCTCTAAATTTAAGCTAATAGAAGTGTATGCAGTTTTATGGGAGTGTTTGAATAGAACATGCCATACTTATTTTAGCTCATTTATGTTCCAGTATGCACACATCTAGGGAAAAATGAGGAACTTGCTTATCCTGCCTACAAGATTGTAGATTGTACATGTTCTTTAAAAAGAGAAAGGGGGGGGGGGGGCACCCCACCCACCCCCCATACCAATTTTATTTGCTTTCTGTAATAAACTATGGTATTTCTTGAGCATGTTGGGCTTTACTTTGTGTATTACTCATGCTGCCACTGTGCCGAGGGCTTTACTAAAGCTAATGAATAAATGCATCAGTTATAGCTGCACAAGAAACCAGTTCAGCTGGAAGGCTGATTCTGAATTATATCAAGGAATGCTTGGAAGAGAATCAAGCAAGCAAAAATACATACATAGCTAGGAATTGTAAATTTGCAGATGGTGATAAAGCTTTTAATATAAAACTGCTGCTTCTTCCAGTATAATGCACTGTCCTGCATTTGGGCCTCTACTCGGTAATGTGAAGTAAGTAGGCTTCAAACAGTGAATGCAGTGGGAGTCAGCTTAGCATGCCTGGGATTGTGGAGGTCTCTATGCTCTTATGCCTGACTGATATCTTTCTGCAACAGAATAATGGACCTTACAATCCCATCTCATGTAAGAAAAGGCTGATTAACTTATTTATATGAGGATTAAATAACTGGCTATAAACTTCTGTAAAAAAAAAAAAATTCTATTTTGAGACTAAAAAGATTACCAGGACTTAAACAACTGTAAGTACAAAAAATGTTTCCTTATATGGGATTAAGACAGAAAATATAACCTTTTACTTTTTGGTGTCTGCTAAGTACAAAGGGATTAGGAAGAAAAATCTGTGATGGGCTATTTGTTGCATGCTCACCAAGGATGGATGGTGCTTTTCTGAATATATCCTCCCATAGTCTCCTGTACTAACCATGGACTGAGATGTAGCTGGAAAAATCGTTGGGATGTGACCCCTCCCCAGTGCATGTGTAGAGGGCCCCAGCAGCACTGGTAAAGATGATCTGGTTGGCAGTGTATGGGTATGGAAGGAGCAAGTCTAAATGCTTTTTCTGAGCCCTGAGTTAAGGGGCAAAGGACAGTGATTAGGCCTTGGTGGCCCTCAGGATGGAAAGACTGATCACTGGCAGCTCCTGAAGGCTGGAAGAAGACTCACACAGCTGCCTATGGCTGCCATCCCGACAGGAGGAGGACTCATCCTGTGAGCACCCTGGCTCCCAAATCATCCTTGGAAGCCACAGATGGATGCTAGAGACACTGTGACCCTGCAGCCTCACCACTGGGCAGGCTGCTCACACCAGTGAGTTTTGGTGTGGGCGGATATTTGGATATGAAAGCAAGAGTGTGAGTGGGTGAAGGCAGCTTTGTTTAAAACAAACCCACCGTACTCGCCTGTAAGGAACACCGCATAATGGAGCAACGTTCCCTACATAGCAACTGGCATCTGCTCACCAGTGAACCATTGCATGCATTTCTCCTGACGTAACTAAAGATTCTGGGAGTCTTGCGGGGTCTCAGTGGGGTGTTGCATATGTTTTTCGCAAATATCCCATCTGTGAGCAGTTAAGTACTGGAAAAACATTTAGAAACCCAAATGGAAGCAGAAAAACGCACACAGAGAAACTCAATCACCAAGATGTTGTTCTGCTTCTTCAGTGCATTGGTCCTGGAGCTCTGCTTGTGTCGGTGGTGCTGCCTGGTAGGTGTGGGTGGGGGTGTAAGGAGGGAGGGGAGTTTTATTAGTCTGTGTCCTCCTGCAGGAGACCCTTATGCCATAGGTATCAGGTCAAAGCAATAACAAAAGTTGCTCTTGGTTTTGTTTTGTTTTAAAGGAAAAGAAAGGAGAAAGTTTTGCTTCATCTTCCTCAAATGTTTTGAAAGAAAGCTTTGGATTGCTTGTGGGGTTTTCAGGACTCCATTCCTTTTGTTTGAGTAGGTACATGGTACATTAAAAGTTAAGTCTGGAGGGAGATGATAAACACTCATGTATTTCACAGCCATCACTGGTCTAATCAGTGTGTAACTGTTAATTTCTTGCTTTGTTTTTTCCACTCCTTGCCATAAGTCTGGTGAATTAATGGGAAAAATAAATCAGTGATTTGACTGCACCTCCATTCCATAGCATCTCTGTAAAACACGCTACTCTTCATGCATGGAGAATCCTTTTCTATGTCACTGCTGTTAGGCTCTGGGAAGTCGTTCCAAATTTGGTGGTTTTTCAGTTATTCTTTAACTTGAGCTCTCACAAGTTTCCCTCACTGGCGTGAAGATGCTTTGCTCTGCCAGAACAAGATGTAGTTTGTTGTTTATAATACGGATGCATGATAGCAGAAGTTTCCTGGGTTTGTACAGGGGTCATAATAAGGCCATGGCTCTATCTGAGTTTATTTTCCTTAAGCTGTCATAAAGACTTCACAGCCCAAGTGTGAGGAACTTTTCCTTTCTATTGTGCAGCTCAGAGGTGAAAGTTGTGGTGTATACACTGTTCCCCAAAGCTGTTGAAGTGTGCATTCTGGATCTGCATGTTGGTGGAGGGAAGAAGTCTGAGGGATGAGACTGGAGACTGTAACACAGCAATAGCTTTAGAAAAGTTAATTCAGTGGGATGCCTGTGTAAGCCATACTGTACCTAGGCAGAAAAATGTTTGGCATCGTAGATCAGTCTGGAGGAGTAGATTTTACTGAAGCAAATAGACAGTGGGAAAAGTGTCTGTTGTTTACATGAATTGATTTTGATTTGCTGTAATGAAATTAACTTGAAATTTGATTCCTAAAAGTGTTAAATGTATTTTCACCAGCAGTAAACTGATCATTTATTAGTCTGAGTCTAGTCATCTGTTCTTTTAGCTGCAGGGATGTGGGCTGAAAATTTTCTTGAGTAGGAGAGAGATCTTTTTAAGTGATTCTATTGGAAGTACATCCTACTCAGGGTGAAAAAATTCAGTTGTGTGAAACACACTATGGATAATCCAGCCAATACTGCATTTATTATGAAGAGGTAAAGATTACAAGATAAATGAATAATTAGCATGTTGGCAACATTCTGAAGTTGGTGTATTGAAGGTTTAATGAAGGTTTACTGCCTTTCATCATTTTTTTTCAGGTATTCCTATTTTTTTTTTTGCCACAAATAAACATATTTTATTTAAATTTCTTTAAAATAAGATTTCCTACAACATCAAAGAAATTTACTCTATCAGGATTCCTATTTATTATTCACCAGGATTCTGAAAGAAGCATTGTATTATTTCATTTACATCCTGGAGGAGGATGAGGAGAGACAAAGCAGAACTAGTGTTAAGTCAATGTATCATTTTTTTGTTTGAATAAAAAATTTACTGTTCAGCTGGCTTCCTGCCAGTTGCTCCTATGCTAAGAGGACTCTCACCATAGAGTTAAAATGACTTGAATTTCATAATGAAGATCCAGACCAGTAACTAGGATACTAGTAAGAGAATAAGGGAGTCCTGTGTTGCTTTTTGAGCACAGTTTTTCTCCTAAAATGCTTACATAGCAGATGTAAGATGTAAAATGCTTACACATTTTGCAGGCTAGTCTTGCAATAAATAGAAAAATAACTATCAAACATGACTGTCAAACAATTATGAAATATGTCTGTCAATAGAAAAAACATTGAACATGCACATGGCATTGAAACAATATTGATTTATGCTTTATAACCCACAGCTGCTGATACAATGCTATCTTTCCCCCACATTTTAACAGTGACAAAGGTTTGCTTTCTCACAGGGCTAAAAAAAAGTCAAGTTTTTACTCAGAAAGTTAAATTAAATGCTTTTTAATTTTCAGTAGTTGAGAAACTTTACAGGTTAGGTTGAAGAAAACCCTGTTGTCCAGGTAAGTGCTTATACAAGTGTTTTATTTTCCTCTGGAAAGCTACTGTGTTCTACAGAACTTAGTTTAGAAAGTTACTGACTCAAAGCTTTGACGATTGTACTTGCTCCCGCTGATAAAGAAGAGTGTAAGCCTTTAGACTGTGGTTCATTTATTGCAACTAAACTTGACTAACTTCAGTCTGTAGGGATGGTGTAATATTTTACCTGAGGGAGAGGAGGTGTGGTGGACGCCAGTGACCTTGGGCAGGGAAGGAAGTGCTGAGGAAAAAATGGAGCTGTGTTTAATACAGAATGGGGAAACTTTAACAAGTGTCTGACTCTTTGCACTGGGTGATACTAAGGAAAAGCTGAAGATGAGAAAAATGTCTTGCTCTGTGGTGATGTTTATCAAATGATGTGCAAAATGAGTTCCAAATGTGGTGGACAACATCCTGTGCAGCCAGACTTTTGATATGCTTGACTGTGTTCAATACTGAATTTAATTAATCTAGCTGAACTCAACATTTCTGTTTTCTTTCTTGTGTTTACTTTTGCTGGAGGTGTAAGTCTAGATACGTCACAATGCTGAGAAACATAAAACAATTTTGGATTTTAGAGATTTCTTCACAAAGAGAAATGAATGTAATTCTTGGCCTTGCTTTAGCCAGAAAACAACAGCTTTGGCCTTATTGATAGGGAAAGAGTTACATGTGAAAGACTACTCTAAAATCATTCCTGTCTTTTTGATTTTTAGAATGTATAAATCCTAAAATCCATAAATCTGTTTATGACACTTACATGTTTATGAACATAAGCATTAACATCATTAATTCTTGCTCTTGCTTGTGATTCTTCCATACTTTATATTCTTTATTTTGCATGGTCTAGGGAATTGCTGCTGAAGACTGAACAGTGACTGTATGTTGCACAGATACGGCCTTGCTATTGCAGTTTTCTGTATCTGGAGCTTTTATTTATGTGCTGGACTCTTGGCTGCTGAGCTTAGATAGACCAGGTGGCTGTGGGAGTTGAGCTCTTCTCAGAGTTTATGTGAAACTCATCAGTATTTATTTGCTAGTGTTTTGCCTCTCTTATGGACTACCTGTTTTGCTAAGAAATGTTATGAAGCTCTGAATATATGATGTGTTTTCAGAAGTGGAAGGCTGTAATAGTGTTTCTGTTACTCTATGGTATCAATATTTTTCTATTTGTTCTTTAATGCTGTGTTGCAAAACACTGAGCTCTGTTTGGACTCTTTTAATGCTATGACTGTTACAGACTTTAACAATCTCTCAAACCTGTTTTGCTCATAATTGTTTTTTCTGGCAGTGGAAATCTGGCAAATGTTAGGTCATTTCATTTTAAAACAATCCTAATGTTTGTAAATTGCCTGATACACAGTTGGTGTTTAAAAAAAAAGCAATTATCTTTGCCTTTTGCTATCCAAAGTAAACAACAAATGCTAAGAATCCTCTTATTCTAATTCCTCCATTTGGCTGTTTTGAAATAATTGATGAAATGTAATTTATACCTCTACAAAATCCTTAAATTAAAAAATGGTGTGATACCTGTGAATTGAAAGGCGTGGTGGTTTCTGTGAGTGGTGTGTGTTCCCTGAAGCAGGGTAGCTTTCATGCTATTCGGCACTGCTCACTTAACCTCATGCAGAGTCATCAGCACCACTGAGCCTGGCTTTGATGGGACTTTGTACTGCTTCTTACCTGGGCAGAGTATCTCAATTACAGAAATACTGAACTTGTGATACATCAACTTGGCTTATTAAATAATGCACTTGCCTAGTGTTGAAAAAACTTTAGAGCCCCATCAAAAATATGTTCTATACAGTGGTTCCATTGCACTAATATTTCTTGTGAGGTAGTTGTTTGAAACTTACTGTGCTCTTGGATTAATTCCCCACTGATCAATTATGGAGCCTGTATCCAAGACAGAGAATCTGGGAGATCAAGGCACAAGGGATTTATGCAGACATGGCCATATGCTAAATAACAGGATCTAGATTCATGGGCCAGTCAGCCCTACTTGAGTAAAGTGGTTGCAACAGTTCTGTTAGATCCCCACTTGAACAATTTAGAAGTTCAAAACCAAACCAAAACAAGACACCCAACCACTGTCCTCCCCCAGAAAAACTTCCAAAACTACAAAACTCAAAAGACCCCTACCAACACCCCAAAACAACAAAAAAACTACAATCAAAACTAGGTGTAGACAAAGCATCTATTTGCCCTACATAAGGGACATGCTAGGAGCTGTTCTTTCTCAGACATCAAATATGTCCTCGAGCTTCATGGATGCTAGGTGGGAGGGAGTCTGCTGTTACTGCACCCAGGCTGCTAAAAAAATTGTTGCTCTTTTTTGGGATGGAGTAAAAAGATGTAATATTTCAGACAACAATTTACTGGTGTTCTGTTGCTTCAAGTACAGACTTTTTAGGAGGGTGTATACACCGCTGACATGTAAAGCATGCCGTGTGGCAGTCAACCCTAATCGTAGAGAGTGGCACTGACTAACTGCACGTTCAATAAACACTTTCTTTAGTGAAAACCAAGGCTGATAGAAATTGCTTAGCCTTGGCAGACTAGACTAGCTGGCTGAGAAAAAGCATATCTGGACTGAATCTTGGATAGAAACATTGCATTTGTATTTCTACTGTGGAAGCCTATAAATACTGAGGATTCTTGTGCTAAGGGCAGGGGAAGGTCGCAGAAATTTAAGTGCAGTATTTCTTATTTCTTTGAAAATAAGTGACCCATATTAAGAAAAGGGAAAAAGCTTACTTTGAGCTGTTGGGTTAAATTTTTGTTTTGTAAAACCGTGTTTGTCAATGGTAAAATATTTAGTTATATTTCTCCTAGTTTAGAAGATTTCAGGGAACTTTAGATTCATAATCAGATACCACCTGCTAAAAAGTTTGGTTTTACAAGATATTCAATGAATATTTCTTTAAAATGGACAGAGCTTCTATCTTTAGGGTGCTAGTAGTATTAATCATCTTTTTGTCAGGTTTCTTTTAGCAGTCTCAGGTATTGTACTGTATTTCTTCTTAAAAAGCCTTGAAAGGTATCAGGTCACCTTGCTGGGAGTGGGGGGGGGTTATTTTCTCTTGGTTTGCAGTCTCAATGTGAAATGAAACCATTGCTGCCCACCTGCCCTTCCAGAGGCAGACTAGCTTCTTTTAGGCTTGTGCCTTTCCAGTTCAGAGGTACTCCCATGTAGATGAAAGAAAAGGGGTTTTTCATAGTTTTCATGTAAACCAGACCATTAAGAATGTCATGGGTAATAGGTTGAATTCCCAACCTGATCAGAGAGACCGGGTCTGAAGCAGCTGTCTCCACATAACTCTAGAAATGCTGCTTTCTGGTTTTGTAGCTTGGTTTTGTGAAATATTTGCAAGCTTGGCAACATGGGCCAGCCCAGTTGCTCAATCTCACATGTCGGGGCACAGAGTTATATGTTGTCACAATACCTGTGTATGTCTTCAAGTATATAAGACTTGCTAACCCTTTTACAAGCTTCTGTAGCAGCTGTGTAGCAACTGCATCCAGAAAAGGGACTATAATGAAGCAGATCTCTGTGTTTTCCAGTCTCTCTTCTGAAAATTCATGAGCAGAATAGATGTTGTGTACATCTCTACTAGAAGACATGATTTATTTGGTTTGATGTTGTTATCTTGGAAATATTCTTCTAAAGAAAACGTAGAGCTAAATAGCCACTGTATTCAGTAGCTGTATTTCACAGGTAAGCTTGCTTACCATTTCAGACCAGTTCCTGCAAACCAGCCTGAAGTGGGTGGCAGTGGAGATTTTTCATGGAAGAGCTCGTTGGTTGAGTAAGCTGGTATTTTCTTGATTTGACCACAGGGATTTAGTTCCCTGTAAAATGGAAAATGCCTTTTCCGAGGACCTGGTTCTGAAAGGAATGTCAGGTGTGTTTCTGCTGCAGTGTTGAGGGGCAGGGGGAATTATCAGCGTTAATGAATTTGCCATAGTTCCTAATAGCTCATTAGTAGCACTGTCTTGAAGTAAGCTGCATTTAAAACTTTTTTTCTATGATAAAGATGATCCTCTTTCAATGCTTACGTACCATTTCATTATAATGACAAGTAGGAATGCTTAACTGGTACTATATAAAGAATAAATTACAGAAGTATGACCTGTACTAGGCTTTAGAAAGTCATCAATACAATTTCTTAAATAAACTGTTTCTTTAAGTACAGGTGGCATGATGTCAATGGTTCTGTGCAAAATTCTTTAATTGCTATTTTTTTTAAACTTAAGTTTAAATTAATGGTTTAAAAGTTACACTGGTTTTAAAGATGGAAATAACTTCAGAGGATAAAAAATTAGTAACTTTTTAATGATGAATTTTAGGTTTCAAAGAAATGTAGGAATTGTATGCACAGATAATTAATTCAGCAAATGTTTACTAAAAGCTACTTGTACTGGAAGATTAATAAAACTTATAGATATATGGAAGAATTTCCTGGTTTGTTTTTTTGCAGTGGGTCCTCAGTCGTTCTTAAGAGAAGTAAAACCTTTCACTTCTGTTTGCATTCTCTGCTTTTACAAAATTCTTTTTCCTTTCCTGTTACCTCTGTTTCTTTTTTCTGCTAAACACTGAGTTTCATTTGAGCCTTTGTATTTGGATAAATAGCTGGGGTTTCTTTGTAAATGGTAGAGAGACTGATAGTCTGTGTAGCCTATTTTTTCTTCTGAAAGAGAAGGATGGTATTTTGCAGTTGTTTATGTCTGTGTTTGCTTCTTTCTGAAGGGTAAATGTCTTGGGCTGTTTTTCCTTGCTCCTGCACTTGGCACAAATGATATTTTCCTTCTCTTTTTGGCCAGAATCCTCTTTATGTAGACATATTGATCACTCATTGGAGAAATAGATTTAGTTAAGCTGCTACTCAAAAGTACTACACACAGACTCTCCTTCTCCTCCGCTCCTTTCCCCCTTTCTTTTTGCACCTCTTATGCCTATGGAAGTACTTTACCCATGCAGTTTGAAGGAAAAGTGCATTCTTGCTGGCTTTTAGAATCAGACACAAAAGCAAGTGGAGACTATGCAGAACTAAAATTCTCCGGTACGCAAAGAATAGACAGCAGACTGCATGTGCTCATGTGTCCTTAATGGGTCTGGGAGGCAGGTCTCCATCCAGACAGAGAAATCTTCTTGGCTAACCTCCATGTCTCTGCAGCTCTACTCAAAGATGTTTTTTCAACTTTTCATCGGTTTGTGAGACTGTTAAGTAGGCAAGTGCTCGCAGTGCTAATGAAAATGAACCAGAATTGGGCACCCAGACTACTTGGTGATTCAAAGTCCCCCCCTCCAATTCATGTTGGGATGCTAAGTCCTTCTGTTAAGTGTAAGACCTGGTTGTCTTGTGGGAGAAGGGGCTCTGCTGAAATTGCAGACCTGTTGGTTGAATGTGCCCTGAGAAGTGTGAAATCCCTCTGGCTTTACAGCCCACACAAGATGTGTTGCATACCAGTGCAGTTCAAAGGTCCCTTTCTTTGGAAAGAGTGGCCCTGTTGGTCTGTTAATTGTGTCGAGGTGCAATAACATTGCCAGGTTTGGAAGAAAAAGCGTGTGGTCTGTAGGTCAGTTGTTCTACCTTATCAATTGGAGCTGTGGTGTGGGGAATGAGCTGGTGGGATGAGTGCTTTGAGTTAGTATGTGGGATGGGACAACCTTTGTTGCCTTCTCTCTGAGGGACTTCTTTGCAATTCAGTTTCTATTACTTTTACCTTCTTGAATGTTTTCTTTTTACTAACCATAAATAGTAATTTGTGTACAGAAAAGATCCTGCTGACTGTAACTGCTTTGTATCTTTGCTGAGACCTTGCTGGAGTTTATAGTCAGCATTTTTATTATAGTGAAATTAATGTTTTATTGCTGCTTAATGTACAGGATGTAAATCTTGTGGCAGAGTTGCTTGTTACTTGCCAGTTCTTAAAATTATTTTTTTCTTTGTCTCGCTCTGTCATTCTCAGTGAGAATGGTGCTTGTTCTCTGCAGTTGTAAATGAATTGTGAGACTCTGCACCCTGAGCCATATTTCCTTCACATTTGTTTTGCAGCACATGTTTTAGATTGCCTGGCATCTTCCCCAAACCAATTAACATTAAAATCTGTCAAGAACAGTTCAAGCAAAAGAACTTAGCCTCTAACGTGTCAGACTACAGTGAGCAATTGCATTTTTGACAAAAATTTAAGACAAGCATCTCTGCTGTTTAAATTATTATTTTATTTAGCTGAGATTTTCTTCTTTAGTGTTTACTGTCTGGTGAATGTATTCCCTAAACATAGGCAATGCTGAAGAACAATCTCTATTCCAAATATTTTAGAGCCTGTAATCTCCCCAGTCAAATACCTGTCAGAGCCAGAATCAAATTTCTACAATCTCTTTTTTTTCAGTCTCATGAACAGTAGAATTACTTCTCCATCACTGTAGGAAAAACAAGTAGGATTGCTCTCATGGTGAGGGACGGTTTTTATAAATGCCTCTTATTTCTCCCTTTCTTCTTAATGCTCAAGTTGAACCATTCTCCAGCACCTCATGTGTAGTTGTGGAAGTTGAACTGAGAAAGTGTCTTACATGTTCCTGTGCTGTATTTAAATGTTGTTAAGCCACAAACTAAGGAGAAATTTTAATTCATTTTTTGCAATAGCAATTGGTTTCACAGTAGCACCTAAGAAGTAAAATCAAGGACAGTGTTACAAACACATAAGAAAAAGAGAAGCTTCTCCATGGAACTGCACCAGACTTCTCACCAGAGATGGGAAAGGGATGACCAAATTTGTTTGAAGTTCAGTAGAAAAATGTAGAGTCTTACAGTGTTCCGTGTCAGTACTAAAAGCTGACAGCATCCTGGGCTGTGTTAGACAGTACACTGATGGAAGTGTTCCATTCCCCTTTTTGTCAGCACTTGTCAGAACCCACCTGGAATATTGTGTTGAGGTTTCGACACCACATCCCCTCTTTCTTGCAGCCCAGTTCAAGACAGACATTGAGTGACTGGAATACATTCACTGGAGGGTGACCAGTTGGAAACTGAAGGGTACATCCTTTGCGAAGAAGATGAGGGAATGGAGCCTGTTCAGCCTGGAGAAGATGCTTCAAGGGGAAGATAACCTAATGTCAGCCTTCTGTTACAGATAAGGAGGCAATCAAGTGAATAGAGCTGCGCTTTTCACTGAGGTGCTTGCCCAGAAGATGAGACACCATGTACATTAATCAAGACATAAGAGGCTCAGTCTTAAGGATAAATATCCATTCACTGTGAGGATAATTAAGCATTGAGAGAGGTTGCCTGGCAAGGCTGTGGAATGTCTGTCTTTGGATTTTTCAAGTCTTGCCTGACAAAGCCCTGAGCAACCTGATCTGAATTCAGTGTTGACTTTGCTTTCTGCAGATTGGAGTAGATGACCACCTAATTCCCTTCCAGTGTGACTTATAATTTGATTCTGTGAACCGAGGAAGATGAACAAGGAAGATCAACAAGGAAGATCCTAGGAAGAAGAATATTTACTGTCAAAGATCATGGTTTATAGAAAACAAGCCTACTTCCTTGTAGCCAATCAAGAAAAAGATGTCAACCAGTTTTCAAGAGGCCACATTTCAGGTTTTTGAGAGACTCATCCCCCTGACCACCAGAATTATGCAGTGTTCCAGAAGTATACCATTAATCAAGAAAATACAGAGAACTGAAATAATTATCAGCTTCCCTGAGAGGGGTGGTGTATGTTTGGGATCTACTGGCTAGAGAATGGATAGTTGAACAAGTGCAAGATAAATCACAGGGAACATGCAGGATATGAACTTGGAGCCCTTGTCTTCTCTTCCACTAGCAGACCAGTGTGGTCATCAAATGCAGTAACCAAGAAACAGGTTGAAAATACAAGCCAGTGGTTCTCCCCTAATAAAGGCAGTTGGGTGGGACTGCCTGCTGCAGCTTTTAATTTAAAAATAAGTCAGTAAATAAATAGCCTTCAATATGTTAAAAAAAATAATTTGGAAAAAATAATGGGAGATTAAAAAAATCAGTCACAGGTGGTTAAACAGGATTCTACCATAGACTTGTCAAGAGTATGTGAGAGAAAAAAAACTGGTTTTGACTGAAACTGGAGACAGAGAGGACACTGTACCTCACTATTAGTGCTGCCATGCTCTGATTCAAGGATTAGCCTAAGTGTGAGTTGTCTAAACTCAGGATTTCCCATATTTGCAAACCTTAAAATGACATGCTATCACAGTCTGACAACTGATCGACGATTGATTGATTAATACCAATGATCTGAGAGCCTTGAATGATCATAAAGGCATGACATCAAAAGGATGTTTTTTACTGGAAGAGGACACGGGCAGTTTCCTCCTTGCTGCTGGTTCTGTTGACATTCAAAAGCCATTCAGCATTCTGTCTGGGAAAAATTGTTTTATGATTGGATCTTTTCCACAGAGTTTGCATCCTCTTGTAAGCTTATTTTCTTCTGGTTAAGAAAAAAACCCATCATTTGAAGATGTCAATACTCATATCATATATGTAGAGGTATTTAGAGCAGTAAATTTATGATACTTTGATGTAATAAGGTTGGAAGGAAACTCAGACAGCAAAAAATTATACTTGGACTGCTTTATCCTTTGGGCAACACATCAAGCAGGAGTGGAATGGGTGCATGCACATGCAAAGTGAGCTTTTTAAATTAGCAAACTTTTGACCAGTACAGTTAGTGGCAGGATGTAATAGTCTATAGAAAATACCCAGTACAGAGTCAAGAGTGTGTAATTTAACACAGTGTGCTTTGAGCACTTCAAATGAGCAGAGTGTATGAGGCTATTGTAACAAATTTATGCACTGTAAATTTTTCTCAATGCGTGTGGGATCTTTAATCATCACAACATGTTTCAAGAACGGCAGATAGAGAATTGCTGTAACAGCTTCTTCATATTTGAATAAATTCATGTTAGTAGCAAATATGTGATGACTGCTTGAGATGTAGGAACAGAACTCCAGAAATACTAATGAACTCCCAGAGCTTTATGCACTCTTTTCCACTCCAGATCAGATGTATGTTGAATCTCTTTTGTGGGTATAGAATCCAGCCTTGGAGAAGTGTGTGGGTGGGATGCAGAGGACACTGAAAGGGAAGTACACCCCTGACTACATCTGCCAGGAACATTTTGTATAAAACGAAAACTTGAAACAGGGATTATAGTCCATACAAAGTTTTCCAAGTGAGGGTAGTCTGTGTCTTGGCATGCTCTTTGTTGGTGTTTGACAAACAGTTCTCATCTTCCCTTCAGTGCAGAAACAAATGTTAGTAGTCACCACAATGTGCCTTTTGCTGGAAGATGGTTGTTTCCTGCATGCTGCCTCCTTTGCACTGAGCTGCATCTGGAGAAGCCAGAAAGCTTATCTGTATCTGCAAATTTTAAGCAAATACAGTCTTTACATGGAGTGGCAAAAAGCAATGCTAACTTGTACTTTAAGCAAAAGAGGCAACACTTGGAAGAAACAAGTACCTAAGTGTGTATACTATAAAAGCAAAGATGTGATGCTGTTAAGCAGATAAGCTCTTTTGTTCAGCTGGTTTTGGTCTTACAGGCTTAATCATCCATTTTAAAAAACAGAGACCTAGTCAGCAACAAGGGATAATATCTATTGCTTGATCACAGAGGTTCCTAACTAAAAAAGTTTGGTTTTTGTCTGTAATTATGAGTACCTAAATACAGTTATGCTGTTTTGTTTACTTTATGCTTTCTATTTGAAAACACTTGCAGTGAAACAAAATATTCAAACTGCATTGTACCAGCTTTTATTTAAAGCAACAACAACAAAAAATGCATAAAGAGGTTATTTCCTAAAGCTGTAAGCTCAGAGGTTTGTGTTCAGCTGTGAATAATCAACTGGCAAACTCTACTCATTACTAATTTTGGCATCCTTTATGCAGCTGCATTATAAAAAAAATGTGTTAAAGACTTTGGATTACTTTTATCTGTCTCTATATTGGTGGTCCCTAACCTCCACATGTAATGATAAGTGTTTCAACTCAGATGGCCGTATTTTATTAGTTTGCAATTATTACAATTGCTTTTATTAAAAAGACCAAACAGAAACCACCCAGCAAACACAAACCACACACACACACACAAACCCAAACAGCAAAAATAAGAATTTAATAAGTAGCCTGAATGATGTAATGGGAATCTGTGGAAATACTCAAACTCTGTTTTGAGAAAGAAAATTAAGTATTCTGAACAACGTCATGTTTCACATAAGCAGCCTATTAATGTTGAATGACCAAATGCTTGTTTTGGAACATTCCTGGGGATAGTGAAATTGTCTCAGAATGGAGTTGATGAGATGTTTGTGACAGACAGGTAATGTCAGATGTGCTTAGTGACTAATTCTTATGAACCAGTTCATATTTTGTACATGTGCTAAATGACAAAATAGCTATTAAACTCCGGAGTGTTGCTGGTACATTAGCAGGTTCATTTAGACAGCAGGAGACATTTGAATATATCTATCTGCCACAAAAATATCTTTACTATAATTTATTAGTGAGGATCAAAAATGACATTATTGTATGCAGGAAGATGACTTCTAATTGAAGCAAATGTAGTTGTGTTGTCAGGTCTTATTAATTTACATTAAAGTAGTCTTAAATAACACAAGTGCTGCTTTAGAATACAGAGGAAGGCATGGTGAAGCAATTGCTTAAAGATGATATTAATAAGTCAGTGCAATAATTCTGTATTTACTGATTGTCCGAAACATGACCATTTTCAATAACACAGCCAAAGTCATTGTTATGCTGGAAGAAAACTGTCGTTCTGGATGCCCATGGCAGTTGTTTGGAGCTTTTTAACAGGCTTTTCTGGAAAAGGGTCAATGGGAGAGGATAAACAGTAGGTACTGCGATAATCATTAAATATATTTTGGCTTGCATTTAGAAATTAGTCGCTAGAGGACTCTGAGAAAATCTGTTTAGGTTCCAAGATACTCTTCTAATTTGCAAAATGATCACAGTACTTGCAGTTGACTGGCTGTGACCATGCTACAGGAATCTGTGATTATAATTGTATTACACTGGGAACTGGCTCTCTGAGACAGTTCAGGTCAAAGCAAAGCGGAGATATTTTGAAGTCCTTTGGTGATGTGGGTTGGATTTTTGCATCACAGGGAATATGTCAGTCACAAGGAGAGGAGTGGTACTCATATGCCTCCATCAGAACTTCTATCAGCTGCTGGGTGTGTTTAGAGGTGGTTTAGAATAGGGACCCTAAAAGGTTTGCAAATGAAGACGGAGGAGGTAGAACATCCTTCCTAGATCAGATTATTTAGCTTTTTCTGTCATTTCAAAAGCTGTTTAAGATATGTACAACCATCAACTGAAAAAATTGATTAAAAATATATTCACTGCTAAACATGGTCATATCTCATTTTGCAATTTTGTGAAACTTCAAAGCCATGCATATGAGAATATTCATAGCTGACCTCATATGGAAGCTGCTGTTGTATCAGGGCTTCAACTTCTTTTTCATCTTCCTCCTTGATGTCAAATATGACTGTGAGAACAGTGGCTAATTGCAGAAATATGGTTATAGGAATATTTCAAGATTTCAATGCAGTATCTTCAACGTAACAGGACAACTGGAAATTAATCTCTTCCGTTGTAACTCCTTTTTCAATCTTGACGGCAGCTTTTTTTGTTTTAGTTGTAAGATACATTCTAATGGAATTAACGTAGTACTCTAGCTATACCACACATGAATCTTTTGTTTCTCATATCAGGGAATAATATATATGGTTAAATTTCGTAGTTCCATTCACCTACCTGTAGTTTGCATATATTTGAGTTTCCCTTTTCCTATCTTTGTTTCTCTTTGTGTTTTTTTTTCCTGATGATTCCTTGCTTCCTACTTTGTTAAACCAAGTTTGAGGAATTGGTTTCATTAACTGAGACATTAAAAAGAAACTGGAATTGCTGACATGAGAAAGACCTGCAGCAATGGACCTTCAAGTAATACAATAGAGAAAAATCTTAGAAATTTATATTCAGAACCTAATTCACTTTGCTCTATTGCCTGCTTTTCTTCACTAAAGATTTGGCAAAATTCTTGTTCTTTTGCCAGCAATCACTTCTTCAAGTGTTTTTTATCCCTCATCATTAGATAATCATGTCTTGTGTTTGTGTAAATGTAGCACATAGTGCTGTAGGACTTCTGTCTTAATCAGAAATGGCTTGTCTTGAGTTGCCTGTTACTGCACAGGTATGACAGAAACTGTCCTGTGGTTTAGTGGCATTTTTTACTCTGCCAGATGGCACAGTGAGACAAAGGACAGGTGAAGAGATTGTATAGTTACCAAAAAAGCTACACCTTTCTCAGCAAACATCTAGCTTCAGGAATGCTTCAGTAATTAGTGTTTTGTTCTGTCTTTTTTGAGCTGACTCAGACTTCCCAGTGCCCAAGGAAAGATGCACAATGACTGTGAAAACTTGCTTTTCTTTTTTAAAAACGATTACAGAGGCATTTATTCACATACTACCAGTTTGCAAAATAGTTTCAAAATGTTTTATCCACCTGGAAAAGGGAGCATTTGTCTGTGAAGGAATGGAAGAGCTTGAATTTCATAGTTACAATGGGAATATGTAATTAATATTTCCTTGTTGCTACTATAATAGAAATTAAATGGCAAAACAAAGCATTTTCTCTGTGAAATGTAATTGTAGAGAAAAAGCAGTGCTGCACAGTTGGCAGGTTGAGCACTTATGAGAAAGTTCCATTTAATTAAGTAACCTATTTGGTGAACAAGGAGATACTGCAAATAAGGACAGAGATGAGAAAAAAAAAAAAACAAACTATTAATCATCAAATATTTTAGTCAAATAAAATTGAGTTTCTTGAATGTTTTACTTTTTCCTCAACCTAAAATAGGTCACATTTTTTAGAAAATGCAAATATGTGTGACTTCTCTAAGTGGTTGAGAAATTCACTTAGGAGCATCTCATTCTTCTGTGTTCCTTGGTTCTGGAAAAAACTCTTCTTCAGAAGAGATTGCTTGTGCTTTTTTAATGAGATGGACAATTGGAGTGGTGCTTGGGGCATTTTTCTGGCTGGCAGTACGTGCTTGAGGTGGGAGTAGGAGTCGCCACAAGCTGTTGGACAGAAGTGGAAAGCTGAAGGAATAACCATTTGGTTAGAGAGTTAAGTTTGGTAAATGTTAGTTTTATGCATGGAGGCATTTCAAAGCTAAGAAAAACAGTAGGCTGATCTGACATGAAGAGTAAACAGATTATACTTTTCTAGCTATATCTATTCTGAAAACAGATACACAATGCTAAAATTGCTCAGCTCTGTGTAAAGACTGTGAAATCTGAATGTGAACTCCGGAGCTTTGGATAAATGTATTTAGTCTCTCTGTAGGAAAACTGGAGGGTTATCTTCTATATGAACAAAAAAACCAGTATACCATACCACAGAATTTTTCTAGATGGCAGGGACCTGTAATGATCATCTGGTCCAACTGCCTGATCACTCTATGGCTGACCAAAATCCAGAGACTGGACACTGGAACAGACTTCCCAGAGAGGTGGTCGCTGCCCTGTGTCTTTCAGTGCCAGACCTTTGGCATTTGGTTATGCCCTTCATAACGGGATTCACTTCTTGGTCAGCTCTGAGGTGGTCAGTCAGTTGGGCTAGTTCATCTCTCTAGGTCCCTGCTAACTGAACTATATCCTCTCCTCTCAGTGCAGAAAGTGCTGAGATACTGCTGATGCTACTGCAGGCTTTCAAGTATTCAATATTTGTTCTCCAGCTCTTTCTGCTGCCTCTTTCTGTTCTGGAAATTGTCTTGATTTTTGGACTTGGTGTAGGGGTGTTTGTGGTCTTTATTTTCTAAGCTTCAGGATTTTGTCATCTTTTCATAAGGTTGTGCTTATAATGTTTTGTGGACATACAAATTATTATCTTGGGAAGGTGAAATTTCATGCAGTGTTCTTTCAGACATTGGCACTTGTGTGCATGAACAGGTTTAGGAAGCAGAAGGAAATGTAACTTAATTCAGTGGTATTGTATGGTAATGGATACATACATTGTGTATAAAATACATTTCTTTATATTAAGTAGTTAAAAGGAAAAGGCAATTACTAGTTCATATGGAGAAGAGTCCATTTGAATTCCTACTAATTCAATCTGTGATATAAAGGTCAAAAATGGTAATTATTTCTTCAGGTGGGAGATCTGGTAGAGATTAAAAACTACTTATGTCTCAAGCTGATAGACTAATGTTACTGATCTCCTATGATACATGAAGAATGGTGTTCCTGTGCTAACGCATTTTGCTTGATCTCTCAGATCTGTAATTCTGAAAAGGAAGCTCTAAAGAATGCAGCATTCTGCATAAAGTTCCCAATACTGATGTGAATGCAATTCCTGAAAGTTGATTCTCTAAGCTCTGTTAGTATTCTGTGTTCGTTTCAGCATTCATTCATTCATTCATTCATTCATTCATTCATTCATTCATTCATTCAGAATTATAAGAACTCACATTATGGAGTTAGTATGTTTGTCCAGTGCAGGCAAGCACATATATTTTCCATGCAGTGAAGCATGAATAAGGCACTTCTACTGTTAACACACACTGCACCCCTGTGTTACATTTGACAGCATCAATGCAGTGTGCACCCATCCCTTTTTCCCCTGGTAAAATTTTGTTGGACAGCACCTTGGGATCAGTGCTCGTGCTAGCTGTGAATGGAAAAATACATGGTGGTGAAGGAGGTGTGTGGTTTTTGTTTTAGCTGGTTGGTTTTTCTGGCCAGCAGATAGAGAGGAGGCAGGGGGCAGAGTGTTTTTACTACTGTGCCAGTCACTCTACCAGTGTGAATGGAGAACAGGAAAGAGGAGCACCGTTGGGAGAGAACAGGGCTTTGTGCTCTTCATGAATACAGAAAGCAGAAGCTCAGCAATCATGGTTGGAAGTGTACAGTGTTGCACTACACCTGATGTATTGTTGTAGGTCAAAGAAGCACACCTTACATGCAAAGACAAGAATTTATTGTTAGTCTATTTGAAGTTGTAGCAGTCTAATCAAGAAGTGTCATTTTAATTGGACTAATAGTACCAGGTTATCTTGGACTCAAAAAAACTCATTATCATTATGTTTAAAGTTGTTCATACATGTCCTTAAATTGACCCCTTTTGTGTCATGCTCATGGAACATTGCCTAGGTCCTGAGGTCAGTGGCATTGAGGACAGGGAGCACTAACACCCTTGGCTTCTCTGGGAGTGGTGAGATACTGTCTGCATGAGGGGCAAGCTTTCCCTTCGGTTTTGGGTCTGTTTAGCTCTGTCTTTATATATTTGCAGTCTGTTCAGCCACTCTTTCTTTTCTAAATGACTTGAAGGGTCATGAGGACTCACTCAGGCCTTTATCACAACAAGGTTAAAGCACATCATGGCAGTTGGCATGAAGTGGTAGCAAAGGAATATCTTGTCAAGCTCTAGAAAAAAGGTCATCGTAGAGTCACAGAATCATAGAATGGTTTGGGTTGGAAGAGTCCTTAAAAACTGGATAGTTCCAGCCTCCCTGACATGGGCAGGGACACCTTCCAACACACCAGGTTGGTCAGAGTCCCATCTAATTCTGCCAGGGATGGGGCATCCATAGCCTTTTCTGGGAACCCAGATGCAGTGTCTCACCAGCCTCATTATAATTTTTTTTTCCTGATATCTGATCTAAACCTACACTCCTTCAGCTTAGGGCCATTATCCCTTGTCCTGTCCCTCCATGCCCTTGTGTAAAAAGTCCCTTTCCAGCTTAAGGCCTCCATTAAGTACTGGAATGCTGCTGTAAGTTCTCCCTGGAACCTTCTCTTCTCCAGGCTGAGCAACCCCATCTCTCTTCAGCCTGTCTTCATAGGAGAGGTTCTCCATCCCTCTGATCATCTTCGTAGTCCTCGTCTGGACTTGCTTCAGCAATTCCACATCCATCTTACACTGGGTCTCCAGAGCTGGCTGCAGCACTGCAGGTGGGGTCTCACCAGAGCAGAGCAGAGGAGCAGAATCCCCTCCCTCCACTGCTGCCCACCCTACTTTGGATGCAGCCCAGGACACATTTGGCTTTCTGGGCTGTGAGTGCCCATGGCTGGCTCATGTCAAGCTTCTTGTCCACCAAGACCTCCAAGTCTTTCTCCTCAGACTCTCAATGTCGAGAGTCACTGTCCAGCTCTAGGGAATAATCTTCCCATCCTCTCCTGACCCTTAACAATATTTGCAGTTGCAGCTAAAGCAGACCCATAACCACTTAAGCTTTCCCTGGTGAAGCCCCAGGGCCAGCAGGGTGAATCTGCTGGTGGGCTCTGGTGCCGCAGGTGCAGGGAAGAAGTGCCCCAGGGGGTGCAGCATGAACGCCCTGTGAGCTGAGGAGAGGAGGTGCTCAGGGAGAGGATTCCAAGGGTGGGTGCAAACAAAATACAACTTCACATCAGCCACGGACAGTCTGTCAGGAGATGTTACCCAGCACTCCACGTGTGCATCTATGCAGACCTTTTTTTACCCTGTGTCAAGTAGTGGCAGTTCAAACAGTTACTTTTTTGCCTTAAACTGAGGAACTAACCAAGCCAATTTGGGCAAACAAGAAAAAAATCAGTTTGAAGCATGTTTCCATTTTTGGCATTTTAAATCTTTGATTGCTCTTTAAGCCTTTAACTTTAAAATGTCATTGATTTTCATTAGAAGGCTTTGTAATCTATTTCAGAACTGCTTTCTAAAAAAAAATCCATGTTGTTAGAGAGTTACACCGATTTTCTATGTTGGCCTCCTTCCACTTTTATAAATTGAGACTTAATCAGGGCTACTGAACTGAAATTGATTTTATAGAAAGCAACAACCCATTAATAAGATCTTTTGCTTTAAATAAGTCTTTAATTGCAGCTCTGTACAAATGTGATAGAGGAAAAATGTTTTTTAGTGCCATGACTTAATATTGACTAATATTTGTTCTTTGAGAAATACATTTTTACCTCTCTATTTTTTAGAGAGTACAACCAAATCTGGATCTAAGCTTTATTTCCCTAATCAAATGTATTTGAGGCATTAACAGATTTTTTTTTTTCAAATGTCTGTCAACTTAATCTTGTGTAGCAATCTTGATTCAGCAGTTTAGAGCTCTAAATTGTTACAGTGGTCTACTTTAATGAATTTCTAAGCCTTGGAAAGCCCTGTTCAATCTTTCTGCCCCCTCCCCCTCAGGTCCACTACTGGGAGAAAAAAATTCTGCCAAGCTGAATTATGGAAATGAGAGGGTGTCCATAATGAACTGTGTCGTAAATAAAGGTTAATGTAAGTGGGCTGTATTGATCAACCTCTCCATGGTCTTCTTTCTTTCAGCCTCCATATTTTATTGAATTACCTAATATCATTTTTTGTCTGATAACCTTTAAATAAGATGACTTTAAAAAGCCTGTGTAAGTCTCTGTATCAGCTGTATTCTGTTAATTTTCAGATTTTATTTGAAAAGGGCCCAGTTGAAAACATTTCCCCTCTCCCTTTCAGCTGACCTGTGAAAATGAGAGATTGAGAGGTGTCATGGCATGTTGCTGCAGAGCAGCCTGATGCAGTGGTGTATCTCTGGCTGATTAATGTAAGCACTACTCAATGGTGTATAATCCCTAATCCTTGTACAATGAGCTGTTTGGGTTGCTATTGCTCTTATTCTCTGTCTTCCCTGCAAAACTATCTGGTTTTTAATTTCAGAGTGTTCAAGGAAATGACCTTGTTTTCTCATTGGGACAGAAGTTATCCTTCTCAGGTGTAGACCCAGGGCCCTTTTCAGGGGGTTCTTACACTTAGAAGTAGTGATCACACTGAACTACTGGTTACAGGCATGAGACCTGTAAAGTGGTGTGCCATTTTTAACCCATTTCAGCTGCCTTTACAAATGCTTTTGCAAGATAAGCTCAGTTCTGTAGTGGGCATATGGTTGATGTGATGTTTCTCAAGGAAATGCATCATTTTATTGATAACAAGCTGTTTTTTCTATTGATGTGTCACCTGGTCAGCACTGCAGTGGTGTGGCTTTCAGTGGTAGTTTTTTTGTCTGTGAAGGGGGATATGTCTCAGGACATCACAGCCAGTGTGTGTTGTTGGCACTTACAGTGAGAAATTAGAGATCACTTAAGCCTCTGTCAATAATAGCTAGACTTCCAGCCAACAGGAGGGTCTCCTGAGGCTTGTGGATGTGACCAAGTGGTGCTCCAGGCATGTGTTGCAGCAGTTATGGAGTTGTTAGTCATGAGTGACCAGTGCAAGCTCTTCTACATCTTGGAAAGCTTTAAATGATGTGGAAGGTTAAACACACAAATCCCTGCATGGAGTTTGCATTGCTTCAGCTGTTGATCTCAACTGGGCAGGAGGTTTCTGGGTATCTTTCCTCATGCAACTCTACAATAATTGAAGTGTAAAAAAGCTCAAAGATGTTACTGCAGACATTTAATACATATGGCCTATAGGTATCCACCCTATTTTCTGACCAGGAAAACAGCTGGACTTTCTCCTTCAGAAGTCACTTAAGCATTATTAAGATGCTGAACCTCATTAGCTCCCATCCCAGATTGCTTTAACGTTCTGACTTGGAAGTACTGCTCTTTGAAAAGAGAGTCTAGGATCTTTATTTAATTGGCTCATCGTTTAACCACAAATTAGCCAGTAAATTTGTAAATTAGTAACTTTCAAGTTTATGCTCCAAATTGGTCTTACATAAGGAGTATTTTTCATTACTTTATGCAGGTGGAATACCTTATCTTATTAGCATTCAACAGATTTTCAGCTTAGATTCAGTTTAGATTCTGTTTGTTTAAACAAACAGAATAAGCAGATATCCTTTAAATATCAAAATCTAAAGGTCTTAATTGAAGTCTCAAAATTCTTTATATCTACTCCCCATCCCCAAAAGCAAAAATGCTTTTAATAAAGCAAAAATGGCTTTAAATAGCATGCAGACAGAATCAAGTCCATTTCCACCTTTTTTGTCAACAGCCTTAGAAAACTGAGATTACCCTAACTCTTCCAAGGCAATCTGTATCCTCCCAATTAATTTGCTCTTGTACCATACCTTTGCAAAACTTGTAAAAATCAAGTTAAAAAAAAAGAGTTGTCTTGCTGTGTCTTTAGGATTTTTTGGTGGTGCATGTAAGTGTAGGTGTGGAACATGTATTTGCAATCAGTCATTTAGTCAAAGGGAAGAAAAATTAAGGGACAGTTATAGAAGTCTAGAAATGATAAATATTTTTCAGAGGTTGAAACCCAGAACTGATTAAGGTAATGGAAAATATTGGGGGTGGGCAGGGTGATTGAGGCTTAAATGCTTCAATTAAAAGACAAAAACCAAACTCAAACATTGAAACTTCAGGATGAAGTGTTAATTGTGAGGGTTAATGACCATGTCTAAATTAGTTGGAAAACCATTTCCCAGTCAGAACCTCACACTTGTTACCAGAATGACTCTTTTAAATGCCTTTGAAATATGGTATTAAGAAATCCTGAGGTTTTGTCTTCTTTCCATATGCCTTTATTATGCATAAACCTTATTCTTGACCGGTTAGTCTTAATGTAAATATTTTTCTTTAGCTTGTTTCAGTATAGTATCAGACTTCCCAGAATTCCAAAACCATAATTGAATGGAAACACGATCATGTTTTGATAAAACAATGTTTATTCCTAAATTATTGGTGTTTGCTTGACAAAGTTTGTTTGACAAAGTTAGTCAAACTAATGTTCAGCTTACTTTTCAGTCTACTTTTCAGTCTACTTTTCAGTCTGCTTCTTTTCCTTCTTCCTCTGCACCTCCCCACTACATCCCAACCAAGAGGCTGGAACAGGTTGCCCACCATCAAGTGAAACATTTCTGCTGAGGGAGAACAGATTGTCTTTGCTGTTCACAAAATTAATTTAACTGAGACACAATTAACATTAAAAAAAAAATCATCAAAACCCAACCAATCACTCCCCAAAAAACTAACAAACAGAACCAAAACAACAAAACAACTGAGCTTTAAAAGTCAGTGCCCTTATCCTAGGAGGAAGAAAGGGGAAAATTTCTAAGGGGTTTGGGTATAACTATCAACACCTTTGTTGTGATTTTTGAGCTAAAAAGCCTCCTAAGGATATGCCTAACCTGAAGAAGCTTTGTAATGTGACTGCAGTAGTGGAACATTGCTGTCAAGTCTACTGTAGGCTGAAGTTTTATTTCATATTCCTTTGTGGAATAAGTAATGCTGTCAAACCAGCAACTGCGCCTGTGTAACTGCTGCTACCGTGGGGGCAGCTTGTTGTTTCAGTTCTGTCAACCAGTGGAAATACCTGTGGTGGTAAGAGATGTTAGTGTGAACATGGCTCTGACTTAGGAACTGTCCACATATGTCATGGCAGTGAAATAGGGGTTCATTTGGGGTAAAGGACTTAATGAATTTAGTCTGCTACAATATATGTATCTGTCAGCTGAGGTTAGTGTGGTAGCTGGTGGCAGAACATTGACCTATTCATGCATGCCTTCAGGGAGACTTGAGTTATTTGAGTTTTATTTACCCAAAAAGAATAAATGGAAAATTATTTACCCAAAAATAGTTAAATTTTTCTCTGTTATACTTTGGCTACAGGACTCTGTTCCATGGATAGCAGCACTTTTGTCAAATTTCACATTTTGGTGCCATCAGTACTGACATGGGGACCACCTCTAAAAAATTATGTAAGACAGTGCATATAAGATGAGGAAAAAGGATTCTCTTCTACTACCACCTGGAGGAGAACTCCAGGTTATCTGTAGCAACTTTATCAAAGAGATCAAGAAAGCTTATGAGTGTGGAATTTAATGATGACATTTTTTTGAAGTGTTGGTAATCTGAAACCACAAATTACTTGGCACTGATACTGCCTTTAAATAGGAAATGTTATATAACACTTGTCAGAAGGGGTATTTAATCCTAAATTAGTTTTTTAAGGAGATGTTAAATTGCTGAATAACCATGATATGGAAAACTACCAATCCTTCTATAATAGGAAAAGATGCAAGAGGAATAAAACAGGGAGGGAACTTGGAAGTGAAAGGTGAAGGTCAATGTCTGACGGTTTGAACTATGTGTAGCAGAATTAAGAATCAGTTCTCTGAGAAGCTGCTTGTGCATGGTGTGAAATCCTGTTCACTCAAACACCCCATAGTCACTTCTGCAGCCCAGTGGGAGGAGAGGAAGACTGGGTCTCACTTATCCTGAACCATGAGTGCCTCCAAGGTTGAGAACTCCAGAAGAAGAGCAAGAGGGAAGGTACTGTGTGGTTTTGTTACTCATCTGCATCACAGAGCTTGTCAGTCCTTGGCTCAGTTTAGAGTGGCCTTGCAGCTCCTGCTGCTTGTGTCACGGTGATAGCTCCTTGATAGCTGTGCAACTGCAGAGCTACTCGAGTATGGCCTGTTCATCTCTTCCATTGGCAGGAGCAGTTAGGATGGATACTGTTTCGAGGGTTTTTTTGATCAATGTCAGTATACTTTATTCTTATATATGAAGAAATGAATATGACTAGGTATGTAACTAGAAAGCAAAAAACTTCCCGAATGCTGTGTAGGAGTCTGTACAGTTTTAGTTATGTAGTACAGTAGAAGGGAAAAAACAGTAGATACACAAAAAAGGTTTATCTTGTCATCATCTTTTGTATAAACACAATCAGATTTTTCTTTGCCCTTTCCCTGTCTCCAGGCTAGGTTAAGAAATGCAATGGGGATTTTTCTCTGGATTTCATGTTTCCAAATATTTCTTGTAATATGGCATGATGAATTAAACTTTGCTGCAAAATGTAGTGCTGTCTTTTTTGGCTTGTAGTGTTAACATAAATAGCATAGTCCCACTGGAACTCATGCAGGTTTGTTGTGTAAAAGAGGGTCAGTCTTGGACCAGTCACCTGGTGTCTGGAGTCAAGCCTGTAAACAGCACTGCTGACAGTGTTTAATTCTCTCTATCCCTTGCCCCTCTAAAAGGTTAATTAGCCTCAGGCTTAAGTAATGCTTTAATTGAAAAGTGAACGTCTTTCCAATAGTGCTGTACTTCAGTAGCTTTCCACTGCAGAGGCAGGATAGATGTGGTTTCCCATCTTGTGTGCAATGCTGATCCAACCTGAGATCAAGTTGTGCCACAAAATTGCGATCTTCTCACAGTTCCAGACAAGGGTTACTTGAGGTCTGAGTCACTACAGCTCCAGAAGCAATTTTTGAATGTTTACTTTCAGGATTCTGTTTCCTAGAAGATAAATGTAATGCAGTCCTTTTCTTGCAGTATCCCATCCTCTAACATTTTATTTTCCATTGTATTTTCTTGAATGGACCCATTTCTAGGATATCTGACATGATCGGTGCTGACAGCTAAACTGCCAACAAGAGTTTAAGGAGATGGGCATGGCCATAAAGGAAAATAGCATAGCAGTGATGGTGGGGAATGTAGTTTGCTGGAAATGTAGAAATGTGGTTGTATTTCCTATTGCAGGTCAGAAGGAATGTAGAGAAGAGGAAATTCAGCAGTGTAAAGCTGTAATTTGCCTGATTCTGTTGAAGACAGACTGAGCCATATTGAGCGTTGTGTTGAAGCACCACTGTTTTGGAATGTTTGTCAGTATAACTGCTGTGCTGTGTACAGATGCCTGGCAGACAAAGTCTGTACATTTCCACCTGATGACACAAGGCTGTGCAGAACTGAACCTTCAGGCCAGGCTTGTGGGTTTCATAAAGGTGCAAGAATTTTTCTACTCCTATTGGCTTATAATATCTGAGCTTTCTCAGGGGGTTTCAGATTGAACATTAGGAAATGGCTCTTCACTGAGAGTCAGCCACTGGAGCAGACTTCCCAGGGAAGAAGTCAGAGCACCAAGCCTGACAGAGTTCAGTGACCTTCTAGACAATGCTATTAGCCACATGGTTTACTGTTAGATAGTCCTGTGGGGAGCAGCAAGTTGGATTCCATGATCTTTATGGATCCCTTCCATCTTGTGATACTCTATGATTCTATGATTTTTGTCAGCCAAAAAAAAAACCAACCAACTATTGCCAACATGAATAGACATTTAGACATTGGGCTATACTACTGAGTTTCTAGTTAACCATATTCAGAGTAAGTTTGGCAGACATCAGTTTAGAAAGGCTAGTTAATTATCTTGACTTGTACGGCCTTACTACTCACCAGTTTATCAAGGTGAAGAGTACAGACTGTGTTATTTCCACAAACAAGTCTTGACATCTGTGAAGATGTGAGGGTTAACATTTACCAGTTTCATTATGACTTCCATCTTAGTTTGGTTTAATTTTTACCTGTAACTCGTATTTCAATAAATGTAATGAATATGAAACTTTTCAACTTCTTCACTTAAAAAAACCCAGAGCCAAAGTTGCTGCAGGTTATTCAAAATTTTCTGATTTGTCTAAGTACCGTGTTCTCCTTTCAAATTCCCTGTATTGGAGGGGGTGAGTGAGAGGTTCCTGGAAACTTCTTCAGTTTTTCTCTGTGTAGTCAAGCATCTTGTCTCAGTGTAACATTTAGTAGATAAAAGCATTTACAAATTAGAGCTTTTGTATATAAAATAGGTAGCTCTTGTTTCTGTAATGGGCTGAATATAAAGTCCTCTGTTGTTTGCAAACATCTAAAAGGGTTGGGTGATGTGTGATTACATAAGTAATACGAGAAAAAATAAATGGCTTTTTCAGAAACATTATGAAAAAAAAAAAGGCAAGTAGTTTGACAACTAAGACAACGTTACCAGCAATGAGAATAAACCCACCAATGTAAATAGTAATCCCTCTTTATTTGGACACGTAATATCTGTCCCTTCCTTGCTGGGGAAAGTCCCAGTGATATAACACTGCCCTAAGCTAGTAGGCATCCTCAGTCTTTTCCTTGCCAGTAGCCTCTTCTGATGCCAATATCAGAAAACTAAAGACAGTCCACAGAATTAAAAAAAAAAAAAAAAAGCCTTTGAATTTTCCTTTCCTGAGTCTAAGGATCTTAGCTGAAGTGGTCCACCTCAAGTGGGTTTTTTTGTGGTCAAGGGCTAATTGTAAGAGGAAATACATAGTGGGAGTGACCTGAAAGAATATGTTAAATTTTGTTTTCCTTTGGTTTCAAATTCATTTATTGTCTGTTTGAAACTTCCCAAAGCTAGTCCTAAAAAAAAAAAAAAAAAAAAAAAAACCAAAAACCCAACCATAAAACCCCCACAAACCAGCCTACCAAGACCAGTATCATACCTGTACAAAAGTGCTTGAAAGACTTGAGAAAAGAAGGCTGAAGTCCATCTTGTTTATCTCAAATGGTGAAAAAACCAATTGCACTGTACCATACTCTGCCAACAAAAGTAATTTGACTAAATTGAAGAGGGTCATAAAACGTGTGGAATGTGACAGATTGATGAGTAGGTTGAAAATGTTTATCCTGTAGAATATGGAGGCTTAGGGATGAAGACCATCATCAATCTGTAAAGCAAATGAGATAACTTGAGAAAAATGTGAGCTGAATGTAGCATAATTTAGTCATAAGAAGTAATTTATGAAGGGTTCTCATTTTTTTCCATGAAATCATTATGTTGGTGTTGGGTTGAATAAATGACTTTCATATCGTGTTGTCAAAGATAGTTGTTGTAACCATTCACTATGAAAATGTGGCTCCTCTGTCCTCATTGTTTCTTATCACTGCCTGAGTATTATTTCATGATACGACGACTGATATTTTCTGTGGAAATTTATCTGTTTTCTCTGCTAGAGCTAGGAACAGAAGATAAGAAGGACTAGGGGCAAGGTGGGGCTGGAGGGGGAAGGGAGGGTAACAATAAACAGGTGAGATAAGTGATAAATTTTGCAGAACCAGATGTGATAACCCTTAATGATTTTTTTTGTTGTGATTGTTATTTTCTGCAGTCTGTTTCTTTTTTTTGAGTTTTGGAAGTAGTCAAACCTCTTTACTGTTAAGGACAGTAATTTTATACTAGCCCAGATCACAATTTTAGCAGTTCTGAGAGCCTGTGGAATGCCCCCTTCCTTTTGCCTATGGGGAAAAGAAATACGAAACAAACTCCTGAACATTACCTGTCCATGTAGTGACTAGGAATGCCATGTTAGTAAGGTAGCTTTCATGGGAGACAGGGCTATATTATTTTAGCTACTTGAATATTTACCTAAATTGGCTCTATCAAGTAAATGCAAGAAGCTAATTCTAATTGACTGCATTTAATGCAGTGTCACCTGGAAGTGTCTATATTGCTAAATTTAAACATGAGCAAAATGACTTACAGAGCCCAAGAGGAATTTCAGGGCGTTTATTTTCTGCCCCGCTTAGCAATTAAAGAGCAAATCTCTCAAGATTAGCCAGGTGCAATATGCTGCTACTCACTTTTCTGTGTAGCATCAGGTATTGGCCAGTGCTGGAGGCAGCATGCTGGGTTTTACAGAGCAGCAATGTGATCTGCTATGACAAATCCTTTGAGTTCTTTTGGGGAGGTGGAAAGCTGCTTTGCTTTGAACACTGATGCATTCTCCACAGATTGTGTTTGTGGGTTTAATGGCATGTCTATTTTTCTACTTCCTGCTTCATAGTAGTAACTTTTCCCTCTCCACAGAAGAGAAAAGTTATTCTAGGGGAGGACAAGATGTTTACGTTACCTTATGTGCCAGCATGAACACAGTTGAAGGGATGGAAGTATTCAGAAGGGGAAAGCAAGGAGAAACAGCGATACAAACCAATGAGGAATGCATAGCCAGGGCTGCCAGGCTGAAAAAAAAACCAAAAACCATTAGGTGAAAATGAAGTAGGACTTGCTAAATTATAACAGAAGCTGAGATGATAAGCAAGAGCAATGCACTTGAGCTCTGTTTCACCACTCCACAGTTACTGCCTGAAGACCATTCCAGTTAGCTTGTGCCGTGTTTTGAGCAGGCTGTTGCGTGGCCTCACAATTGTCTCCTGGCTAAGTGACTCACAGGTGGGAAAGGCAGCCCTAAGCACCTGCACGTGCTGGGGGCCACCCAGCTGCAAAACAGCTTATCAGAAAGGGACCTGGGGTTCCACTGGACACTATGCTGGCCATGACCAAGTAAATCAACAACAAAGGGGACAAGATGTTGCCGTATCAATCAAATCCGTAATGAATAACAAAAAGGGGAAGAAGAGGATGTTAGACAATGCAGTATTGAAGGCTTCCTAGCTCTAAAAAAAGTAATAGGGATTCCATTTTTAAAAGGATGACTTGGCAAATCTTTCCCTATGACTGTTTTAAGGACAATGCTTCAATGTTTTCAGAACTGTTATTGGAGGAGGGAGCAAAGGACGTTGAAAGAACTGGGCATGGGGGTGATGAAGTTAATTTCATTCTTTATTTCTATCTAATGTCAGTTCAAGGAATTTGGATGCATAAAAGCAGCTAGAAGGGTAATTACAAAATGACAGGAATGAGTCAGTATTAAAGATAAAACTTTACAGACTTCGCTTTTATGTGAGGATGATTCAAATTCCAAGTGAAGGTTGCTGATATAGTGAACATTATCTTGTCCAATTTTCATATTATTTCTTCTCCTGCTATGGCATGGACTTAGTTTCAAAACTTTATTCTCCATCCCCATTGATGACAAGTTTCAGAAAACTGAATACCATATATAGACACCTGTTTATGAGGGAACAACACTGTACTCCATGTCTTGAATCGGTTCTTTCATCATTTGTTTGTCTGTGATAGTGGGCTGAACAATATTCACGCTTAGGTTAGTTTTAATTTCGAGATGATGTTCTCAAACATTAGTATGAAAAGAGGTTGAATTTTTTTCCCTTTTCCCCCTGGTTCACCCTCAAATGAAAACAATTCTTTCTAAAAACACAGAAGAATTTTAAGTTAGAAAAATTATTCGTTCTTAATTTTTATGAATATGTACACAAAATGTCAGAATGTATTTTAGGGAGTACCTGTGTTTTCACTGTTTCAGCAGCCTTATGAGCTATAAAACAACAACACAGTTGTTATTCCAAATTTCCAAATTGTGGTTGCATGGGGTTTTTGTTTTCCTTTTCAAGACTGGATGCACTGAATGTGAAAAATCAAAGATAGCAGTGACAGGATGATCCAGAATGGATTAAGCATCAGAAAAAAGTGTCTGGAATTTTGCTATCCTTAACTGAGACTGAACACAATATGAAAACTTCACAATTGTATTAGCTGGCATTTACAGGGAAAGAAAAAACAAAACAGTACAAAGAGATTCTTGGAAAAGCACGTGGAGTGTTGGGGATTCTGGTTTGTCTTTTTGCATGCTGAGCAGTTCATGAAAGATCTCAGTTCTCTTATGTGATGTCTTCAGCCATCTACCCTTGCTCTGAGAGAAACATTGAAGTTAAATGTTCCTGGGGATGACCTAGGATTTTTATAATTATTGGTTAAAATGAAGGAACAGACT
Organism: Rhipidura dahli; assembly: GCA_013399225.1. NCBI lineage: Eukaryota > Metazoa > Chordata > Aves > Passeriformes > Rhipiduridae > Rhipidura > Rhipidura dahli. The sequence continues at coordinate 678,589 of VXAC01005196.1, read as the reverse complement.
AGATTGCAAGCACGGATACCTGGATGTCATCTGATCTAAATGTTTAGAATGGTCCATGCCTCAAAAGCTACAAGAAAGATACAGTGATTTGTACTTCAGAAAACTTACTGGAATGTTGCCTGGCACTTTGCAGATGGTTTCACTTAGAATGTATTGTTGAAAGAAACAAAAAATGTTACTCACTACCCCTTTTTTCACTAAATCTACCAACCAACAAACCATTTTTTTTCTCTAGTCTCTCTGAGACAAACACATCTAGTTTGTTGCACTAGGTTAACTTGAATCCAGCTAAATAGAGTAAACCACTGTAATTTCTCAGAAAAAAAAATTAAAATGTAAATTATGTTATTCAAAGAGTAGATTCAAATGGATAAATATCTGAAACACCTGCACTGAATTAGTGGTCTCTGAGTAATAACGACCAAATAGAAGTTGCACAAATTTCTTTCTGTTCAATGGTAGAATATAATGCTTTTCCATAATCTGCTTTCTGTGGTGCAAAAATTGTTTTAATGTATGTTTGCTTTGGTAATAATCCTAAAATAATTGTTTTTAGGGTAATGGATTGTTCTGTTTGTTCAGGTGGTGGGTAAAGATGAAACAAGTGCAAATTTAGCTATATGGTGCATATTTGCCTTAAAAACCAGACAAATAAGCTCAATAGCAGGAACGAGAACACCCCCAAACCACACCTCAAAAAAAGCCTACATTTTAGCCTGCTGTTTATCCTTAACCTCATCTAATCAGTAGTTCAGATCTGTTCCAAGAATATGCCTTCATGGGGTTGCACAGCATATTAGAAATGCAGAGAGAAGAAGGAAATAGACTTAAATGTAATCATTGAACTTTTTTGGCTCTTGTTGATTTTTTAAGGCTGCGGGAAGGATATTTTCAGTTTTATTGGTAAGCCATACGCAAAATTGGCTGAAATATTATAAATACAGTTACAAAAGAGGGAACTTTATTTGCTATGCTTTTTATTAAACCAAAAATATTTGATATATCTTGAGGAGGAAATAATTTGAGCTTGAATAATAGTGTTCATTAAGATGCATTTATTTTGCCCAGGAGTTGAGAGTCCTGCTCATGCAGACTTTGGTATTCATGTTCTTATTCCTCCAAGGGCACTGCAACACCCAAATTTCTGTAGCTTTGGGCCTAGTCTCACTTGATCCTCAGTTTGTTGGGTCTTGGTTTTTTTTTTTTTTTTTTCCTTCACAGAATATAAATTATTCTAAAATTCTGTAAGTAAAGCAGAAGGTCTAGGACATTCTAGTCTAGATTTTTTTTCCTTAATATTTTTCTTATTTATTTATTTTAACTCCACTTCCTATTTTGAAGTGCAGCAATAGAGTAAGAAGAGTGGAAAATCTTTTGCGGGAGACAGTTTCAGGAAATAAGTTCAGTCCAGGGAAGGAAAACTAAGTTAATTTAATTGTCTTTCCCTGAAACTGTCCTTTTCCTTGAAAAATAAATTTCTGAAAATTTTCATTTTCGTTATTTATTTCATTATTTAGACATGATTCTGCCTGTAAAGTATGTCCACTGTGAATAAATATCCTTGCTTAAGTGCTGCTGTGGATGATTAGCCTTTTCATTGCGAGCTTGAAATGCGTTTCAAGAATATCAATCTAACTGTTCTTGAGGCCCACCTCTTGGTCTAGCATATAAAGGCAATATTTCTACCTTGTTTATATCTTCTCAAATATTTGAGGAAATCAAGATTTTCTGTAACCTACTCGGTTGTTGATAATTGAGTTAAACATAAGGGGTTTTTTTTTTCAGTGTAGAAATGTTGTCTTTGCTCTCTTTTAGTGCATCTTTGTTCTGTGGTATCAGAATTTAATCATGAATTAAACACATTTGCCATGTGTTTGGCTTTGGATTTATTGAGTATCTTTTCACTGTCATTTCAGTTCATTTCACACAGTCATCTGTGTTCTTTCCCACTGAACAGAAAATTTTGCATCTGTACATGTCTGTACATATCAATTTAGTATGTACCATGGGGATCTATTTTTGGAATATTTAAATGTACATGAAGACACTTGCCCTAGGAGAAGAACACCAACATTACTACTGCTTTCAGTAGAGGAAAATTGTCCTTCTGTATTCTGTTCCTTATTTAATATAAAATGTTATCTTGATAGACACATAATTACTTTAATTATTTTATCAATGGAGCATTTACAGGGGGTATTCTTTTTATTCAGCCTACTTAATATTTTAAGAACAGTTCTTGGTAATTTCACTTGCAAAGTAAAATTAAATCTGCTATCAGGGAAGAATTCTAAGTGGCATTTTAACTTGTGCATATCCACTTAACACAGCTATTCTTGGGCTTGTATTGATTGATCTATTGTATGGAACAGGTATGCTGCACTGAGATTGCTCTGCTGCAGGTAGGGATTTGGGTCTGTGTTCAGGGTTACCTCGGGCTGGGATGGCAGGCAGCCTTCATTATGAGAATGTGTGAGGTGATCTCTCCTGGGTTTGGGGGGTTGAAGTTATGCATAATTCTTCCCATGCTAGTAATTAAGGTATGCAAGTGCTTCTGTGAATCTGGCATGCTCCCCCTTGTCTTTAATGCACCTCAGTCCTGCACATATTTAAGGTGAATGCTTACATCTGTAAAGTTTAAATCAATGCAGTTTGTAGTAAAAGCAGTAACATTCAAGTTTTGTACAGTGTTTCATTTGTAAGCTGAGACTGCTATTTATAGTTACTACTACCCACACTGCCATGCACATTCTGCAAGTTTGAAAAGTAATCCCCTCTTCGTAAGGAGTTTAGGTCTAGGTATAATAAAATTGTTTTTAGAAGTCCATGTTTCAATATTCTGAAGGGCGTTAAAATGAAAAGACACCGAAATCACTGAAATGATATTGTAGGTGTAAACCTTATTCCAGTAATTTAAACTGACAAAATTCCAAATCCATATCCTGAATGAGACCCTGATTGAGTCCCAGTCTATATCCTAAATGGCTGTGAAAAAAGAAAAAAAAAAAGCAAGATGTGTGCCCTTTAAGGCTATATTTCTCATTTTATTTGGTTATAAATGAAACAGATAATATAATCATTATACAATTCTGAAGAAAAATCTGTTTCCACAGATCAGGCCCTATACCTATTCATAACTGTATGCATAATGTGTTTTCAAATAATTTTTTTCTTTAGAGCATTTGTAGATTGTCAGATATGTATGTTCTCATTCTCAGGTTGTGAGATTTGAATAATTTTTCTGGATGTATCTTAGTTTTCCTTAACTGCCGTTTTAAATCAAAAGAATCCTCATTTTGACAAATGTTTATAGAACAAAGAGATGTTATTATGGTCTCTGAGAATTTTACTGCATATTGTGTTTAAATGGCTAGCCAAACCTATGGCTGAAGCATTTATTTTGAGCATATATTTTCCTATGTTCTTTATGGGAGGAGGAAATTGTGACAGTATGTATTCCTCTAAACTTAGTCTCTTGTGATTTAAACTAGGAATGATTTTAATCATTCTGTTGCTGATTGGTAGTCTACATTGAAATTTTTGAATCTTCCAAACAACATGGAAGTACCCATTTTCATTATTTTTTTTTCCCTAATGTATATGTGATTTTTTTTTTTTTTTGAGTTTTGGTCATTCACTGACCTTTTGTTGTTATGGCAATAGAAGCCTTCTCAGCAAATAGTTAATGTGAAGAGATGGCTACCACAGCCTGATAGTGACATTTGACCTTGCCAAAAATAAATGAGGGTAGAGAGTAACAAATGCAGCAACAAACATTTTCACACTGATGGGATTGAAAATTGTTTTATTCTAGTCTTTTTGCAGACAGTTGCTCTGTCTGTCCTCGTGAATAAATTATTCAAAGTAAATAACCTAATGCTTTCTGATCTTTATTTTTCACTAGTTGCAGTAGATAACCTCATGAAAACCTTTTATTAAATAGGAGGATTTGCTCTTCAAGTGTGTTCTTACTTTTTGTTTGTTGAATTTTATAGTCAGGTGCACAGTCTAATAGCTAGCACTGAAATGATGTGTTTTTAGCAAGGTAGATGAGATATGACATTTTGAGTTATTCAGATTCTGTTTGATTTTGGTTTTGCATATGGCTGGCAGCAGTGAAGAATTCAGATAAACTTACAGAATGACAGGCCTGTGTTTGTTAAAGGGCTGTCTTCTTCTCAAGATGCATGCATAATTTTTGCAGTGTTTCCTTTCTCCTGTATCTGTGGAGATTTCTGCTATTGCATAGTATCAGACCAGATGGTTACAAGCATGAGACACACCTTCTTAAACCAGTATTTTCCAAGTGGTTGCCCTGCCTCCACAGCTGTAGAAATTTCAGGTTTTACCGATTCCTTTCCACCCTTTGGTTGGTTTAGGCTGCTCTTGGAGGCTCTTCGTGAGCTGAAGAGCTTCATGTACACTGTACATTAAACAGTGTTTTCATGCTCATTTGTATGAGGGTAGCTGGCATAGTGGAATCCATATGCTAAAGCATTATTAAGATACATCTCTGTCTTCCAACTTACCTTACATTTGACATTTTTAGAACTTTTCATAAAATCATCCTGTGATAGTGACAGTTTAGATTTTTCAACAAGAGCTAAATATGGCATTATTTTGGGTCACCTACAGACGAGTAGCTTAAATAACAAAGTTTAAAATGAATACTGCTTGAAATCAGATAAATTAATCCAATGAACTGTTATATAGAAACTTTACAGATTTCACATAGAAAAATAATTATCATCATACACTGTCACTACAAATATTAAATCCAACATTATTTACACAGTAGGAAAATTTTGGTTTTGATAAAAAAGAAATTGACCATGAGAACAACCAGGTGGTGGATCAGGTTGCCCAGAGAGGTTAGGCAGCCTCCATCCCTGGCGGTATTCCAGACCCATGGGATTAAGCCCTGAGCAACTTGGTCAGATTTCATGGCTGACGCTGCTTTGCGGAGAAGGTTGGCTTGGGTGATTTTCTGAGACGCTCTTCAACCTCATTTAACCTTTGATTCTGTGAAAATCAGTTTAATTCACCTGCTGCTGCTGAAAGAGGAGTAATTGTGTCACAGCACATACAGGACTCTTTTAATCAGTAATACCTTGCACAAAGATAGTGAAGGAAACAAGATCTTAGTGCAGGAAAACATTGATCCCTGAATGTTCAGATTTTTTCAGTTGCCTTTTGATATCAAGAGAGTTTGATAGCCCCAAAATGTTGCAGTATATCAGGAAAATACATGGAGTGTATTGGTTCCCAGTTTTTGAAAAGATAACTGGTCACAGGTGGTCATGGGTCGTCTTTGCAGACCTCTGGTGAAAAAGTGTGTGCTGTACTTGAAACAAATAGGAATTGAGATATATCTGGAGGAAGGTGATGGATTTTTAGATATTAAGAAGAGATGTACTGAACTCAAAGAGCTTGCTGCAGAATGATGTCCAGAAAAGGTCTGGAAAATCAGTAAACTCACTCTATTTAGTATGAATAGAATTACTTTCTGAGATCTTTAAATATTGTTTTTAGCAAGCCTTGTTTAGTTTTTCTTGTATGTGATGTTTACAGGTTACTTTTATTAGCCCTGCAGTCTAACACCAAGCCTTTCTCTTCTAAATGGGAAAACAGTTGGTTCTTGGCCTATAGAATATTAATAATAGTGTAAAACTTTACTTAATTTTCCTTGGCAAGAATGGCAATATGCATAATAGGTCTTTAAGACAAATTACTTCACGTTCTTTTATTTAATGTATAAGGCCATCAGCAGAGTGAATGAAGAGCTTCCAGGGGTTTGATAGCATGGTTTTGCTTTTTGTTTCTGTTGATCGTTATTGCCTTGTTTTTAGTACAGTCATTACTACTTTTAGTACACTGTTTGTAGTAGCCTTGGCCTTGTAGGGTGTAGAGTGACAGAAGGAAAAGAGGACATACTGGGGTCTTTTTATTTCTCCACTCTCTTCCCTTCACCCTGCCCCTCCACAGCTGTTGGGACACTGGAAGTGTTTTGTGAGTAGGAAGGGTGATGAGAAATCCCCATGACCCAAAAGCTGTCCTGCTGTCTTTTCTCCTGACGGTCTGGGAGATGCCAGCTGCTGCTGTGCACAGCAGTGTGTAGCTCCTTGTCATGCTCCACCCTGTAACTCTGGTGCTTGTGTGCTTTGTGAAGGTGCTGTTGTGTTTGCCAGCAGACTGCTGTGTATTTCTGAGCAGAGAAAATTACCATAGAAATTCCAAGTTCTCAGAGGATAAATCTTGATGTCTAGTCTCAGTCTTTGCTCAGACTTCACTTTTGACACTCTGTATCAGTCTGTGTGTATACTGCTGAAGGGCCTTTGTATTTTTTGCACAATACAGAACTGCCAGAGGATTTTCAGAGTATTCTGCTACCTGAAGCACTGAGACCAATCAAGTAGGGTAAGATAATCTAGCAACTGTGAACTTCATTTAGCTTCTCAAGGTAATGAGCTGTCTTGCCTATTTGTTAGAAATGTCTGGTGTGATTCCTAACATGCTGTCCTTTATCAGAGAAGAGAACATAGTATCTTCAAATTTACAGTTTGGATAAAGTGTTTTCATTGTTCAGATGAGAAAATATTTGATAGTTTTTTATTGCATAATAAAAAGAGTTAAAATGCCACTGATTAGTAAAAAAAGTTTTTTACCTTTGTTCTAAAACCTTATTATTTGTACATAGTATCATGCTTCTTAGAAGCCCTAGCTAGATTTCTCTAGCAGTTGTGGGAAAGGACTTTCAGGTTTCTTGTAAAACAACACAATGATTTTTTAATTTTTGTTTTTAATTTAGAGCATATTAATGAGAGATTGTCCTTCAGTTGGTGTAAATCCATGTCCTGTATTAGGAATTATCTTTGGTGGATTGAGAAGAATTTTAACTTTTTAAACACTTAGACGTTTAAAACTGAATGGCTAGAATACTTGAGTTTAGCTACTAGGGGAGGGGAAGTCTATATATGGAAATTAATTGTTTGCTTCTGTGGCTAAGGTTGGATAGTGGCATAAAAATACTTGGAGTCTTCTTTATTCTATTACAATTCCTTGTGGGAAGTGAATTCAGCCCTGACATGAAAATGTGGGAGGCTACAACTTAGCAGGCATATTACATTTCTTTTCTCCATTCCAATTTGCCATTGAAAATATTACAGACCTATGCTTTAGAGCTTCAGAAAAACAGAGCAAATGAAGGTTCTACTGGAATAACACATGTCTCTGGGCACTGCTCTTTCCTTCCCTAAACAAAACAAACCAAACCAAAACAAAATATATCAAACAAAAAATCTAGATAGAAACCAAGAACTTAAGAGCAGGCAGTACCTTAGTCTGGAATGGGGTGGGCTGAGACATGATGAGGAGGGGGAAGAAATACCTTTGGTTCCTAGGAAATCTGAACTTGGAAACCATGAAAACTGCATTTCTACTACAGTAGACTGACTTGCTAGAAGAAACAATGGGTTAAGTATTTAGATAGAGGATAAAGTACAACTGCTTTTTTAACTTCCTGCTTGATTCTAGATGTTGAATACTTCATACAAGACATGCTTTGTCATATGCATTCTTACAGTTCTTTATCTGATGACTCTTTCTTTCAGAATAGGAAGTTACTTAAGAAAAGATGCATCTTCATGTGTTTGAAGGAACAGAGAGGCATGATGGCACATGGAGAGCCCCATTATTTCAGCCCAATGCCTTAGGGTTGGCTCACATTTCTGTGAGCACCCATTGCAGTGTCTGTGTGGTCACTGCCCAAATCGTGGGTTGCAGGGGAAGGGCATTTCAAGATCACTCCAGCTGGTGAGGAGGTTAAGGGTTTCAGGAGCCAGGTATGTGTGTCCTGAGAATCAGAAGAAGTTGGCTGCTGGAGTGATCAGAGGATCCAGGGCAACTTCCTGTGGAAGTGTGGGATTGGCATGAGTCCACTGGAGGCAAGAGGATTCAGACACGAGATACAGGGCGCACTGAGAATCTCAGGCCAGCTACTGGAGAGTCGCCCAATGTGGTTTTCCCATTGGTGGACTTTCATTCTGATCTGCTGGAGGAGAACAGGATGAGGCTTCTGGCAATATTCATGTATCCAGTTGACAATTTCCAGCCTTGAGGAGCAAGTGAGGTAGCTGTGCTGCTGCCTTTACATGTCAGAGTGAGGTTTTCATAACCATATGGATGAATTTCATAGTCATAGAATCATTTAGGTTGGAAAAGACCTCTAAGATCATCAAGCCCAACTCAACCCAGCACTGCCAAGTGCCAAACCATGTCCCTCAGTGCCACATTGACACATCTGTTAAATACCTCCAAGGATTCCACCGCTTCCCTGGACTGCCTGTGCCAATGCTTGACAACACTTTCATTGGAGAAATTTTTCCTGATACTCAAAATAAACTTCCCCTGTTGCAACTTCAGGCCATTTCCCCTTACTCTATTCCTTGTTATATGGGAGAAGAGACTGACTCCTGAACCCAGCACAGGTTCACCTAGTAGCTGCTTGACCTTCCTTTGCAGGGCTGATTTCTCTTCTGCTTGTTGCTTCCTCATTTTTGTGTAATTAGTTCTCTAGCTGGAATCCAACAGTTTTCTGTATGAGATCTGGTCTCATCCCCTTTTTCTCTCCTCATTCCACACTTGATTCTAACTCCATTTGTGTTGTGAGGGGAAAGTAAAATATCTGTTTGGTTTGCTGTACCTTCTCTGCTGTACAATGTTGCTGCTTGAGGTCTCTAGCTCGAGTGTACTCCAAATACATGGTTTTATCTCTAGTCCTGTCCTACAGAAGTGCAGAATTTACAGCAAAGCTATCAATTAATATGAACATGAGTTCATGCAAACTGTCTATCAAGTAAAAGACCTTTCTTTGTGTTTTTTTCTTTTTTTTTTTTTAAATGCAGCAGTATCACAAATACATTTGTTGTTCGCCTGTTATGTGGAACATTTAGAATCAAAGTTTCTGGTTATCACATTGCAGATATCCAAGTCAGTAAAGCTGATTGTAATTGAAAGCATATTTATATTAAGCAGCAAATATGATCATTTTTAATATACAGAAAAGCATTCATTAGGAAAAAAGTAATTAATTTATTTTGAATTGAATGAAATGTAAGTTTAATTTTCAGAACATTGCTTGGGGCAATGGTTTGACATTTTCTTGAAACAAATCTGATTAATTCTCAGAATTATGCTGAGAAATGTCACTTACTGTGAAAAATACCTTTCTAACAGTGAACCTCAAAAAAGAAAAAAAATATTTTTTCTTTTTCTTTACAAATTGCTTTGTGCATTTCAGTTGCAAGGGCAACAATTAGCTCTACTTGTGTATTGAGCTCGTTTTTATACGAAAATGGAATCAATTCAGAATCTTAACGGAAAAATGGTATGGATTGAACCAAGCCCATTGTGCTGTTTTTGTGAAGGTGACCTTAAAGAGGTGGTGTAAAGGCTTTCCAGTTTGAAATTTCAATAGTCTTCTGTGGTACTTTTTACAACATGAAGTTAAGAATTGCCTGTGCAAAATCTCCGTTAAATGAAACAGACTTTTTATATGAATTAGTGGCAAAGATACACTGCATTGGTCAGACATGGCTTTTGAATGGGTGAATAAATATAACAAGGTTGCATACTATCACTTACAGTACATGCTACTAGAAGTCATCCAGGACTGTGAAGATTTCAGTGGACTTACTAAACAGTGAAATGATATTTTAAGTTGGATATTGAAATTAGTGTGGCAAAACAAGTGGCAGGGTTTCCAGAGCCAAAAGCCAGACTTTGATGGTCAGATTTCATCTAGAGCAAAGTTTAAGGTTTCCGCCAAAGGTACCATTTTTACATCTGAATCAAAATTTGTGATTGTTGTATAGAGCAAGGCCAGCGGAATGCATTGTCTTGGGGAAAGATCTTTCTCAGCATTGTAGTGGGTTTTAATAATTAGATTTGATATACCAGAGTATTTTAACTTCTTCATTAAGAAAGAATATATATATATAAAATAAAGACTGCACATATTTCAAAAACCCAGTATTGTTTACAATACTTATTATTCTACTGTGCATAATTTTTTTAAAATTAAAAAACCAGTGGGGATTTGGACCTCCTCACTAGTTGACTCAGTAGTATAGTTTACTGTCTATCTTAATACAAATTACTTTCTAATTAGAGAACTTTTTACAATGACAATGGAGTTGATTTATCTCACTGCCTTTATCTATCTGTATTTTTGTGCAGTGTTTAATGTCCTTGTAAACAGATGCTATTTTCAGGGCACTATATTCTATCCATTAAGAAGAGAATAGAAAGTCAGTTGCTTTTGTTCCCCCAGGTTCTGGAAAATGTAAATTTTACCTCCAATTAAAAAAGTAGTTCATACTGGGAACAGAGAAAAGAAGATGGATTTGTCTGGTATGCAACACACAGTTTACAGCACAGAACATGAAAATGAGGGGAGCACCTCTAAAATTGTTAGAATGACTTCAGGCTTATATTGAAGAGAACTCAACCTTGCACTATGCTTGCTGATAGCATTGATTTAAATGTTCATATGTTAATGCATATGTAAGTAGTTGAATATACAAACTGATGTATCTAAAATCCATTCTGACCCCTGTTATCTGAAGTGTCCATATCTTTACCATTTCAAAGAAAAAAAATACTTTTATTATTCAGACACTTTGTGTCAGAGGTCCGTAACTTTTTTTTTTTCTTCCTTCTCTTTAATTCCCAGGTTTACAGACCTGGGAAACTGATAAATGAAAAGAAAATGTTTTTCACTCAAGGTAAATTAAGAAGGTCAGTGACAGGATCCAGGTGTCTGTAGTCCCAGCCATATGACCTTCCTTATTCTTAATCAAATTCCCTTTCAAGCAATATTAGTTTTAATTAAATAGAACTAGTCCTGTCTCTAAGCTTCATTAAGGTATCATTAAGAAACTAGGGAGATGAGAAAAGGATGCCAGAGTTCTTTCAGCAGGACCTTGAATTCTGTTTCTAAACCATAATACAATTTCATATTCCAGTTTATTTAATCATTAAGGACACTGGTTTCTATTGAACCCTTCTGAAATATAAAAATTCTGGTTATATTCTAAAGGAGCTTTCCAAATGTTAAAAAAAATTGTCAGTGCATTCATGTACCCTTAAACATTTTTGGGGTCTGAAGACAACAAAACAGCCTTAATTGTGGGGGAAAAAATTGCTTGCATTTAATACTCGATACCTGGGAAAAATCACACGAGTTGTGACTGAAGTGTAGCTAGTTGGAAGTTGGCATCATGGGAATCTCATGAGGTTCAACAAGACCAAGTGCAAGGTGCTGATCCTGGGTTGGGGCAACCCCCAGTACCACCCCAGGCTGGGGGATGAACAGATGGAGAGCAGCCCTGCCCAGGAGGACTTGGGGGTGCTGGAGAGGCTGGACATGACCCAGCCATGGGCACTCCCAGCCCAGAGAACCAAACGTGTCCTGGGCTGCATCCAAAGCAGTGTGGGCAGCAAGGAGAGAGAGGGGATTCTGCCCTTCTGCTCTGCTCTGGTGAGACCCCACCTGCAGTGCTGCAGCCAGCTCTGGGAGACCCAGCACAGGAAGGACAGGGATCTGTTGGAGTGAGTCCAGAGGAGGCCACTGAGAAGATTAAAGGGATGGAGCACCTGTCCTGTGAGGGAAGGCTGAGAGAATCAGGGTTGTTTAGTCTAGAGGAGAAGGCTATGGGGAAACCTCATGAAAGACTTCCAGTACCTAAGGAAGGCCTACAAGAAAGCCAGAGAAGGACTTCTACAAGGATATGTAGTGATGGGACAAGGGGGAAGGGCCTCAAGCTGGAGGAGGTAGGTTTAGATTAGATACTAGGAAGAAATTCTTTTTAAGAAGGGTGGTGAGACACTGGAATGGGATGTTAAGGGAAGCTGTGAATTTCCCATCTCTCACAGTGTCCAAAGCCAAATTTGATGGGACTTAGAGCAAACTGGTCTAATAGCAGACGTCCCAGCCCACTGCAGAGGGGTTGGAATTAGAGGATTTTTAATGTCCCTTCCAAGTGAAAGCATTCTGTGATTCAGTGATTTGGAGCAACTAGAAATTATTAATTTTTCAGATGCTCTTCTTTGATGCTAAAATAGCATTACTGTCATCCTGAAATCAGGTTTGTCTTTATGTGAAATTCTATTTTGTGGGGGTTTTTTCTGTTTGAGCATAATAAAGCTTATCGTTTCAGGCTTTCATCCACAGTTAGGGATCTGTAGACAGGTCAGAGAATTACATGTCTGTGGAAACATGCCTCTTCAAGGAGGAAGAGCATAATGTTGTGAGGGTGTTTAAAACCAAGAGGCTGAAAACTCTTGACTTTTCCTTAGAGTTGAACTGCAGCACCATATGTGAGCAGTTTAAAGTAGTGTCTTTAATTACATAGTGTTTTGAAATTTGCAGCATATGCTTGTGTGTTGGGGTGACTAATTGATGTCCACTCAGTTTTCACAACACTCAAGATTGGGAACTGCATTCCAACATGGTGACTTCTTTTTTTTTTCAAGTAATGGTAACAGAAGGCTACAGATACTAGGAGGATATAGCAAGGTGGGCATTGAGCAGGCATTTTGTCCTGAAGTTCGTATATTTAAAATTGCCTGCAATCCTTGTGAAATTTATGAAGTTAAAGCGGTCTGCTTAATTTCTTCTCAATTTGTTTTTCCAGCTGACTTTACTAATCTAAGAGGTAGAGGACAGAGGATATGTCCTGGAAGAACGTTGGTTTGTTTATTTGGTTTGTATTGTTTTTCTCTAGAGACAGCACAGCCAGTGTTATCTTTGTTTGGCAGTCTCACCGATACGCCTTATTCTTGGCCAGTTCCTTCCCTCTTCCTAGAGGGGATCAAACTGCTTTCATCCTCTTCAGCTCACTGCTTGTGCTATCTGAAGAGCTCTTCTTCTGAGGCATTTCTTTTATGTCTTTGGTAATCTGGCTTCTAAGGAGTTGGCCTTGTTGGTTTCCAGCACCAATGAATTGAGCCAGGGACTAAGGAAGGACTTGCAGTTCAAATCCAAGCATGGTTGTGGTAAACTGTACATTGATTTTAAAAGTTTAAAAACTAATTAAAAATCTATTTAAAAATTAAAGTTTTTTGAACATTTAACATGCTCTAGGAAGAAATGACTTGATTAACTGTATCTTCTTTTTTTCCCCTTTGCTTTTCTTTGTTGTCTCAGCACTTTCCCGTTCTTCTTTCTGAATCTGCAAGTTGGCTGTATTTAAGCAATATTTTCCCCTCTTTTTTTGATATTTACTCTAAAGATAGGATATGCATTTTTTGCATATACAGGAAAAACCTAATGAAGTGCTATGGAACAATTTAACTCTCACCAAGGATGACCCTTGCACACAACATGTACTCTGTTTGCCTTGCAAGCACGAGCCTTGTTTTGAGCAGCCTTCAGCTGTGTTTAAAGTACATATGCACTCTTGTTTCTGGATGCAGCCACAGGCTCTCTTTTTCTGGTCAGGAAACGTGCAAAAATTAGAAATCTGTGTACTTGAAAAAGTGCAAAAATTATTTTGGACTCTCTCCATGTGTTTCAGAATTTAGGCTCATTTGGACTCAGCATTCCAAATGAATCAGATTCACATCAAGAGATTCCCTACAGCCTGACTTTAGGCAGCTCCTAATGCAGGCAAAGAATGAGCTCTTACTTAGGCTTACATTTAGTTTCACTTGATCTGATCCCTTTAGGAAGAGATTTCATCAGCTTCATTGCTCTCTAGGTAGAAACATGAAGTCCTTAGTGGTAGGCTGAAAACTGGGCTACAGTATGATTAGAAAATGAAGTGGAAATTTACAGTGACCCAGTCTACCGTAGGATATTCATAATATGAAAGCTTGAGATGTGAGCTCTTCTTTGTCTGGAAAGTTTCTTCCAAAGACCATGTAATTCATTCATCCAGGTGGGTTTAGCACCTGGGTCATGACATAGGAGAAATACTTACTAGGCATGGGTCTTACCTCTTAAATTCACCAATACTCTGCTGCTGACAGTAATTTGTTTTCCACTGCTGTACCGAGAAAAACATACTTGCAGTATTCTCCCCATCTTTCTGGTTCTAGGAGAGAACACGTGCCCCAATGCCTTTTGAATACTTGCATAGCTGCTGTTTTAAGGCCAGTACCCTTACAGTTTTCATAGTATTTTCATCCTGAAAGTAGATGCAAGAAAGAAACAAGGAAAGAAACAACATTTACAAGAAAGTAAATGTACCAGCATGTTGATTAAAGGAGCAATGTAGCCTCCAAGTCCCTCACAGTTGTTTTCCCAGTGACCTGCTTTTCTTACTGAGGACTTCAAGAGTGGTCCTATGGCTTCTGAAGAGCAAAGTGCTCCCTATCAACACATCTTTGAGATTTGGGACACCAATACTGCAGTTTTCCAAACCACCGTCTCCTTAACCTGTAGTTGCCCAGATGAGGTGGCCCACTGATTTGTAACTGAGGGAGACTCCTGGAAGTCCTTTCTCATGGTGTCCTTCTTGCTGTGGAACAGTGAAATTCAAAGATCTTTGTACTTATTAATATACCCCTATTTGAACTTGTCCATCCCACAGGAAGAAGCAGCCTGCAATGAAGGGCTCCCATGAATCTGTGTCACGTAAGGGTCACAGAATGTAGATTACTATGTAATGAGTGCTTTAAAGTAAATATGCATGTGTGTATGCATATGTTTGTGCACATAAACATGGCTGTAATATGTAGGGTCTATTTACAGATATGTATTTGTATGGTTTTTCTTAACTTAAAACCCTCTTGCATGATGAATACATAATCTTCCTCTTCCTTAGACATCTTTTCTCTCTCACAGTTACTGCATTTTTGCACTTGCTAGTATTTCCAGGAGCAAGCTATATATCTGCTCAGCACCCACACCTGCATACTGTGTTCAATTTTGATTTCTGCTGTACAAAAAAAGTGTGGACAAGCTGGAGAGGATCCACAGAAGGGCCACAAGGATGATCAAAGGACTGGGAAGCCTGCCATGTGAGGAAAGGGTTTGTTCAGCCTAGAGAAAAGAAGGCTTATCACTGTGTTACAGTATTTAAAGGCTTGCTAAAAAGAACATGGAGACTCCATGGAAATCCCGTGGAAAAGATGAGGGGTAAGGCATCCAAGTTACTCCTGGGGAGATTCCGGCGGAACATAAGAGGAAAATTCTTCACAATAAAAGTGTTTAGCCATTGAAATAATCTCCCTGGGGAAGTGGTGGATTCCCCAGTGTCAAACACTTACAAGAGCCAGCTGGTCCGGGTGCTGGGCCATCTTGTCTAGACTGTGCTTTTGCCAGGAAGGTTTAGGCCAGTTTATCCTTGAGGTCTCTTCCAACCTGGTATTTTAGTATTCTGACTACAAAGCTGAGGCAATGAAAAAGAAGGAATATTTCTCATTATGTTGTTCCATCTTGTAACAAATAAAAGTAGTGTTTTCATAGTTTTCTTCTAAAGCATTAGCTGTACATTTCCCTTAGGATTTTCTACCATCAGAAATTCAAAGGTAGCACTGACAGCTGTGACAGCAAGACTGAGGTGTTCATCTGCAGATGTGTGGTATCTTAGTTTGGTTTTTTTTTCTCATTTCCCACTGATTTTCCTTGCAGTTATTTTCAGTCTAACTCTTAAAAAAAGTTATACAAAATAGTATTGGACATATAAGTTTATGTAAAGTTATGAAAAATTATTCCTCATTTCCAGTAAAGGTTTTGCTTTCTGTCTTAAAGTATTTCCATTTCTGATGGGAAACTTCGTAAAAGATAAGCAACTTAGGAGAAGTTTTAAGATTTCTTATTACTTCAGCAGTGAACAAAGACTTGTTATCAAATGTCTTCCTCTGCTGGAAGAGCGTTGAAAAAAAAATCTAGTATATAATGTATTTCTTAAAATATTAAATATTCTTAGTTAGGGTTTGACCTTATGCAAAAGTACAAAAATTATAATAAGGGATCTGCTTTAGCAAAGTGATTATGCTACTCCCATTCTTGCATGGATTTTGATTGACTGGTGCTTCTCATCGAAGTCTTCTTCAACTTTAGCCAAACAGTACCAAACTGATGGTATTATTAATTTTAAATAATTTCCCTATAATTTTAAATAATTTCCCTATAATTTTAAATAATTTCCCTACATGTGTTATTAAAAAAAAAAAGACAAAAAAAAGACAACCAAACAACCCAAATTCCACTTATTTTTCCTTTTACTTTTATTTAAAGCTTCCATATTTTCACTGAAGTAATCACAGTCCCTGAAAACCATAAGCAGAAAAACAAAGTAATATAGAAGCATTTCATCAATGTGGTGCTAACTGTTCAAGATGGATTTGAAAGCTTCTCTCTTGGGATCTATTCAAGAAACCACTGCTGTGTTATGTATACCTTACTTTTATTGTGTATTTCTATATAATTACATTTAAGAAAGGGAAGCTAATTTTGTTTCAGACCTAATTTTATGTAATAAATTGATCAAACTGCTTGGCTAGTGAGTAGAAGTATCACATCTTATTTAATCATCTAAATGTGTATTTATTGTAGGTGAAGTACAGTTACTGTAATTCTTTATGTGCATGTACTTAAATTAAAATGCCATAGGTTACAATTTGCTGGTGGTATGAACTGGAAAAAAAAAAAAAAAAAGGATGTCCTTAGGCTTCCAAACCCTGACTTATCAGTGTAGTGATCATCTTGATGAGTTCTAGATAAAATTGCTTGGTGTCCTTGTCATGCATTTTCCGTTTAAGTCAGGGGAAGTTGGATAGCTAAAATCACACTGAATTCATTGCAAATCTAGGGCATGCTTAATGGGCACTTCATCTGAGCAAAGAAATCATTGCTTTGACTATGGCTATGTTAAGTGAGAGATGGAAGTGAATAGCTTTTAGTTTATTGCTCATTTGAAAGCTGGAGGGAAAAATGGCCTTTGTCTACCTGCCAAGCTCTTCCCCTCCCCTGCCCAGACTTCCTAAAAATGCTCATTTGAAATCTTGGCAGCAGTTACCCTTGACTTCTTTCAGGAGCTTTTACATTTTGGGATTTTTTTGTTTGTTTGTGGGTGGGTTTTTTTAATCAGCTTTTTTGTTTCTTTATTTCCTGTACTAAAGTTTATCTATTTTTAAAATGTAGTAAGTAAAAAGCTAATGTGCCTTGAAAACAGGCCCCAAAGAAAAAGTCACTTATTGATAATTTGATACTTAATTCAAAGTCTAATCACTAATACATCCTCTTCAGTTGCTCAGTTTTTCTCTGTAAAATGATAAATGAACCTCTTAGGTTTCCTTAGGTAAACTTTAAAAGTCCTACCTCGATGCATGTACTATAATGACATCTTATTGAAGTTGCAGTAAGATTGTGTCATAATGTTGAAAACCAATAATTGCAGCTTGTAGCAGACTTGTCATCTGTGGATCTGTGGATATGACATCTTATTGTTATGTAATTAAAAAAGGAGAATGGAATGATGAAGCCTTTTGTTACTTTAAACAATAGTGCATTTAATGCATTCATTAGGCTGTGTTTGCTCTGAGACCAGCAAAAGAACAGAAAATATCTGTTGTTTTCGTGGCAGATCATTAAATAACACAAGCTTTTCTTAACGGAAGTAATTGTGGGCTTATTGTGATTTTGCATTTATTCTATTTATCTTCTCATTTATTTGGGAATTTTTCAGCTCCTGGCAGCACCATGGATGTCAAGTAGGCAATTCTTGGAGATTTTCTTGAGAGATTTGTTTTTATGGAGAAGAAAAAAAAAAGTTTGATTTTTTTTCCCTTCAAAGCTGTGTTAGAATAAAGCACTTTCCATATTCAGGAGTTCCAATTAAAGGTATAGCTAAGTAAACCTGGAATCTTGCAAAGCTCTGCAACTCATTGCAAGAACAAAGGAAAACACTTTCTGAACAGTGTGTCTTGCTAGGTGATGTTGTGAATATGTCCATTTATACTTTGCCCACGTAAGACAGTGCTACTTCCTTAGAGTTTTAAATAGCTTGTATGTTTGTTCTTGAGTGCCTACTGATACCAGGAAAAAAGGCAAAGAACAGTTTTCCAAGAAGAGAAAAAGGCATCAGTTTAGAAGCATTCAAATGTTTGAACTGGATTCAGATTTATTAGTGGGAGAGAAACTGAAAAGGAGATACTCATGCTGATATTAATAAGCATGAGCCAAAGGCTCAGTTTAACTCTACAGAAGTTCAGCTTTGGGGTGGATTTAGTAATGAGTTCCCAAGCTATGCTTGCTCTTTGTTGCACTGCTTTTGCTGGATTGTGAGAAAATCAAGTAAAGCATTCCTGATACTTAAATCCCTTGGCTAAGTTAAATATATCCTTATTATTGAAGTGGTCTTATAAAAAGAGAAAAGTCTAGGTTTGGCTAACATAACACCTCTTCTCCCAATATTTTTACTTTGGAGGCCCTCTCACCTAAATTCTGATGTCAATTTAGCCATTGTGGTCTTCTATCCTTCTCCATCTAAATTAAAACAACCTCTTAATTAATAAGCACTTAAATTCAAGAGATATAAAATAAGCAAGATGTACTCTTTGTGATGGCTCTCACAGAAAATGCTGACCAACAAAAAAGAATGTTGTAGCAGTATAATGATTCTTGCTTGATAAAGATGCTACTATAGATAATGATGCTGCCAGATAAATGTCATGAGGTCATGAGACATTTATCAAAAACAAGTGTCAGGCTTCTGCTGATGGGCATATTGATCCAAAAAATTATTTCATCAGGAGCGTGGAAGGTGTTTACTTTTGCAAGTTAAGCACGTTAGGATGATGATTACTTAAACACCTTAAGAGGTTACTTAGGAGAGGTCTCTTTTTGCCTTCATGATTAAAGAGGCTGAAATTCTTGGCTAAGGTTGTGTGGTTGCCAGACCAAGAGTGCAGCTTGGTGTTGCCAAGTACGTGATGGAGAATTTGGGATACGTGTATAGACTCTGAATCATGCTTAAAGTGCAGTGTGCATATAGCCAAAGACTTGCCTATCATAAAAGTACGGGTTTTTCATAAGAAATTACATCCTCTTCTGACAGCCAGACTTGGAAGAAAATGGGGTGGTGGTGCAGGATTGACAGTTTTCATGAAAGTCAAAGGTCTGATTAAAAGCTGGAAGCTTGTGGCTTATAAACTGCTGTGAAAATATTTCATCATTAATATCATTACAAGGTACAGTTTGAAGTAATAGTGATACTCTTGGTTGATAATAAATTATTTGATTAATCCCAGTGATTTCATAATCTGATAATTTTGATTTAAGGGGTAAAAAGCTTTCTTCATAATGTGACTTAAATACCCTGAACAACATACCTGTGTTATAGAAAAGACATTTTTCGGGAAGGACTGTCTTAGCAAAACAGCTTTGTTTCCTCTTAGTTTACTCAAGTGTTTTCAGAGATAATCTTCCTGCAGCTCAAGGTACACTTAAAAAAATAGACTGTTAAGGGGTGTACAGGCCATTGTATAAGAATATTGTCTGTACAAATTACTTCACAGGATCCAGACTGCAGCATCATTTCTCTCTGTTTCACAAGAATTGTAGTTGACAAGTAAAGTATATGTTTGATTTCCATGAGGTTTTGCTGGACAATATTGCCATATAAAATTAAGTTTTGAAGTTCATTTTTTGAATCTCTTTAACTCTTTTTAAACAGAAGTCAGAAATAACTACTTTAAATGTCTTGGCTTGTACAAAACAGGAAAAAGGTAAAACCAGTTTAGCATCCAGTTTATCTGTTTTAATCTTTGGTGTGGTTTATGGAGGATGGAGTTGTTTGGTTTTGATTTTTTTGTTTGTGTTTGGCTCAAGATTTTTTTATGTGTTTTCCTTTTGGTGTTTGGTTTTGTGCTGGTTTTGTTTGCAGTTTGTTTTTCTTTTTCATAGTGGAATGATTGATTTACAAAACATTTGTGTTTTTCCTTGAAGGCACTCTTTAGTTTAGACAAAGTACCTTTCTGGAAGTAACCATGCTTCACTCCATTTCAGTCTGTGATGTAAAATGTAAGTAGTTAGTTGGATCTTGGGGAGACATTTCATAAGAGTTAATTTCTCATAAGGTGATGTGTGCTGGATGTGTTTAGAAAATTATAGACACCACACTATTTGTGTAAACCTCTCAGTGGTGTACATTTGAGGTGCTGATGGTTCCTGTTAAAAGAGAAAAATGAAGATACTTCCCACATTGCCTACAGCTTGAAATATCGGGACGTGAGTAGCATCTGTTCAGTGAACGTAGCTGCAGGATGTCATGGCCTGTAGTCAGAAGGAAACCCAGAGAAGTCTTGTGATTCGTTCCCATTTTAGCCAAGTTTGCCCTTGATTTAATTCCTGCCTGTAGCATACCCCAGAGATTGGCATCATCTGCCAAGAATTCCCTCCTCCTGGGTGCATAAAACAGAATGCTTGGAACCAGTCAAACTTTGTGGTGGGGTTAGAGAAGGGTAGACAGTGAGTCTTCAAAAAAGACATTGCAGCCAGGCAATTGCCAGTTGTAGTGACTGCCCAGCACTGGGCATTTCACACAGAAACTGCCAGCTGCCCCAGAGCAGCAGCACAGCCTAAAACATTCATTGTGCTTTCACCTGCCATGCAATACCGTATTATACCAGGTTTTTACAGCAAAGTCCTAGTCTAGAATGTTGGAAGTCACATTTCACTGACTTCTGTGTGTACCAAAAATACAAACAAGCAAAAAAGCCATCCCTGACTTAATGATTATGCAGTGTTCTATATTTTTCTGTTTTTAAAAAAATAAAATAAAAAAATACAGATCTAGGCTGGATAAATTGAGTTTCCCATCAACACTTTTTCACTCCAAACAACAAACCTCTGTCAGACACTCTTCTCAAATATATGCTTTGAAATTCAGGGCCCTTGAAGAGTACTCACCAAGGATGGAGTGATGCTTGATTTTTCATCCACTGCCTTCCTTCCCAAGATAGCGGAGACAGATTTGGCTTTACCCAGCAGAGGAAAATACATCAGTTTTAAAAGCAGTACTTGGAAGCTTTCAAGACCAGTGAATCAATATCCCGATATTTCCTCAGCTTTTGTTACATTTGGGCAATGATTTTTGTTGTAAATTTGGCTGTATTTTATTAGTATTCAAAATGGTTTGTAAAACATTTCTAAATGTAAAACTTTAGACATTAATGTAATATGTGGATATGAGTTTGAACTACTTGTCCTTCCCTCTGTAGTAACAAAACTGCTAGTCTATTTGGCAGTGATAACTGCTTTGCTAAGTTGACTTTAAATAGTACTGCTATTTATTCCTTTCCCATAGAAATGTTATCTACCCAAATAGCACCTGGAATATTTCTAAAATGGCAGATACCATTTAGTTTAAAAGCCAAAGTATCCGATGCTTTAAGGAGGCTGTGAGTAGTGCATGATAAGCAGAACTTAAATTCCTTGACATTTAGGATTTAAAGAATGGAAATACCATTATCAGTGTTGTGCTCTTTCAGTAAACAGGACACATTGGAAGTTGGTATCTAAACTTTATCCTATGATCAGCTTAGACAGGCTTGTACATTTTTTTGGTTGTTGTTACACAGTACCCTGCCCTTCTTTCAGGAAAGCTTGCAAACTTCTCCCTCTGTTGATGGTTAGTGCTTTCTGTGGGAAGCTGGGTACGTGCTCAGCAGAGTTAGTGCTGTTGAAAGAGGAAAAGCTTTTCCTTCTGCAGAGCTGAGAAGATCTGGTCCCACAGCATATGGGAAGATGCCTTGCAGCATATTGGTGAGCTTGTAAGAAGATAAGAGCCCTCCCTGGGCCTCGTAAGGAAAAACAGGTACATTGTGAATTTTCTTGCTTTGAGATTTGGCTCAGACGAGTGACACTAAGTTTCTTCCTTTTGTCTTTTCTTCTCAAGATTGCCTGGCAGAACATCCCTCACCAAGGCAGTCCTTACAACTGCTGGCCCATTTTGCAAAACCCCCATGCCTTGCTTTTACTCCTCTTTATTGTGCCTTCAAAGTCTCCATTCATCATATTTCCATTTCTCTAAGTCACGGTCTGGTGCAAAATCTTAGTGTGTACTTTGGCAGGGCTGCTGCAATACCAACTGCTGCAGAGGAAGATACCAAAAATGTAAAGTCATTAGGTTAGGCAAGCAAGATTTTGAATAAATGAATGTATGCAAAGTGGGTTGAATGACTGTTGATTTAGTGTTACGATGTGGATTTTTTGTGGTCAAGGTCTTGACTTTCTTTTACTGATCATTCACTTTTGGGACAAGGGTAGTCACCGAACAAAGAATATATTTGAACAACCTTTATGTGTGATTAATGTGTGCCTGGAATAATTTGCAATGAAGTGCTTCAGTATGTATCCATTATTTTTAGAGCCTGTGTTAAAATGGCCTCAAGCTTGCTGATACATAGATTATAAGGAAATAGTGAAAAAGTGCACAAAACAGAATGAAAATTAGTTGATCTTGACTAAGGGCTATATAATAGGCAGTTTACTTGTGCTGAATATTGTTTAAGAATCATCATGGAAGTCTGAATAACACAGATGTTAGAACTGCAATATACATGACATCATGGTCAGCCCCACTTCCCCCATACTTTTACCTATTGAAAGAATTAATGTGATATAAATCAACAATCAGGATGGCTTTTGGGAGTTGGACTCAGTGGTCCTTGTGGGTCCTTTCCACCTCAGCTCATTCTGTGATTCTGTGTTTCTGTGAAAAGTAAAGGACTTTTGAGTAGAGAAGTGGCAAGTGTAGAAAGGCATCTGTATTAGTGAATATTTGCATCATGCCTCAAACTTGGGAAAAAGTTTTTTCCTTTAACAGGTGGAGCCAAAAGTTTGAGCTTTATACAGAAACAGAAGTGACACTTCAAATATTCAATGAGGAGTTAGGTTCAAATTTCTGTAATTCTTGTATTATAAAAATGTCTGTTTACACATTTTTCATTGGGAAAATGTGTTTTTAGAGAGACTCCCATCTGCTGTAAGACTTTTTTACACCTGTTACCTTTGCATGGAAGTGATAAATAGCTTTATTACTGAGTTTACTTTTAAGAGCCTTGCTGACAAAACTACATGTAAGAACTTTCTTCCTCGTAAGATATTAAAATATTTTTGAGCATGATCAACTGGCATCCTATATTTTAGCAGTTCATTTAATGCTTATGTGTAAGAATATATATAATGTGCATCTACAACACTCAGCAGTCTCATTTACTGAGAGCATTTGTTACCAGACAGGAAAAATAATAATGCTTTTCCTAATGGGGAAAAATCCTTCTGTTCTCTTAATTGATTGTCTTGTAAAGATCTGGCAAAATTTGGTGTTCTTCTGCATGCATTTCAGTTGTGAATGTCTTCCTTTTTCTCCCATACAAGCTGAAGAGAGGTACTGTAGTAAATTTTTAAGCATAATTCTGCTGTGATTTGCTAGCTAACTACTGCTAACACTCCTTCCTGTTTCTCTTCTGTGTCTGCATTTGCTTCACCCTCATATAAAGTAACTCAGAAGGAAAACCATTCTTGCTGCCAGGTATTTATTGTGGGTCATAACTGCATACTCTTTTTGGTGATCTTGTTCTGTATAATTTTTCCTAGTGTCCAGACAGTTCTTTGAAGCAACTTACTTAATATATGTCTTGCTGTTATGGATTGATTACTTTTTAAAAGTGTTCTTTACTTATCTTTTCCATCATCAGTGTCTCCAAAAGTTCTTGTGCTAAAAATGGTAGCATTCTACTTGTTACAAACTAAAAAGTGTGCTGGGGTGGTGAAGAGCATTTCTTCAGTCCCTTGTCAATTATTTTTTTCTTCCACCCTTTAGTAGTTGTCTCATACTTGAGAGTTACTTCGGCATTGCCACAGCATTCCCTGTGACCCAGGGAGAGTGAGGTTTGAGGTGCTGCTGCTGTCATCACCCCTACATGTTTCATGGGCTGTGGCAAGGTGACCTGTCCTGCAGAATCCCATGTCACTAGGCTGAGGAACACTAGACCTTGTGAGGAATCTACTTCCTGAAAAAGTATATAAATAAAACTCACAAATCCTCAATCTGAAATACTTGAAGCAGGCTTCCCTCACATGCCCCCAGACTAAAGGAAGAGCATTATAAGAACTCCTCAGATCCTAAGCAGTCCCTCTAGATAACTGCATCCTTTTGTCTCCTTTGCCTTTTGGAAATCAATACATTTTCACCTTCTGTTTCCTTTTCTTTGTTACCTAATTTTTTTCTTTTTCCTTGGCGGTTCAAGAGCTTGGATATGCATCAAATTAGAAAACTGGTTTTCTGTTGTTGTTTTCTTAGTACTCCTCTGTACCATGATGCTTGGTATGGCATTCATTTTGTGTTTGCTTTGAGATGTGGCTAGTCCTGAAAGACTGCATTCTAGATTCAGCTTATTCAGCATATAAAGTACTTCCATTGGAGTATTGGAATGACCAGATAATCAAAGGTGGCAGAGAGCCAGCTGCAGCAATCATTAGCTTTGTGCTGTGATGAAATTCTTATATGCTAAGAAGAGTTGAAACAGCTGCCTTCTTTCCATACCTCTTCTCAACTAAGACACAGGAGCTGGAATGAGAGACCTAGTTTCAGAAACTCTCTGGTTCAAAAGCATGGGCTGTTCAGTTTCCACTTCTAAGAAAAAAATTACTAGAGGGCGAAGGTTGAAGTACTTGTCTGCTACCTGAAGGTATGGATATAACTCAAAAATTGTCGTGGGTTGCGAGGTATATGTTCAGGATAGCTACTAGAAAAATACTTGCCCTTATGGAAAGCTGCAAGTTCGTAATTAGGGTTTCTTGTACGGGAGAGGTCATAGCTCAGAGAAGTAACAGGATCATGTTGTCACAGAATCATGGGATCGGTTGGGTTGAAAGGGACCTTAAAAATCATCCAGTTCCAATCCCCTGCCAGGAACAAGAGCATCTTCCACTAGACCAAGTTGCTTAGAGCCCCATCAAACTTGGCTTTGAACCTTCCAGGGAAGCGGCATCCCCAGCTTCTCTGGGTGACCTGTCCCAGTGCCTCACCACCCTCACAGTGAAGAATTCCTTCCTAATATCTAATCTAATTCTGCTCTTTTTCATCTTAGAACTGTTGGCTCTTTTCAATCACTACAGACTTTGCTGAGAGGCCTACCTCCCTCTTTATTATAAGCCTCCTCTCAATACTGAATGGCTTCAGTAAGGTTCTCCTTGAGCCTTCTCTCCAGGCTGAGCCACACCAACTCTCTCAGCACTTTTTCATTCAGAAGTTGGTCATTATCACAATATTTGTCAAATTTTGGATGCTAATGATTTTGGAAAATGCTTTTTTCTGTCAAATAGTGAATGAAATAGGCTGATCAACTGTACCAAGTTTAATTTCATTTTTACAGTTATTATAGCAACAAAATCTGCAATCACACACAATTTAAATATACATTTATTAAATTAAAGCATTTTAGATATATTTTAAAAATAAAAATGCATTTGCTGAGCAATAAATTCAAGTAATATCAATGGGAGATCTTTTTTTAGAAAACTAATTATCTAGAGCACATATTTGTAAAGAACTGGAGAGCTAATTTAACTTTTAATTTATATTGTTAAAAGAAAAGCCTGGAAGGAGAAAACAAAGGCTTAATAGTGTACTGTAAATGTATATATATATTTGTTTTAAGTGTATAAACACTTAAAATGACTTCTAATTTATTAATTATATTAAGCAGAGTAGCTATGGCCATGACCAGAATGAGATCTGATGATGTGAAAACAGGGTCTAAACATTATGCTCTAAGTCATACTAAAATCTCTTCAGCTTAGCAAGCCATCTTTTTGGTATTACTGAATGTTACCATGGAGCTTGGTAGTTGAAGAAGCAGACAAAGTCATGTAAGAGAAGAATAAAAAGCCAAATGAAGCCTGAATATTAAGTGATGCCTGTTGCACATTGTGGATGGTGGCCATGCTGGGCTTCCCAGTAGAGTCCTGCTGTACCAACATTTATGTAGCTGAGAACTTTCCCTCTGGTCAGAACTGGAGAAAAAAGGTGTGCTTGAGTTTTTCTCCCCAAGCAGTCTTTTACCATAGGTACCCTGACTTCCAGAATTTTTTTGTCCAAGTTACTCAAACTCTGTGGAAGTAATTGAAAAGAGGCACATCTGTTTCTTGACAGACTGATGAAGTTGGTTGAAATACTGCAAATTTACTGCATAAATGAAGTAGAACTGGGGAGAGAGTCCCTGCCAAATTGTAATCAGGCTGGGGCCATAAACTGCTTTGAAACAATTTCCCTCTTTTTACCACTTCTCCTTTTTTTCAGTGATGCTTTTATGAATTAATGGTGCATGTGTGATTCTTTTATCTTATTAGTTACTGCATCTGCCTACTGCAAATGCCAGCTTAGGTGGCAAGGCCAGGGGAACAGTATGCTTTAGTTCACTGTTTTATGCCAGAATATCCTGTCTAAAGGGGGACAAAAAAATCTGCATCTGCCCAATTTTTTTGTTTTTTATATTCTGTAAATATATGCCAGGTGAAAAGCTAAAACTGTGGTTCTCATTCAAAATAATTGCCTTTGAGAGGCAGTTTTATTTTGAGTTGAAATGTGCATCCTACAACAAATATTCTTTTTGTGGAAGCTTCAAAATAACATGATGACATTTAAACGAATAGAATATATGAAATTGAAAGAAAGTTACTCTTAATACTCTTTTTTTTCTTTCCCCCACTCCCCCTCTGAAATGAATCAACGTGACTGTGCCCTTCTGTACACACATCTGGACTGATCTTGTGAATTCAAAATCTGGATTTTAAATTCTATTCTTCTGCCTTCAGTAGCGCTGTTGTGTGTCTGGAGCATCTTCATTAGGGTTGAGAATTTTAAATCAGCATCATCTGTCATAGTGCTGCTTTTGTCATATTATCAGTCAGACATTTATGCAAGGTAGCCAAATCAGTTAGGGTCCTTAAAAAGTCACCTACTTAGAGTTTAAAAAATATTTCTAGCAAAATCTTCCATTTATCATTTTATTTAGATAATAGTTGTGTTTTCCCTTCTCCATCCTCCTAGAATATCTACATTGCTCTTTCTTCTTTATAAAGGTCATCATAGACATCCGTTTCTTCATCTGTTTTGAGCCTGTCACCTGAAAGAAAATTCAAAATTCATTCAAAATTCATTCAAAAATGAACTGGAGGTAAACTTTCAGTATATCCACTGGAATTTTAATGTTATAGGAAGAAGATGCCTTTTTAACACTGTCCATCTAGTCCAGTTACCATCTGGCACAGTGGTACAGAGCCTAAAAATTGTTTTGGTAATAAAGAAAACCTGATTGCTGGGGAATTTTTAATTTTGCTTTCAAAATTTCCTTTGATGTTAGTTTCTGTTCTTGCTAAATTTTCCAGGAGAGAATTTGTGTCTTGCATGTTTGTGTAGTGTCCAAGTGAGAGGTAGTTTAAAGAGCCCAATTTGGCTACTCTTGTGATTGGAATGATTTTGTCCAGCATTTGTAGCTACATCTCTCCTCAGACTGGTGCAGAAATTCACATGAAGCAAATTATTCCTAAGATATGCTAAAAATCAGATGATACTCACTTTTTGTTTGTTAGAATTCTCTGCCAGACTTGAAGGTGTATTTTTGATAATGCAGAAAAGGGTCTTGTGCTAATTCTTGTATAATGGTGGGTTCATCGTGTACCTCAGTGGATGCAATGCATGTGACCAATCTTTTGACGTTCCAGTATTTTTTTTGTTTGTCTGTGGCCTGTGCCTGTGTGTCCATGTGTCCTGCCATCCCCCACCAGTTTTCACTTGAAATGTATTTTTTGGGGACACTGGGTTTTCAGTGGCTTATTTTGAACTTAGGGCAGGAGTATTGAAGAATATATCTCATCATTTTGTTTCAAAGTGTAGATTTAAGCATCCTTCTCTTTATATTATTTTTACGTCTACCTGGAGCTCTTGCAGAAAAGCTGTGGTAAAGTTTATTCTGCGTGTGAATGGTAAAAATCGGTGCCTGGTGTAAGTGCTGTTTTCTCTGCAGCTAAAGAAAACTATTACTGTATCTGCCTGAAGTGTCATAACCTCGTGTTGTTTAGAGGTGATTCTCACCGTGGCCTTGTAGACGTAAATGCTTAACCAGCGCTCAAGTAATTCTCTCGATGTCAACACACTTCAGCCTGTCAGCTGCCTGCCTCCCTGTGCTTTGAGTTACAGCATTGTAATCATTACTGCATTAAATCAGCACTCTGAGCCACCCTTGCAAATGGAGGTTGATAGGTACCTGCTCTGCTGTGGATGGGAGCGTCTGCCTTCAGTGCATCAGGCAGCAAGAGAGAAGGGAAATTAAAGCTGTGAGAAGGAAAAATGAAGTAAGTGGGAATGCAAAAGGAAAACAGAAGAGAAAGTTGTTTAGCCTTCAGCAGGGATTAGTGATTTATTATTTTAATTTGTAAAAAAAATTAATTCCAAGTGTATATGAACTGAAGTTCAAATTGCTTTGTCAGAGTCTTAAATTCAGCATTATTAAGAAAGCAACTCTGTGTGTAACATTATCATGTGCTAACATTTTTATTTTTACCTGTAAGATTTTTATAAGATTTTTATTCTCTAGCAGAACTGGTGTAGGATGTTATGCACTGAGCAGAAGATTTCTAATCTCATGGAATAAATTCATAGACAGTTTTGAAAAAAGCCGAAATACAAATTTATTCAAATTAGCTTAGTGAAGCAAATTTTAGGAGTTTGCTGGAAAGAGAACATCATGTACATCAGAGAAGCAAATTATGTATCTGATTATTTGAGAATTTGCATAGAAATAAGAAATTATGCAGAAATCAAAACTTAATGTTCATTGGAGTTTGGACAAGGGCAGCAAAGAGACTTGGAGTTACACGAACTAGAAAATGAAGGCAAAATCTCTTGACATACTCTACTTCAATTGAGATTATGTCCAAAGAAAGATTTTTCTTTTCTTTCTCTCTTCCCTTTTGCATATGCCTCTGAAAGGGATCACTGCTATCCCTTGTATCTGGGACACTGCTCTTTAAATATGTTTGATAATACTGGGTATATTGAGATCTGTAACACTGATTGATGTTAGTTTTTTAATGCAGTTTCACCTTCCTGAAATATTTGTTTGTGCTTGCACCAATAAGCAATGCTCAAGTGGATTTTAACATAAGTAGGACATGATGTGTGTTTTTCTTGAACCTCAGCTCGTGGATGAAATTTATGCTAAGGGTAATAACAGTTGTCCGCCTATAAAGAGTGTCTGTGCTTATGTAAGACACAGATAGCATGTATTCCCTTACCCTCTTGTAGTCAGAGAATAAGAGAGTAGTGCCAAAGTAATTTTAAAGCCACCCACTGGCAGAGAACCACCATACTACTGTGTATAACACCAGTGAAATGTTTTGGAAAAAGAATACTGAAGTCAAACCAGAAATTATCTTTTACCCTTGCTTATGCCATTCCAAATGAAATGAACGGCATGGTACTTGCCTTTGAGTTTCACAGGAGAAAAATTATACAGGCTCTGAATGAATTTCAGTCAGGCTGAAATTTATTTCTTGGGATAAGTACAAAATGTATTAATAGTTCTCTTTTTTTAGAAATCACTTTATGTCTTGCTACTGGATGTGACTTTACTTAGTAAAGATGAAAGATGATATTACAGATGTTAGATGAGCTTTTGCATAAAGAGAGCTGATGTAGAAGAAGGTGCAAAAGTGAAGGGAGAGGCATTAATTGCTAAAAGTAAAAATGTTGAGGAGAATTCTGTGGAAAGGTTTATAGGAAGGGTGGACACACATGGGCCTTTGAATAAGGTGAACAAAATCTTTGAATTACAGAGAGGCATAATGAAGTAACAGGGCATTTAGAAAAGCAATGCATGTTCTCAGTACTTCAGAATTATTCTGAAATAAATGTAGGAGTATTACAAAGGTAAACATCACATCTGGAAAATAAAAGGAGGTATGATAGGCAGGTCTATGTTTAAGCTATCTTGCTGAAATGAAAAGCAAATGACATTATAGTGATGCCCCAAATCTCCACACTGCAGGGACTTGGGACATTGTAGATCAACTTGCTGTGGTGAAGACGAATAGGCTTGGTCATCCCCACTGGTGAAGACCTTGAAAGAAAATTTTACCTGAAAGCCTTTGAGGATCTTTCTTGTTTCTGTGAAGCATCTGACAAATGACTAATTAAAACAAATCAAATTAACCCTTTGTGTTAAGGATGACTTTAAAATGGCTGTGTAATCTTAGGAGAGATGGAAAATTTATCAGATTTGAGGGCGAGACACAATTTACAAACTGAGAGCCAGGGCAAGGGAGAGAGTAAAAGGGCATTGTGCAGCTCATTAGGGACTACTAGCATACAAGGTGGTAATGGACTTCTTCATGAAGCAAATTGTTGACATTGATGCAGCTAAATCATTAAAAGGTAAAAATATGGCTGCAGTTCACAAACACAGGTTTCTAGCAGACAGTATATGGGATAGCCGTGGAATAAGGAATTGCCAATTAGAGATCAAAAGCAGAAAGGATTGCATTTATACCAAGAAAAGGAGGAAGGGGAAATAAATTAAATAAACAAACAAAACCCAAACAAGCTCTATAAATACAATGAAGTAATAATAGAGAAACCTTTCTAAAAATAGGAAATTATTTCTTATAAAGAGTGAAATAAATAATTAGTGAATTTCCTTTCATTTCAGCTATAGGATAGAAGTATAATTTTGTGGTAATTAAAACCCAAAAAAGCAGCAAATATTTCTTTTCCAGCCAAGCTTCTTTCCTTGTAAGGCACATACTAGGCACCTTGAAAAATGGATTTTTGTGCAAATTACATGACTCATCTATATCCCCAGGGAGTGAAGGAGGGTGGAGAAAAAAAATTATTTCTTTTTATCAGTCTTAGTGATAGAGGAAAGGGAAATACTAGCATTGCACTAAGCAAACTAGAAATATGATTCCATGTAGCTAGCTGAAATAGCATTACTGTACACTGCATTTCACCAGATCTGCCTGGCAACCGTGTGCAAGTGCTAAATGTTTCAAAAGAGGTTAAATCAAAGCACTAGACTTTGCAGTTGTTAATTATTTTCATTGAGAAGATACTTAGAGATTAAAGATTCCTTGAAGATGAATGCATGAAAACTAGCATGCTTTCAGTAAATGTAAATGGAGTTCTCACTGCATAGTGAATGGAAATGGTGTCTGTCTACCATACCACAGCTCAACATTTCCCTAAGAAAATACTCAGCATAGTAAACATTTTGGAATTGAAACAGGTCTCAAAGCTTTTGTGTAAGTGTATCTTATTCACTGTTAGAGGGACAGAGACAAATCCCTGTTGTTTAGTGGTTTTCTCCAGTTTCAATGTCTGTGGATCCTTTGTGGTGAAAGGATATGAGCCAATGTGACAAGGTCATCTTCTATTGCTTCTATTCCTTCTCTGATTTGTCTTTCAATCTCTGGTTAACAGTCTGTGAATTGATTTCAGATGCTGCATTTCTCAACAGCATCCTGCTTCAGCTCTGTCCTCAGTAGGAAGGCACTTTCCTGTGCCTCTGTGTGTCAGCTCTGGTGGAAATCTTGCCTTGTTTATTGACTTAATCAGTCCTGCTCTCTGCCTGGTCTTGTTAGCAATGTTCAAAAAGACTGGCTGCTGTCACTAGTAATTTCATTACTTCTCTCTGTCTTTTGACAATCTGTTGACCACAGTAAGCACAAGTCAGCTCACGGCAGTAATAAGTGCTGCACTACTCCAGTAAATGACTTACTTGGCATATGGTTTCCACCCAAACCCCAAAAGGTGGACTCCTTTACAGTTCTGCAATCTCTGGACTGACTGGTTTTCACCAAAAATTTACGTAGTAAGCACTTCCTTTAAATTCTTGAAGTATAATTTCAGATACAGAAGGATATGGATTTCTGTCCAGTAATGCTTTTATCTTCTTATCTTTTGAAGAAATTGAGATTATAAATGTTGAAATCTTAGACTCCATTAATATTCTCCTGATCTTTGCCATTACATATTAGTTAGTTGTTTTCAACTGTGTATTATTTTTCTTGTGCTCTAATAACACTGATTTCCATGAGATCCAGTCGCTGTTATTCACGTTGGACTTAAGCTTTACTCTTATGGCCGTGTACAGCAATGTTGTTGTGATCATTATGTGCTATAAATATAATGAACAGTTTTAGAATCAGTGCAGAAATATAAGGATGAATTTCAGATAGCGATGCACGAATTTTAGCTCTACACATAACAAAACCTGCCTCTATCAGAGAAGTACTGGAAATGGACTAGAAAAACTGCTGCTCCCTACAGGTGCATGTTTACTGACAAAGGGCCTTTAAAAATCTGCATTATAAGAAGGGTTTCTAAACTTGTGTGGTGCTTTTTCAGTTCACAAAATCACAGAATTCACTATTTAAAATAAGAGTATGTAGTAAGTTTTACAGTAAAATATGATACTTGGGGAAGAATTTCTTTAGAAGACTTTTGCAGAATTTGCAGTATATTGTGGTATTTCTGTTTTTCTAAAATAGCTTCTTTGTGCTGCCTTTGAAGGTCATTGTTAGAAAAGACATCTAAAAATCACTCATCCTTTTTCCAGGATAGCAATTTGTGTATGGGCTTTGCTGAAATTCTCTTTTCTATTAAAAGCAGTCTGCCTATCCAGCTGATCTCAAGACTTGTAGTTGCAAAGGATAAGGAAGCACTGTCAATGCCAAAAGCTAACAATAAGCATGGTAAAATACCTGTCTTTTGTTTTATCTTTTTCTTAACCAAGTCACCAAAAAAAAAAGTGTTTTGAAGCAGAACACTGTGATGTTGCATTGCAAATTGTGTTCAGTTAAGAAAAGTAATAATACTGCAAATCTGTAAATGCTTTGAAAAACATGTACACAGGCATTTTTAAAGCCTAGATTTATAGTAAGACTTCATTGCATCTACTCATCTTTGTTGTACATCGTCTTTGGTACATGTCTTTTGATGTAACTGATTTCTTACTTTAAACTGTTCATAGGGAAAATTTGTGTTCCAGAAGAGATAATTCATACAGTACAAGTTCCATAGCTGTGACAATCATTGTAGTATCACTTCGATAAATGATATATTTTTATTTATACTGAGGTATCTGCTGTGGGCAAGAGGAGAATTCCATTGTAAACAGAATAATTCTAAGTGCTGATAATGAAATGGTGTTTTATTTTCAGTCCAGCAGTTTAGATCTAGCTGACCATCGTTTATCAGTTGGCAGATGCTGATGAATGTATGTGTAAGACAGTACAGAGCAGGCAGCAGATTGTGTGCCACTGTTGATCCTGATGCACCTCTCTTACAATCTTGTTCAGGAGGCCACAGGTTCACTGACAGTAGACAGCACAGTTTTCATGCTCAGTGAATACTGTGCCTTCCTTTGTACTGGATGTGGGCTATCTCAGATAGACAGAAGCTTTATAATGCCGCTGGAGTTTTAAAGAGAAACAAAGAAGAGTCTGTTTTTCTCCATTGTGTTATGTAATTTATGTGTCTCTTCACTTTCATGCTCAGAGAATTATTATTTTTAGTATCAAAATTCTTCATGCAAATAGTCAAGCAAAAACTCACTTCTGAGGACCTTTGGCATTGAAACTACCAATTTAATTCTGTATTCTCAATAACATGGTATGATCAATTGGTTATTTGTACTCTGTGTACGTATAACTTTACTTATCCTAAATGTGCAATGTACAAGTAGAATTTTAAGTATTATTAATATTATTTACATTTGTTTTCCTGCATGTTTCTTGGTTTGGACCTTAGTTTCAAGGTTCCCACCACTAATTTCAAAAATTATCCTGATTCTAATTTTTTAAAAAATTACATACATCATCCTGCAGCATGTAACTTAAAAGCAGTTACACCTGAACACAAGAATAAAACAGTAGACACAAAGTTGTGTCAAGGATCTGTTGTACAGAAGGAGTTCAGTTCACATCCACCAGCTCAAACAGAGCTTAATAATGTGTGATTGTTCCAGTCAGAGAGCTTGTCTGATGTGACAGACAGATGGTGCTTTGCCTGGTCACTCCCCGACACCAGCCCATCTGAAGGAGGCAACTGCAGTTCGCTCAGCAAATGTTCTGGCCACATTCCACAGCTAGCTGCCAGTAATGCTGAGTAGTCTGCTGGCCACTTCTGAGATTCTGTGGTCATGGAGTGTTTGGAAATGTTTTTTGCTTCCTTTTGGTGTACTTGCAACAATCAGCACATGTTGGTAGGTCGTGGGTCTTATATGCTGGCTATATTGCATGCCTAAATAGGAAAGGGAAAAAACAATTTGTTTTAACAAAATGTCCTATCTTTTGAGCTTTAAAAGTAGATCTTTTTTTTAAAAGTATATCTTTTAAGTTACAGAGGTTTAGTAAAATAACTTAGGAAGTAAAGGAAATTGTATTTTTCTAAGTATTCTTGAATTTACAGATGTTCTTATTTTGTTTAAGCAACATGTTTTGTATAAAAAATAATTCTAAATAATTAATCTGCCAAACTGTATCACTGTGTGGGATCTTTCCAAAACTATATTCAAATTCCCTGTCAGGCCCTTTTAAAAAGGAGTGATAGAAGCCTGAATTTTTTGTTACAGAAATTGTTTTGTCTCCTTGCTTACAATAGACCAGTTTATCACTGGCATAGTCCTGAAGTTAAAACTTGTTTTCCAGTATCAAGATTACATTTCTATTTTACCATATCCATATTGCTCAATTTGACTTCTGTTTCATGAGCTCAAGTGGCTTTTTTTTTTTTCACATTTGTTTAATAAGATTTTATTTTGAGCCTTTGCAGCTTTTCATTATTCATTGCTTAAATTTCATGTAACTTGCAGCTGCTGAGAGTTTGCTTTGGTTATGCATTAAATGTGTTCCATAGCTCCACAGCATGGTGTAAAAACAAACGTTTCTGTAGCAAGCTCTGCTTTCTCCAATTCATATATGCACTGTAAAACAATGGCTTTCCATTAAAAAGACATCAATTTTCTCTGCATTAAGCTCTTGATGTGATGTTTTTCTCTTGTTTTACTGTGTTCTAGGGATGGAGGGTGCAATTCAGTTACCTCTGCATAGATGCTTAATGCCATTTGAGACAACCCCAGTTTTTGCAATTCCAGGGTAGCAGATACGATACAGGGCTTACAAGAGACTCCTCCTTGGTGCCACCTGGACTCCAGGCAGAATTATCCAAAGGCCTCTCAAGCAGCAGGAGAAACCTGTTGTTGGTTACCTTTAATGTACTTTTCTTTTTATTCAGTAATGTGACGAGAACAGTTCTATTGGATCTGACAGTCCTGCCCCCAAAACTGCCAAATAGAAATGATCAGAGAAAAAGCTCTGAATGTGGCAAGTGCACATTACCTATCTTTTTAGCACAGTACCAGCCTCAGGCATTTTCCAGAAAAACTGTGCTTCAGTGTGTTTATTTAGTAGTCTTGGTGCATTTTTCTTGCCTGAAACCATGTATGTGTTTAGCAACTGCAGGAGCATTTCACAAGGACTTCAACAGCTCAGCAATGTACAAAGAGCCTCTTCCTTTTGTCTGTGTGGAATTTACCACTCACTCACTTCATCTGCTGTCCCTGTTTGTTCCTAAGCCACCCTGCCCATGCTACCCAGGCTTTCAGAGTTTTCTCATTCGCCCTCTCAACTCTGTCTTCTCTGAACCAAAGACTTCTGGTATGCATCCTTATTCTCGACGTGGGGGCCACTTCTTGCCTCTGATTGTCTCTGTTGCCCTTCTCTGGCTTTCCAGTTCTGCTGTATCCTTTTAACAAAGGGGAGCCAGACCTGCTCACAGTATTCAGGATGCTGTTTATTGCCCAGTCATTTAGTCTTGCAAGGGCGTCTGCTGTTCTCCCTAATTGACCATTTTCTGTAATATTTCAATTTCATATCATTAGCAACTTTCATTGCCACCAGAAAATGAGCACTAAGAATATGTTTAACACTGTATCTTGCAACCCAGCTATTTCCTGGAATTTGTTGGTGGTGTCTATTGGAAGAGCTTACCCTCTCTGCTTTTGTTTGTCATGTAATTAGTCATTCATGAAGGAACCTTCTATTCTGTGTAATAGCTCTACAGTTTGCTCAGAAACTTTCAGTGAAAGGACTTATGAAAGGCCTTGGCACAGGCTGATACAGCATCATTTTATCCAGCTTGGGACATTACATCCCAAGTGAGTGGTCTTACTAGATAGATGAAAAACTGTGTGGAACTTCAGACCAGAGGTGTACCTTGTTTAGTTCTTCATCAGTGACACGGAGATGGAAATGCAAGGTATTCTTGTGTTGTGAGGCATTTGAATCCCGTTGCGGGCCCCAGCCAAGTTGTCTTTAGCTGGCACTGTCTGAGGCCTCAGGAATTCGTCAAGGTTAGAGAACTGTAAGCTATTCTAAATCGGGAGAGAAGCGGCCTGAAGAATGAGATAACAAGACAGCAAGAAGGTAAACAAAGAGGGACTGCACCATCTCGGACTTGAACCAATCAGGGTCTCTGAAAGGTGCATGCAAGGCGCGTGGACACTACGAGCGACCCAATCGAGTCATGCGTGATCGCGTGAACTACAGTAGCAGAAGTGTATAAGAATAGTGTAATGTAAACAATAAACGGCTCTCGCGTTAATCAAATTGGTTCGTAGCCCGAGGGTTCCGTGCGTCCGCAATTCTTGACAAGTTTGTGGATCACAGCAGACTGTGAGGTGCACTCAAAGCACTCAGAGGCCTGGCTGCCATTCAGATGAGCCTATGCAGGCTTGATGAGAGGGCTGGAAGTGACCTTGTGAAATGAGGCAGATAACTTAGTCTTGAGCCTGGGATGGACAAACTCCAGCCATTGGTACATCCTGGGCAGTCACTGGCAAGCAGCTCTGCTGGAACAGACCTGCAGGCCATTGTAGCCAGCAGCCTGAGTGTGAGCTGGCAGGATGCCTTGGCAGCCAGCTCTGTGCTGGGCTTCCTTAATAGCAGCACAGGCAGGAGACTGAGGGACATGGTAGATCAAGTTTATTTGCTTGTACTCAGCAGTCATCAGACTGTGCCTAGACTGCCATGCCCAGGTGTCGGGGACAGCCCAGTAGAGGAAAGACATTTATAAGCTGGGGCAAGTTCAGCAGAGGATGGCCAATGGCAGGAGTACTTGCTGTGTGAGAAGAGGCTCAGAAATGGGGCCTGATAAACCTGGAAAAGAGATGGCTTAGGGGGAACCTAGCAGCCATCTTCTTGTATTGTGAGGAAGTTATGGAGAAGACTGGGGTAGGCACTTTTGCTGAGATGTATGGCTGGAGGTTGTCTCATTATCTGAGAGGAGATATTTTGGCTTAACTTAAAGGGAAGAGAAGTTCACTCTAAGTGTAATTAAGCAGTTGAGGAGATTGCCTGGAGAAGATACAGGATCTTCATTCGTGGATATTTCAAGAGCCAACTGGACAAAGCTAAACAATCTGGTCTTGAAAGTTTATCACGTGGCTAAAGCAGGTTTTCCTGATCTGCTTGAATCAGGGTGTTGGATAAAAAAACCTGCAGAGGTCCCTTCTAACATGAATAATTAATTTTGTATCATCATTGTTCATTTTATACTTGCTTGTTTATTACTCTTCACCTTCTTACCTGCATGTTTATTAATATCCAGCTTCTTAGCTAAAGCCAAAGTAATGTTTTTAAAAAATAATTATACTATGGAAAACAGATTTGTTGATATTGTCATTCAGTCCTCACATGATTGAGTTCTTACATTTCAATATACAGACATAATTAAAGAACAGGTAAAAGTAATATCGTTTTTGTAAGGGATTCTAGTTCAAAATAAATCTTCCTCCCCTGCACTGGAGGAGTATTATATCATCTCCTTTTCCAAAGGAAAAAAACCCCAACAATTAACTCTATTATAAATGCTGCATACTTAGCATAATTATTTTTGTACTGAATCTGCATGTGCATATATTTCTGCTGAAAATATTGTATGGAAAAATCTCAGATGATACTTAATCCTGTGTGTGAAAAAAAAAGATATAGGCACGATTGGGCTTAGATGTCTTCATGTCAGGGACAATTTCTAAGTCCTGGATAATTACACTCATCTTTCCAGAAGAAGTTTTGAATAACCTTTTGATTATATAGCATTTCCCTGATGAGTTGTTTGTTGGTATATTTATTATGCATCTTAGATGCAATTCATCTACCTAATTTTAGCTACCTGAAAAGGTAGTCACTGAGTTTAAAATAGTTGCCTAGGCACCCGCTACAGGTAATAGAGATGATTCGTCCTATCCTCAAACATGAGTCATGCTGTCTGTCTTAGAGGCTTGACTTGAGATAGAGTAAATCACTCTGCAAAGCACCTGTTTTAACTTATTAACTAGGAGGTGACTATAGGCAGCTAGGTCTTCCAGGAGAATGTTTTATATGCTTATTTTGCAAATCTCTACATTCAGACTCATCTTGTGTCACTTCCCCGCCCCCCCCAGATGTCACAGAAATACCTGGGAAGAACAGAAGTGAGCCCAACTTAAAAAAAAAAAAAATAAATTGCTTTAATCTGTCCTTAGACTTGGTTACTGATGCAAATACCTATTTTTGCATAGAATTTTGTAATATAACTCAGCTGGACCCCATATCTGGAGCAGATACATACCTGTTGTGATAACTCCTTGGAAACTTGAAGTCAGCACCATCTGTAACAGAGAGTGGCTTATTTACAGGACATGAGGGAGTAGTGATGCTTGGTTTTGGGGCTGTTATTTGTTTGAGATTTGGGTTGGGGTTTTTTTGGTGTAGGGTTTTGTGTGTGTGTGCGTTTTTTTCATTTTCCCCATCTCTGGATATCTCCCAGGAAACACTGGTGGCTGGAAAGGTGTTGGTGGCACAGTGGTGTTTTGGCTGCTGCTGAGCAGTGCTGGCACAGCATCAGTGCTGTCTCTCAAGATTCCCCCCATCAAGAGGCTGGGGGTGGGCAAGATCCTGGGAGGGGACACAACCAGGATCCAAACAACTGACCCAAACTGACCAGGGGGATATTCCACATTGCAGGACATCAGCTCAAATATAAAAGCTAAGGAAAGGAGGAGGAAGGTGTGACATTTGTTATTTGCAGTGTTTGTCTTCTGGAGCCACTGCTTCGTGTGCTGAAGCCCTGCTTCCTGGGATAGGGCTGAACATCACTTGCTAAAGAGGAGTAGAGAATGAACCTTTTTTTTTTCTCATTGCTTGTGCTCAAACTTTTGCTTTTGCCTTATCTCAACTTATGAGTTGTTTTCCATCTTACATTCTCTCCCCTGTCCATCCTGGAAGAGGAGTGATAGAGTGGCTTGGTGGTCACCTTGCATCCAGCCAAGGTCAACCTACCAAAGCATCATTGGGAGACTGTGGAAACTCTAGAAGTGGTATGTGTGTGAAATAAGACTCCAAACCTATTCTGGAATTTCCTATTCTTATGTTTCTTTTTCTTGATTGCTAGCTAGACTTAAAAGCAGATTGATGTTGGATACATCAATCTCTTTTCTTCTCCCTTGGCAATATCTGAGTCCTCTTCAGGACAAGTCAGATATATGAGTTTGTATCTACTTCAAATTAAACCAGATGAAATCTGAAGTATTACTTCTTTCTTTTTCTTCAGAAAGTAATTGAAAGCAAGCTCGTTCTTCTAGCAGCAGACCTGTGTGTGCTTCATAGAAAACTCATGTAATTGATAAGCACTTCTAAAAGCCCAACTTGAACTCCTGGGCTAAAGGTGATAGCAATAATGCTTAGCATTCAAAGACTGCCTTTATCTGAACAATGAAAGCAATACCAGATCAGCTCAAAATATAAAATGTATCGGATGGTTTAAGGTATAAGACAGGAAACAGCTGTCTGTGTTGTTAAGAGTTCTCTTTTGTGGGCAACACTGTAATCAGTGTTAAGTCTAGTGGATTAATTAGAATAACTGTTCTTTTGGGGTTGTATATCAAACCATCTCTGGCAAATTCTGACACGATTATTAAAGGAAATAGATAATCATGAGTACAGCCAGTGAATAGCTATTTCTAACCTTGTACTGTCACTATGTCTGGTATTTACATTCAGTAAATCTTGAATATGTTTGCTGATCATAAAATAATGATTTTTTGTTTACTTAAAATGTTTTAAAAATGCTTCTTTAATGATCTTCGAGATCATGAAGTTCTAACTACCTCAGCTTTGAGTCATTGTTAAGTGTAGGAGGGGTCTTCAGAACTGTGGATGTCTCAGTTTTTCACAGCTGGCTTTACTATAGACAAGTAAACTCCCAGTTGAATTTTTTTCCTGTGCATATTTGGACTAACAAGCCCCAAGTATCTTATCAAATAACAGTATCAAATAACTTATGAATAATGCTTTTGAATAATTTATTTCGTAGTCAGAAAATATCTGCATATGTTAAATTCTATACTTATTTGATTGACAATATTGCATTCAGTAGAGATCTGCATATTATGCTTTTATGATACTTTTTTCTAGCCTTTTTGTAATCTGTACAGTCCTTAGGCCTGTGGATCTTCATTTTCAGTTGAAGGCTCTAGATATGCCTGTAGTACAAATAATTATTTTGCTGCCATGCCCTGTAGAACAGAAAAACTTCCAGAGATTACACTTTCTTGAGAGATTTTTTATAATGCAAACAGAAAAAGATACTCTAAAAAAATACAAGTCTTGGAAGTGCTCGAACAGTTACAGATGGGGGGAGAGTGTGTGTGTGTGTGCTTAATTACAAGACAGCTGCTTGGATGGAGTATTTCAGCCCAAACAGTAAGCTTGTGAAAAGTGTAAGGGGCTCAAAATAGGATCTTAAAACAAGATGTGCTAGCTCTGCCTGCAACCAGAAAGAAAATTGTGAAACTTCCTCACCAGCTTTACATTGTGGAATTCCACCAGAACTGCTTTTAAAAATTGCTTCTGGCAAATTTGACTTCCTGCTGTTGCTGACTGCTCTCCTAGAAGCTGTGATGTCTCAGGTCTGCACTGCACACCTTCCCCCTCCTCACCAGCTTCATTTCAGGAAGCAGCTCCTCTCATCGTAGTCGAGGGAGGGGAAAGCAAGAGGCAGCACGGGGAGGAGTGGCACCTTCTTTCTTGGCTTCCTGCCCACATCCTTGGCCTCCTCCCCAGTATCATGGGATGTATCTCTGGCAGTATATTCCTGAACGTGCCATTTGTTTAACTCGTGCAAACGTTTTTATGGTAAAGAAATTTAATTTTCTGTTATGATGTGTAATTTGACAGGATGAACATGTAATCAGAATCACAAATACATCTGAGATGCTGTGGATATAAGTAGATTAAAGAATACTGTATATACATTCGAAGTATGTGTGCAGGAAGTTAAAACTAGATAATGTAAACAGCCAAAGCAGGCATTGGGAAATGTGTAAAACTTAAAACAGTTGTGTGTATGTCTTTGCATGTGCACTGAAATGTATCTGCTTTGAGTGGATGTTGCTGCCATTGCAGCCAGTGCAAAGGAATTCGGTGCTGTCTTAAACCAACCTCGCAATGAAAATGGGAGACAACAATTATTACATAGCTCCATTTTCACAGTTCTGAGCAAGCAGTTCACTTGCCCAGAATACTTGTAGGTGCAATAAAGATGTAATCATAATTAAAGGCCAATTTATGTTACTATGATAGTACAGCTATTTATCCTCACTGAAAAATGGTCCAGTAGCTCTGTTCTGGGAAAGTTTGTGGTTCTTCAAGCAACACATCCCTGACATTGAAATAAGGAATTTGATTAAGGTTCTGATAGTGCTGTGGGACCATTCCTTTGGGTGAGTTATGGTGGCAGTTCACAGTTTTATGAATCACTTGATTAGTCTCTTGATGGCACGTGAGGTTGCTTTTCTCTTGTGGTCTTTTAGGCAAAATGGCCATGGATAAGGAAGACATGAAGTACACTCTTCACAAATACAGTTCAAACCATCCGTCTGAGCCTCCTTCCTGCTTAAGTTTAGTCAGCCTGGGCTAGGGGAAAATTTCTTTCTAAGCAGCAGCAGAATCTTATCTGCTTCCCATCTTTTATCACTTAGCTACAAAAATATTTAAATGAACAATTTCTTCACTTAGAATCATAGAATGTTAAGGATTGAAATGGACCTTACAGGTCATCTAGTCCCAGTGCCCTGGCTGTGGGCAGGGACACCTCCCACTAGACCAAGATGCTCAAGGCCTTATCCAGCCCGTCTCTGAACACTGCCAGGTTTGAGGTATCTACAACCTCCTTGGGCATCCTGTTGTTCCAGTGTCTCACCACCCTCACAGTAAAGAATTTCCTCCTAACATCTAACCTAAATTTGCTCTCTTTCAATTTGAACTCATCACCCCTTGTCCTATTACTATAGTTCCTCACAAAGAGTCCTTCTGCAGCTTTCCTCTAAGCCCCCTTCAGGTACTGAAAGGCTGTGAGGTCTGCACACA
This sequence comes from Rhipidura dahli, assembly GCA_013399225.1. Taxonomy (NCBI): domain Eukaryota; kingdom Metazoa; phylum Chordata; class Aves; order Passeriformes; family Rhipiduridae; genus Rhipidura; species Rhipidura dahli. Next base: position 636,105 of record VXAC01005196.1, on the reverse strand, counting down.
ATCTCTCACAATCTTATCCAGGCTGAAACAGCCCCAGCTTTCTCAGTCTGTTTTCCTAGGAGAGCTGATCCAGTGCTCCTCCCAACTTCATGGCCCTCCTCTGGATTTGCTCCAACAGTTCCCCATCCTTCTTGTGTTCTTATCCAGAAATGGATGTAGTACTAGAGGTGGGGTCTCACAATAGCAGGGTTGAGGGGCAGAATCACTTCTCTTGACCTGCTAGCCATGATACTTTTGATGCAACTCAGGATTCCGTTTGTTTTCTGGGCTCGGAGTGCACACTTCTGGATCATGTTGAGTGTTTCATCAACCATCATCCCCTAGTCCTTCTCCACAGGGCTGCTCTCAACCACTTCTCCACCCAGCCTGATGGTGTGTCTGGGATTGCCATGACCCAGGTGTAGGAACTTGCATTTGGCTTTGTTGATCTTCATGAGGTTTGCATTGGCCCATCTTCCCAACCTATCGAGGTCCCTCTGGACGGCATCCTTTCCCTCCCTGTGTCTAACACACCACCCAGCCTGATGTTGGCAGTGAATTTTGCACTCCATCCCACTCTTCATGTCAGCAGCAAAGACGTTGAACAGTATCAGCCCCAGTGCCAACCCCTGAGTGACACACTGGTCACTGGTCTCCACTTGTACAGACAGACCACGACCCTTTGCCATCCAGCCAGTTCATTACCCACTGAGAGGTTCATCCATCAAGTCTATGTCTCTCCAATTTTGGGACAAGAATGTCATGCAGGACAGTGTCAAGCACTTTGCATAAGTCCAGGCAGATGATGTTTGTCACTCTGCCCTGTAAAATAACTGCAAAACAGTTTGCTCTGAGAGAGTTATATAAAGGTTTAGGTTTGTTCATACTTTTCCCCCAGCAGTTTTTACTACTATTTAACAGATTATCTGACTCAATGTATTGAAAACAGGAAGAAGACAGACTTAATATAGCCAGTCTATTATAAGACTTGCAAGTGATGTGTTCTTAACCGATGTATTTTAAGAATGTGCTCAACATATGTGTATGAAGATAACACTGTAAGTTGATACTCTTTTAGTGTGACAGTGAAGGCTGAAACTGTTAGACTAATTACAGTCTTAAACAACTTAAACATGCATATTTTTATTCTTTTCTGTCAATAAGCTACCTCCTGGATAGTAAAATTTTTGGCTAGAAATAGAGTCAAAGAGAAGATACACACTCTGAAGGGGCATTGGGTTCAGTTTAACTGTGAGGGGGTTTTTCCAAACTTTCAGCCAAACTGTGAAGAAAATGCAGTTGTCATCACATTCCCATAATGACTGTCATTGTAGATTTAAGAGTATTTCAGTTAAATCCAAACTTTCAAACTTGGTTTGGGTATGTAAAGTATTCTTAGTAGAAAATGACGCATTAATGCAAGGACTTCTGCCTTCTGCTTTCTGGCAGGCAGAGATCGAGGAACAGTTTTCTACTCTACTGAATTTTTTTTATGACTGAGTTTCTAATGGACTTTATTAGTTGGTGTTTCAGCAGAAATTTCTGTCAGTGTTTATTTCTATGAAAATCCAGATTTTATGCTTGGGAGCACATAAAATATTCCTCTGTATAGAGTTCAGAAAAATGGCTAGGATTGTACTCATAGAATTTCTGGTTTGTTGTGCATACTGTTACATAGATCAAAGAAGTGTGACTCTTGGGAGTCCTGAATTCGACTCTAATGTCCTTTAGATTTTTGCCATATCTTAGGAGAGATGTTTTGCCTCTTTGAGACTCTATACACTTTTATGCAGTTATAAGAGTCACATGATTTTGATATCTCCCAGAGAGATGATTTGGTCCAGGGGAAAATCTGGTCAGTTTAATGCAGTGGTTGCTTCACACATCTGCTCTTCTCTGTAAGGGTGACAGTGAAGTCAAGGAAAGAATGCAGGTGGATCAGCACAGTGTTTCAAACTGGACTGTGTGCAGTCCTGGTGTGGAGTCATGGGGTCCCCAGAGCACTCTCTGGTGCTCTTGGGTCCTCTGTATGTTGGTGCAGTGGTCCCAAATCTTGGTGTAGGGTCATGAGGGTCTCACCTCTCACTTTTGTACTCTGCTTTCCTTTAGTATTAAATATCCTGTTGCAGGACTGCATGGAGAACATCACATTGGCAGTGATCCTTTCAGATCTTGATCTTTTCTGATTTGCACATGCTGCTCTTGCTGCTCACAGTCTCTTTGTTCCAGATACTTCTGGGTGTCTTTGCACTTCTTGATGATCATCAGGCAGTTTGCATAGTTTGGCTACCTCTTTTCTTCAGCACACAAAACCAATTACCTTTTTCAGGACAGGCAGCTGACTATATATCATCTGCTTGTGCCACTGTAAAGAGCTGTTTACCATTTACTGGCTTATGCTAACAGCTATCCTGTCTGGACATAAATCATGCTAATGGCTACAAAGAGTGAAGAAAAAAACCCTAAGTTCTGGTTTGGTTTTTTTGCCCCACTTTCTTGGTCATAAAGTATGTTAAGGGAGCTTCCCGTTCTGCATTGTTATTTGTGGGGATGCCCTAGACTCTCAAAATAAAGAGTTTGTGAAGCCAAAAAATCAAAATAATGGAGGATAAAAATTCCTGTGGATAAACTTAAAATGATGCACATATGGAGAAGAAGAGTAATACAACATCCTAGCTTCACACAGGAGCCTGGGATTTGCTACTTTTTGTGGGGCTTGGGCTGTGTTCGTAAGCCCATATCAAAAGGAGTGAGGAGTACCTACAATTCCATTAGGAGTACAGTGCTCTCAGGAAAACACTCAGGAAGTGCTTGGTTGTTGTGCTCCTCTTTGGCTGGGGGAGGTGCATCCAGAGGTTTTAAAACCAGATATCCTTACTGCTACTTCAGTGTGCAGTGAACAAGTGAGGAGATGCTGTGCTCATTTACCAGCTCCTTATTTAAGGGGTGCAGCCATGGAAAGAACCCCCCAGTGATTGCTGTCTTGGTTCCTCAGTGCAGCCCTACCTGCCAGACATTGTGTCTCTGAAGGTCAGTCTAGAGGGATGTTGTAGAGTGCTGTATGGGGCCTGGAAGTTTGCATTCTGCTGTCTGGCTCTAATAAAAGAGAGAGATGTGAGGCAAAGAGGATCTGTGCAATTCAGTATGATATATATAAGTAAGCTCCTTAACTGTCGGAATTAGTGAGGAAGTAGATTAGTCTTGAGATTACACCAATACCAGAACTGTCTATCCTCCTTCAGGTTCAGAGCCATGGGAGACATTAAGAGTAGTCAGCGTGAATCAGCCTGCAATTTAAATTTAAAGTAGTGGTAATAAAGAGTCTATTTCGGCAAGAACCTTAGTGGATTATTTTCCTCAGACTCATAGGGCTGTGCTTTTGCCTTGCTATTTCTGTTGTTTGTAATGAACATGTGTCCTCAGGTGTTTCTGCCATTGACCCCATCTCTTTCCCTACAAACTTCTTTTTCCTTTGATGACTGTTGGTGGTGTTGGGAGGAATTACTCAGTCATGGTGTAGTTGGGGTTTGACTCTGGTGAGCAGCTAAGCCTTCACCAACTGGCTTGCTAACCCTACAGCAAGGATAGGGGAGAGAACTGGCAAAAGTGAAGAAAAACCTCTAGTGAGTCAAGATAAAGACTTAAGTGAAAAGGGAAAAAAAGGTAACAAATGATGCAAAAATGCTCACCACCATCAGACTGATGCCCAGCCAGTCCACAAGCAACAGCTACTTTGGAGAAACTGCCCCCAGTTTCCATGCTAAGTGTGACACTGTATGGTATGGAGTATCCTGTTGGTATGCTGGGGTCAGCTGTCCTGGCTGTATTCCCTCCCTACCTTGTTGAGGGGCAGAGTGAGAAACAGAAAAGGCTCCATTCTGTGCAAGCACCATTCAGCAATAACTGGAAAACTGTTTTTTAATCACAGTATTACCATATGAACTTCTATAAAGAAAATTCACTCCATTGCAACACAAACAAAACATAATGCCACTTAGTTTTTCAATTCACCCTGAGGCAATAAATGACCAATTGATGAAAAAAACCAAAAGCAACAAAGGGACCCTTCATAATTTCTTAGTATCACCTCCTCCTACTGTGTCTTCGTAACACAAGATTTTAAAAATTCACTGTAAGGACTGTTTCTGGCTTTTGTTTGTAGATGTGCATGTTGCTCTGTATGCTTGAGGATATTGGCATTGTCACTGAAGTAAGAACTCCTGTTCCCTTGGTAACAGCAGCAAACAATACTCTCTCATTGGATTCCATGAATGAAACAAATTTGCTTGATTTGTGAATAGATTTTTCAGCAAAACTGAAAACAGTTTTTGTAAATCCTCATGCTAAGGTCTCTAAAATACTGAGAGAAGGATGATTTTTTTTATGCTGGTTTCTTTATGTGATTGCATTACTAACTCCAACTGAAATATTTTCCTAAGAATTTTAGGAGGTTGCTCAGTTCTCAGATGGTGCATGCTAGCTGGTTAGGGTAAATCCTTACAGATTAGGGTGGTGGTTTCATGACCAATGAAGCAGGAAGAAGCAGCATGTGGTTTATGTGTTCTGATTAATCACTTATTCAATTGCTATGACTTATTTACAGGGAAGGGGGCTGGGGCCAGTGAACTGACACAGCTCCCAAGCTTTGTGGTTTGGGTCTGATCATTAAATCTCAGTGCACTGGTCAGCAGTGGTTCTGGCTCTGGTTTGAGAGAAAAAAACAACGAGATGTACAATTTGACTGTCTTTCTCTTGCCTTTTTTTCAAGGTTCTTTGGACCAAATGCTGGACCTTTTTTCTCATAAGCATGTCTGAGTTATCCTGCTAAAATAGTTGGGAATGGTTTCAAATTTTTTTTTCATTTTAAGGAGTCAGGCTGTATAAGTAATTCCAAGTACTTGAAATTGCTAACATTCTAGCAAAAAGTGAAACTGCCTTGTTTTATGACATATTACTCGAGCAAAACAATACTTAGCAGGATCGTCTTGAGCTAAAAAGTTTGGAAGTATTGCAGATGGCTCAAGCACTAGGCAAGACTTCAGGTTTCGTATGGCTTCCAATGTTCTTACACTTGTTAACATAGATAGTGGCAGGAAAATAGTTGATAGAGCCTGTGGAGGCCTCAGGCTATTGTGTACATAAGATCCTTCTTTTTGCTTCCTCTTATCTAAGTAGGAAAATAAAAGATATTTTAATCAAGACTCAGGGCAGAAGTAGAGAGTTCCTGAGGAAGAACCTTTTTTGTCTTGAGCTATAGTCTTTGGAATGTTTCAGGAAATAATTTTTTGAGTCAGGCATCTGTGGAAGAGAAGGAAATTTTATGTATTTCTTATTTATCTGTCAGACTTTAGAACAGATTAAGACAAGGAAAATACTGGAGGAAGTTTTCCAGTATAGCTTCTCTTCTATCAGGTTTTAGAATATAGTTGTCTTTATCCTTTACTGTGACAGTGGGGATCTTTTATATCTTCTACCACACTTCTGCAAAGAGCAGGCAGGAAAAAAAAAGAAATTTTATGACTTAATGAACCCAAACCTCAACTTAACTAAATTTTAAACAGGTAATTCTTTTTCACACCCTTAGAGGCCCTAAATACTTACACAGTATGGTTAAGATAACTGACTGCAGTAAGCTGAAGTCACAAAGGAAGACCTGTCTTAGTGAGGAGGGAGATGGATGAGTCTATGGACAAAGATCAATCCCAGAAAGAAAACAGAGCCCTTGCTCTTTGGAAAGCCCTCGTGATGGGTTAGCTAGAATAAGATGAGTGCTGACTGATCCCACATATCCCTGATCCCTAATGGAGCCTAAGCCTTTCCAAAGGTCTTTAATTAATCTGGTTTCCTGCTTTAGTAATTTCAACATAGGAGATATATGCTTTAGGATGTTGTGATAACTACTTAGGCAATCAAAAGACATTTTTGCCTTCAAGGTATATGTCAGGTTCTGGCAGTTTTTCTTATCTTACTTTTGACTTGAGAGATTATCAACCTATTTTTAAGAATACTTACCCAGACACATATTGCACCAGGCTTGTCAGCTAAGATAGGACAGTAACAGAAATCTGCGATTTCAAAGGGTTTGTGTGCAGGAGAAGGGAGGGCCCCTATTTACAGACTCTCTTTTAATGCCCTGTTTCACTGTCACACAGCTGAAGGATTCAGATTCATTGCACAAATATTCAATGCAGCATTAGTAGGTGTGTGTGCTGCTGTCTAGGGGCAATGCTGTCTCAGCCCTCAGTCACCTCCGTCGATTACTGAAGGAATAAATGGGTCATCTTTCCTACTGGAACTGATACCTTGCAAATCTAAATTCTCAAGCAGCGCCAATTTCTACTTCTTCCAGTAGGAATCTTATTCCAAAAGTCTAATGTAAACATATTTGTTAGTCAACTAGTCATATGTGATAATATTTGAATTGACTTTACAATATTTAATAGTGAGTATTGCTATTTGGGGTATTTTTCCATCTCCATATCTGCACCTAATATGACTTCTGATATACATAATAATTTGCAAGAATGACCAGGCCTGTTTAATTCTGACTCATCATTTATACCCACTGAATTCTTAGCTTATCAGAATGATTCAGTGAACATCACGAAAGCTTGTGGGTTTCCTGTTCATAGATACAATGCCAAATCTATATTTATTTTTTCTTTTGCTTCTCACAGTTGTTAGAAGCTGCTGTGTTGGAGCTGTTGATAACTGTAGGCTTTCAAATAGCAACTGTTGTTTGTATGTGCAGGAAGAAATTGAGATTCCCTATGGAAAATGTGCAATTATTATGTAGAACATTGGAGTAATTTATGCATTTATTTTTTAATTACAAAGAGATAGAAACAGGATCAACATTAGCCCTTCTGACATCATGATACTAGTTACTGCAGTATCAAAACCAGTAAATTTAAGTGTAGGAATAGTTTAAGAAAAAAAAATTCATTTTAAGGTAATTCACCATATTTATGAAACAACAGAAGAAAGGTAAGACTGATCTAATAGGAACAACAGAAATTCTTATTATCCTGTTATTAAATGGTTGTCATACAGTAATCTCTACACAGCATGTCTAAGGTAGAGGAAAGGAAGCAAAAGTATTTCTTGACGCATAATTGCATATTGGATTATTTTAAGTGACTGATTCTTATCTAAGACTATTTCAGTATCATTTGTGGATTTCCAGATGAGTTCAGCAACATGCCAGATTTCATTACTGTGCAGCAAGACAGCATGACTTACACTTTTAAAATGAATGCACTCACTGATTAATGGTGCATTGTACAGGAAGAACTCACTGCCTAGTACACGTTTCTTACCACAGTATCTTTTTATTAAATAAATATATTTGGATTTTCTGATTTCCATGATTTGATGCAGTTGCCAGTGTAGTGGGTGACTTGGGTTTTGCCATAGATTATCAGACATTGTGGACCTGGTTGTTTTGGTTTGGGTTTTTTTAACCTATATGCACTTTCTACCCATGAAAGGGTGATACAAACTTTGGGTTGTATAAACAGCATGAACAAAGTGACTTTTAAAGAAACTGCAATCTAATATTTAAAAATGAGGGTTTGCCTCTTTAAGCAACATACCCTCCTTCTTTAAGCATTGATGCTATGGCTTCTTCAAATTTAGATTTTTTTTTTCCATGAATGAAGCTTAGTTATTTCTGATGTGGAGGAGGAGAATGAGATCAGTGAAAGGCAGATATAACTACCTCACCTGAGAAAGAGCAGAAAGAGTGGCAACATGTAATTACAGAGCTATGCCACCAAACTGCTTTCACCAATGACATCTTCATGACTATACCTCTTTAGTTCCTCATTTAGTAAATCTCTGCCAATAACCTATGCAAAAGTGTGTGTGCAAAATTAAATTTTAAAGTGAAACCTCAACATCTGACACTGGCCATTTTCATACACACTTTTAAATCCTATTAATGTTTTATCTAAGGATTTATTTATGGTGTGGAATGTACCTCTGGGCCTGAGTTCAGCCTTTACAGACTTTTGCAATTTGACCTTGAAACTAGCTACATTGGTTGTATTACCTCAGACATGGCATGAAATCCTCCTACAAGGAAGGATGTCTGCCATCCAGCATCCACTGCCATCCCGAGGGTCACAGAAGAAATGTGGTCTTGCCAACTTTTATTTCCCACTTCTGAATGTCATGCTACTAATGTTGCCAGATATTTGTGTGATCCAGTCATAAAAATTTGGATCACAGAGGTACAAACTGATGGTCCTCTGAGATCATTTAGTTCAACCATTAACCTAGCACTGTGAGTCCACCACTAAACCATGTCCTTAAGCACCACATCTACATGTATTTTAAACGCTTCCAGGGATGATGATTCCACCAGTTCCCTGGGCAGCCTGTTCTAATGCTTTGCAACCCTTTTGGTGAAGAAATTTTTTCTAATATCCAGTCTACACCTCTTCTGGCACAGCTTGAGGCACTTTTCTCTTTTTCTACCCCACACTACTTGAGAGAAGAGACCTAACCTCCTTTCAGGTAGTTGTAGAGAGTGATAAAATCTCGCCTGAGCTTCCTTTTCTCCAGTCTAAACAACCCCAGATCCCTCAGCTGCTCTGACCCTCTCCAGCCCCTCAATGTCCTTGCAGTGAGGGGCCCAGAACTGGACACGGGATTCAAGGTGTGGTCCCACCAGTGCCAAGTACAGGGGGACAGTCACTGCCCTGCTCCTGCTGGCCACACTGTTGCTGATACAGGCCAGGATGCCCTTGGCCTTCTTGGGCACATGCTGGTTCATATTCAGACGGCTTCCAGGTCCATTCTTGCCAGGCAGTTTTCTACTGGGCTCCCTCCTCACATTATCCCTGGTCCAACGTGGGTCCATTCCAGGGTCCGCGGGGAAGCCCCTGCCCCGCCGGGTCCCTCCCTGCCCCAGGGCCATCCCTGCCGGGTCTCTCCGCCTCCGTCCCCGCTCCCGCTGTCCCCTGAGGCTGGCAGGGCTGTTTCCCGCACGGTTCCCCTCTTTGCTCAGCCCTGGCTGCCGGGCAGCGTTTTGCCCTCCCTTGGCCAGGCTTTCCCCGGGGCTGAGGGGCTCAGCCGTGCCCTGCGCTGGGGCCGCTGCAGCCGCTGGCACCGCCCGGGGCCGGGACCGGCAGCGCCGCAGAGCCAACACCCGGACACCTGCGCCCAGGTGGGGAGAGGATGGTCTTGCTTGGATTTATAGGGTTGTTGGGTTTTTCGTTAAATTGAGATAAAGTTTTCAGATGCTCTTAGAAAAAGACAGGGAAAAAAAAAGGGTCAAACCCTAGACAGAATTTTGCCAGCGCTTTGGAGTACGGGAACCTATGAATTATTGATGTCTGACTTCCCAGTATGTTCCCAAAAGGCTGGTAGTATTTTCCCTGTTCATCTGTCTATGATCATCTAAGATTTTAATTTGGTTCTCTCAGGAGCTTGTATATGCTCTGACTTACAGAATCTCATCTGTGTTTCTGTGACACAGATAGGAAATAGTGTTGCTGTGGTGGAAATTAAATGTAGCCAATTTACTTATAGCAGTTTCTCAGCTATGGTGTACTCTGTTAAGCTGCTTAGCTTTTATTTTTCTTCTTGTAGTTGCTCTAATTTTCCCTTTGTTTTTGGTGTTAAGGTCCCAGGAGTGTGAGTTAAAAGGCTATCAGCCAACTTATTTTATGATGAAAAATGAAAAGAATTGGGGTGGCTTTTTTAGGGAAGCCAGAGAAGAAGGAAAGGTACCGTGGTCATCATCATTCTGTGGGAAAATGCTTTTTTGAAGACAACTGATGGAATTACTAGATTTTTTGTGCCCATGCTGAACTGTGCAGGAAGCAGGGAGCTTACATGTATTATATTAAACAGCAAAGAGAGTTTTCTACTGATGAGGCTAGTGGAGCCTGGAGCAGAGGGAGGTGGCTAAGAGAGTCAGCACTGAGAGATGCTGTGCAGGACTGGTTCTGTGTGTTAAATATGTGGAATGACAGGAAAAAATCTGCCTTGTTTAGAGACTTGGTAGTGGGCTAGGGGAACAGAGGCTCGTTTCAATAATATTTTTTGTAAGTCTACAGTACGGGCAGTTTTAAGTCCCATTGAAACCTGAGAATTTCCAATTCCTTATTCTGAAGACTGAGCTAAAGTAAAAGTTCATCTCTGAGCAGGTGTGCAAATTTGCCATTGCTGTGTTGGTGTTTGCTGTTGAAACACTAATTCATGTTGCTGAATCATGTCTTGTTTGTTTCTTTCTTTTTAATCTTAACTACCTTCAGTATAGTAGCATCTCTGTTGCTTGTGAAAACTCATTCTGTATTTTCTTTCTGTATGGTATCTCTCATACAAATTTAAGTAATGAAAAAATAACTGTTAGAGTCTATAATGTTTACAGTTCAGCTGGATAACACAGAGCTGTACATCCAAGGATGCTTGCCCAGTAAGTGCTATTGGCTGCAATCTTTCCCCTTGAGCAACCATAGTAATAAACTGAACTCATGAGATACATGTTTGAAATTACATTCTCTGGCCAGAAGAAATATTTTAACAGGGGCACAAAACATTCCTTTTAATGTCAGAGACATTTATTTTGATTTCTCTGTTTCTAGATGAAGAGGACATATGCAGTGTGCCTTTTTTATATTTTCCCCCCTCTTTTAAGATCTATATTAAAAAAAAAAAAGCCTAAGCAAATTGTGGAAACGTGCAGTGGTTGCAGAATGTCAGCTACTGTCCAGATACTGAACCTATTTGAGGCAAGTACATTTTAAGAAAGTAGCTGATTAGTGTAATGAGATTTTTTTTTCCATGTAAACTGACACTTCCAAATGTAGATTACTAAAGCAGTTATTGAAGTGTTCTTTGGTGGAAACAAAGAGTTTTAAAAATTACAGCCTAAAAATTAAAATTTCCTGAAGTTGAATATGGGCCTGAAAGAAGTTAAAAATAGCAGCAGGCAATCGCTGCCTGTCTCTCATGGATGTAATCGTTTTGAACTCCCATAAAAACCGATATTGTCATACCAAGTAGGATCTTTTTGGTCACAGAGCAGCTTCCCCGTTGGCCATGCAGCCTTGCAGTCCCTCTCAAATACACTTTATGCATTCTCGACCATTTGTGCTAGGGCAAGCATTTCTTGTAGTTCTGGACTCCCAGTCTCGTTCACTTTGCTGGGTTTTACCTCCTCGGGCGAAGGTTTATGGAACGGCCGATTCAGCAGAGCCTCCCCGCCGCGGGGTCGGGCAGCCCTGCGGGAGCCTGGGGGTGACCTGAGCAGCCGAAGGGGCTTTTCCCAGGAAGCTTCCTCACCCCTGCACCGAGGGCAGCATGCAGCAGGGCAGCAGCTCTCAGCCCGTGCTGAGAAAAGCTTTTCACCAGGCGCCTCATCCCAGCCCCGGTGTTCCCTGCCAGCCCGGTGCAGTGCCGGGATGCGGTTGTTGGAGGCTGATGCTGTTGCAGTTCCACGTGTGTCCCCGGTGAGGCGCCCCGAGCAGGAAGCACCGCTTCCCAGCCCCTGGAGCGAGTGTACGCGAGGCTGGCAGCCCTGCTCGTATGCCCGTGGTCTCTTTCAGACCTCACCGGCTACAGAGTTGATAGCAAGGAGTGTTGCAGTGATTTCTGCACTATTTACAGCGATTTCTGCAAATGTCACTCTACAGTATTAACTGTCGGGCTACAAAACCCATTATTAGACCTTCTGTATTTTTCTTTTTTTAGGTAAATAGCCACACCAAAAAGAAAACTATTTTTGTTTCTACTATGATAATGTAATTATTAATTTACTAAGAAAATAAAACAACTAGATTGTTTGAAAGCAAGGTAAAAGAAGAAGCATTTATATGTGTGTGTCTGCATGTCTTTTTTGTGGTACTTTACAAAACAGCAGCAAGTTTAATTGTATGTTACAAACTAGTTAACTGCTTATAGCAGAAGCCAGTTCTTTTGTTTAACAAAACAAGAAAATGTAATTCGAAAAGTCATTTTAGATTGGGGTATTGGAATTGTATAGAAGTTTTGTACTCGTGGTAGAAGAAGGCAGGTATATCCTCCAAGTTTTTATGGTTTAACTTCAAATAGGGTGTGTGTGTCTGGAGCAAGCATTACTGCAGCCAAAGAGTTGGTATTTACCAGTTTCAGTAAGATTTACTCACCACACAAAGTAAGCTGTATGAAAATGTGTAGCTTCTTTAATTAAAATTATATATAATCACATTCTTCAATATATAAACTAATCTAGCCTGAAATGTAGGGACATTTTTCTTCTAACAAATAACTGGCTTTTTTATGAATAATCTGTGTCTTCATGTTTTTGTCTTGTGTATGTGTGCCAGTGTCTTGAGCTTCAGAAAGCTTTCAAAAAATGCTACCCAGCTGGGCTAAATGTGTGTTCTTGGGCAGCACTGTGGCTTCAGAGACAAACCTTTATAGAATGTCATCTTCCCTTCTTTTAGATCTCTTAATTTCCATGGCAGACCAATGAGGGGATGCTTGGTATGTCTATTGAATTTTATATTTGCTTTTAGCAACTGCCCTTTCCTACTGTTTTCAGTCTTATCACTTCTTCCAGAACAAGCTCTATTGTTACATATTTTAGCAGAATAGAGCCAAGGCAGGAGTTTTGCTTCTGATTCAAGTGATGAGTGCTCAGAATATCCCCACTGGCTCTTTAGGAGGCCCATCCAGCTGGCAGCCTGTGGGCCACTTCTATTCCACAGAATAATTCTGGCCAGCTCCCACATGAATGGGATTTTATCCTATCGTGCCTGTGCATAACCATGCAAGCTGCCTTTCTGTTCCTTTACTTCTGGAATGTGGCACAACATGTCTGCCTCTAGAGATGTGCCTGTAGTGACTTTTAAACAGAGATACAGCTTAGCCTTCGGAAAGATAAATCATTCCACAGTCACACCACTGTTTTGCCCTCTAAAAAGAAATGATAGAAATGCCTTCAAGTGCTAATATTCTTTTTTTTTTTTTTTTGTTTGTTTGGTTTTTTTTGTTTTTTTTTGTTAGAGGTCTCAAAAAGGGCTTAACAACTGGTGTTCTGTTTTTCTCAAAAATACTGTGATAAAATGTTTTCAAAATCACCTTCTAGACAAGAAAAAAGAGTACAAAAGTTACCCAGGCTTAAAATATAATACATGTTAAATAATCATGTGTGTTAGCAAGTCAACACTGGATAGTTTATATTTCTCTCGTATCATTTGTTGGTTTTCTGTTTGCATAGCATTTCATGATTCATTACTTTCATGATACTATAATTTTATGCAGTGTGCTGCCACTGGAATACTATACAAAAATCACAGCTATAAATTATCTGAATCCTCTCCAAATGTACTTATAGTGAATATTTCAGAGAAAGACTGGGAGATAATTTAATAATTTTTTAATGTAATTAATTCAGAAATAATTTTAGTTTCGAATAAGTGACATTTTCTACATTACAGATTCTATATTACAGAACAGAAGCATCTCCTGTATTTTTTACCTTAAATGAGTGTTATTATTCTTATATATATACAATTCTGATATTTATCAGGCTCATGATAACAAATTCATTGTTTTATTTTTCCATGAACTGCAGAAACTATGCCTGTTCCAGACCAGCCCTCGTCTTCTGACAAGACAAGTTCCCTTAGTCCTGTGTTGAACACATCCAACGGTGATGGCTCTGAAACTGAGACAACCTCTGCCATTCTGGCTTCAGTCAAAGAACAGGTAGGCAAGTGATGCATCTGTGGGCTAGAAAACACAATAGTATCATTTACATGGGGTTTTTTTACAACTGTTTCATTGCTGCTATCTGAATAATTCAGATCACAAATGCATATTGAAAAGAATGTTAACTATTTCTTCAGTCTTAGTATACTTCTGAAAGCTTTCCTACAGTAAATTTAATATAATTTAATTGAATTGCTCATTTTATCCTCCACATTCACTCTTTACTGTGGATGGTGGTTTTCAGAGATCTCTCCTGTTATTGTTGGCAGTCTTCATGTGGAGTTACAGTATACATGCATGGCACGTGAGAGTTATAGATAAATGAATTGTGGAGGAGATGTGTTATCGTATAATTTTTAAAGGATTAGTGAGAGTCCTATGATTTTAAAATTTATATACATGTTTTTGGGGCTTTTTGTGTAAAACTCGATGTGAGATTATTTCAGGGCAAAAACTAGGTATAGATAGAGGCACTCAGTTTTGGATGATTAAAAGCAAAATATTAGAAATTTTCACAGAAAAGGTCTTCAGTGTGACGCTCTGATTGATGCTAATAAGATGGGTTTCGACATTTTAATGTAAATTTTTGTGGGCTGAGTGTCAGAGATTTTGCTTTTAATGCCATTCTGTACATTAGGAGATGGTTAATATTTCAAACTGGTCTCTGTCACTACCTCATTTGGTTCAACAGCATCAACAGGAATTCCAAAGAGAGACATTAAAATCCGCTGCTTTTAGGCACCTTTCTCCTTGCTGAAGATGACTAAATTGGTTCTCCCATTATAAAGTAGTGATCTTTCCCTGCCAAAGACATTCACTGCTTCTTGATTTAAATTAATGCACGAATTCAGTTTATGATATCTACCAGCGCTGGAATAATAGCTTTTGAGTTGTAGAGATTTTATGAAAATTATGACATCAGTCTTCATTGGGTTTTGTGCTATATGCCAGTTCTCTCTTTTGGGTATTAAAGGTTAATCATATTTTCTGTTCTGAAAAGAAGAGTTCAAGAAAGAAATGTTGTAATGTGGAGTTTTGTTTTGAGATTTATGAAACATCATGGGAATTGAAAATTGTCCACAGTTTAGATGTTTGTATTCTCTTCCAAGTCAATAACATTACTTGTGCATATCAGCACTGTTTCAGCCTGTGTCACTACATTATTTTGTAGAAAAATACCTGCCTTAGTTTTTGACTCTCTGATGCAAATGTACAGGGAAGTTATGTACGTGGAAGATGATTTATCTGCCGGTTGGAATGTGAATCACTGTGTGCAACAGTGACAAGAACTTCTCTGATGTTGGGTGTTGTGATGATTGCTGGTTTATATACCTGGTTATGTGTTTTGCAAATGAACCTCCCACCCCAATAAATCAATTAAGTGAGTACCAGAGGGATTTGGTGCTGAATCTGCTAGATGAAAAGGGTTTCAAGTGGTAATATATTATTCTTGTGAACCACTGCAAAAATGAGCCTGTAATAAAGTAGTTCTGCATTCACTTATCACCAAGAACAACCTAGCCAACTAACCTAAGGTTCTGCTGACTAAAAAGATAATGTCTTGAACTATTGTGGTACAAGGTACCAAAATTTAACAGGTGGTCTCTTAAGGAAACTTATTTCTTGACAGGTATCTCTAGTCAGACCTATCTTGAAGCTGGAAGACTGTACTAAGCTCCAAAACAAGCCATAATAATAACAAAAACAACAACAACAACAACAATAACAATAACAACAATAACAATAATAATAATAATAATAATAATAATAATAATAATAATAATAATAATAACAACAATAATAATAACAATAATAAACCACAACAAACCCCTGCTTTTGGGCTTTTTCTTTGCCCCGCAACATTTTGTGTTTTGACACACTTCCATTATTTAATGTTCTGTTGGAAAAATGCTAGGTAATGCCACAATCCGGTGCTTCAGACAGAAGAAATATATTGCACTGATTCTCCATTATGGGAGTAAATGAAATTAAGTTTCTAGCTGACTGTTCAAATGGGCAGCCACCTGCTTTTTAGAAGAAGGAATGAGTTGCTTTACTGTCTGGTATGTGATTTTAGCCAAAAATATACCTAAACAGACACAATTTTTCGAAAGTACTGCTTGTGTAGAGAAATAGAGGTGTTTTTCAACATATCAATCATAACTGAGGTGTTTTACAACAAATCAAGTGTATTACATTTTCTTCATCTATGTTGATACTTAGCTTTAAAAGGTATCCTTTCTTTTTTCTTGTGGAGCATTTGGGGTAACTTCATGTGTTACTTCTCATAAAATAAATAGAACATTATTCCTGAATGATGGCAACAGAGTAAACTGTGGTATTTATGGTACTGATGACTGTAAAAGGTGTTTGCAATCTTTGAAGAGGGCAGGATACATGAAAGAGAAGTAGTAATAAATATTGTATTTATTTACTCAAATCTCCTATGTGAAACTTAAATGATATATTCAGAAAATATGAAGTTTTGCTGTGCTTAGTTTGAAAAACGCACATAGATAAATGAATTGTGTGCTGTCATATTTTGAGGAACTGATTTATTTGGTCTAAAAAGTGTATTGGAATGAAAAATTGTGCTTGATATGTCCGATGTAAAGTTACACACATGACCATCGTGACTTGATCAGAAGATTTAGCAACATGCTTTTCAAGCTGAGGATATCTGTCAAAAGAGAAATAGAAGCCAGAAAATACAGAAAAATAGAGAAAATATGGAAGTATTTTGCTGTTGAGGAGTTAGGTTGATTTCGAGAAATGCAAATGCAGAATTCCTTGCTTTAAAATACAGGCAATTTCATTTGTGCTTTACCTCTGGATGAGCATACTGATTCACTTTTGGGTTTCAGACTTCAGAGATGCAGTTGAGAGGTAATAGTTACGAATCCATTTCTTATCCCTTGCTGCTAACTTCCTGCTAACCTTGCTAAGGTCAGATGGCACTGCTGGAGGCAAGATTGGAATCATTCACTGTACGTCTAAGAAACCATGAGATGCCAGGCAGTGACCTTTGGCTTGGCTGTTTTGAGCGGTCCTTATGAAGAGGAACAGTAAATAACTTCTGTGAAAATGAAAAGTGTTGTTTTGGGGTTTTTGTCTGGTTTTTGTTTGCTTGTGATGTTTTAGATAGTATCAAGTTCTTTAAAGAGAAATCGATCAATAAACACATCATTTTGGTTTTCCATGCTGTATAAAATGTATGAAGAAGGATTTTTTTTTCTTTCTTATGATATACTGGCAAACACCTTTGGCCCAATGCTTCATAGATTTTAGAAAACATAAGGCCATTTCTCTTTGTGCTTTGTCATCTGTTTTTGTATCTGTAAACATGGGAAAAATTCTTCAACCAAAAAGTGACATATCAGGACTCTAATTTGTGAGGATGTATGCGATAGATTCAGCTACTTCTGCAAAAAAGTATGATGTGCTTCTGATTGGGAATTTCCACCTGCAAAAGAGACTTCTGAGCCCACTTGTTAAAAAACATCCTGGGAAGAGAGCTATTGATGTTGCTCTTTTGAAGGTAGAAATAGCTGCTGGGGAGCCTTTTGAGTAAATATGTAATGAAGCTGATGCTTTTCCTGGAAGTCTCCAGACATACGTGGTTCACAGTACTTTGGTTCTTGGCATGCAGAAAACTGCTGCCTTGGAAGCTGAAGAGGATTGTAGGGACCTAGCAGAGGCTTGTTTTGGCAGATTTAATTTTTATAGAGGCACTTGGAAAACATGAGATAAATTAATTTCCTAAGAGTAAGATCCATCTTGAAGTATGGACAGCTATTTTCAACTCCGAAATAGTACCCTACATCTGTTTTATTTTCTTTGTGGCTCTAGATTCCTTTAGCATCTTAGTAGTATCCTGTTTCAGAGAACAGCCTTCCCTTTCAGAAAACTTACGCAAAGAACTTATGCCAATATTTAACATTTCTTTTGAATCTTTTTTGTACATACCTATTTCAAATAAAGATACTTGTTTCCAGTTGACTGTCTTCATTTCACCCTTTCAAGAAAAACATACAGACTAATGCTTTTGAAATATTTCTCACACTGTTCAAATAAGTATTGATTAACATGTTCTTTAAATCCTACTGCTGATTCCAGGGAGAACAGAAGTCTTTGGCTTTTTTGGTTTCTGCTGGGTTTTGGTTTTGGTTTGGGTATTATCGTTTGGATTTGTTGGGGTTTTTTTGGCTTTATAAGATGTGGCTTTTTTTTCTAACATGACTTATGTTGCTTTTATTATTCACTATTTTTTTTTACTAGAAAACTACTTGTTTGTCAGGCAGTTGTGGTTTGAAACTATATTAAAAATCACATACAGGACATGATTGCTATGTGTTATTATTCATGTCAGTATTAAATAAGAGGAACATATCTGACTTAAGTAAACTTTTACATCAGGTGTTAGTACTCTTTGGAAACAGGGTTATATATACTATGCACATCTTATATAGGTACATATAAGTAAAACTGCAGGTAGAAATGTCTGTAGAAGTTCAAAGATTGTTTTCTTGCTCTGCCTGGTTGTGCTCCTTGTATCTTTATATCATGATTGAAGTTTTAGGAAAAAAGTCCTATCTGTAGATGGATGTTTTAATTCAGGCTATTTCTTTTTTAAGGCCTTAAGTCCAGAAGAGATGTGAAATCATCTAGTCTGACCAGCAGGTCATGACATTTCATACAGTCATCCAACTTTTGGGCCCCCAAATCTGATTACAGAATAATATATGCACTGTTTTCCCTAATATAATGCATGCCATATTGTAATATGTGTTATTCACCAAAATAAAACCCCATCCTTACCTTATGGGTACCAGTAATTACTCCAGTCATATCAAGTGTTCAGCAGGTTTTCTAAATAGCTTCAATTATGATATATTCATGTCTTGTTTCCCCTCAAACAGCAGGCTCTGTTTCCGCCTTTAAAAGTTTTAGGGGCTCTATTTCAAACCCATGCTAGTGATATTCAATCAATAGATATTTGTCTCGTGATCTCCCTTAAGTAGCATGTCAATATATTCACTTCCTTAGTTATAGAAGTCCCTTGTTTCCAGTTGGGTTTTAAAATATTCCAGAGAGATATTCCTCTTCTATTTTCATTAATATATTGATTTAAGACAAGAACTAGACCTGGCTGTATGATATACTTAGAGTAGCACTGGTCTGCACCGTGGATACCATGCTTCTAAGTTGCTGGACAGAACAACATATTGAAATACGAAGCTTTAGCGTACAGCTAGTGCTTCCCAGATACATCTTGAGGTTGATGGGAATTGCTTTTGAGACGCACAACTCCACTACTGGAAATGGCAAGCTGAGTGGAGAAGTTTTGAAGAGTGCCAATCACGCTGCCTGTTGAAGAGGGAAATCATTTAATGTAGTTACTATCCACCCTGCTCTGTAAGATTCTCAGGTTCTTGATTTAGTCCTGGACAGGTTTCGCACAGTTCTTTGGAGCAGCAGTGAGTGTATTCGTGTTGTGCTTCTCAGGAAACAGAAGTTAACAGGACTGGAGACCTAGACAGGTCATAGTTATTCCTGTTCAGAACCCTGTACCTCTTAAGTCATGCCAAAGGCACAGTAGCCAGAGCAGATGCAGTATGAAGAAACTAAAAATTGCTTCACTGATAGAAGGTTGCTGTAATAATCCAAAACATTTTTGAGATGGTTTGAAATGAGCTGGGAGTGGAAAGGTTTCTGTGAATATTTAGTGTGATAGAAGAGTATTGAGGCAATATATCCTCCCAGCAAAACCATCTTTGAAGAGAGCGAAGAAAATGCTAATTATCAGAATAAAATTAGAGTTAAATATGGTACTATTTTGACTTGAAGTAATGTTGAAAAATTAGTATTTCAAAGCCAAAAATTTCAGAGAAGCTGGATAGAATGCCACTTAGCAACAGCTCAGTCTAATGCTAATTTAAAGTGTTAATAAAGGCCATCACAAAGAAAGGCGAAGTATCCTTTCTTATCAGGCAGCCAGTGTATGAACATACTTTTGGTAATCCAAAAGCACTTCTGCCTTAGATTATTTTTTTGCCATTAGTGGAATAATTTCAAGCTTCGAATAAAGATAACCTATGAAAGTAATAATACTGATCTCAATGCCAACAGAATTTAAATTTTAGTATATTAAATTTCTAACATTTTCACATATTACATTTATAACTTTTAAAGATCATTGATGAATTTCTCTCTGGTATCATTCATCAGGGCTTTTTTAAACATAAAGTGGTTTTACTCCTAAGCCTTACTTTTATAACCAGCGTACTGGAAGAGAGTCTTTATTTCACCTCACAGTCACTTGAGAGGGAGATCTGAGCTTAAAGTACTTAAAAGAAGCAAGACAAGTTGTGCCTTTTTCCTGGTCTGATGCGTCTTCCTCTGTTGTACTGGCAAACATGTACTTCTGCAGCCATGTGGGGAATGTTGCTGGGAATCTGAGTGGGTTGGAAATAGGAAAAGATGAGATGGCAGAATGGCTTATAGGAGGTCGAGTGAGATGTTTTCTCTTCTGGTGAAGGGCAGTTGGAACAAAGTCTTTGCACTTGTTTGCTAGTATTGGGCTTTTTAGCACGGCTGTTCTAAACATATACTTTAGGCCATGAATTTAATCAACTTTCACGTAATATTTGGAATTATTAAGGGAGTTCAACATGATATACCAATTTAATTGTACAGGGAGGTGGAAGTTTTAGGTGTGTCCCCCACAGCTCTGCCCCACTTCTTTCTCTGAAAGCAAGTTACAATCTTTATGAGACTTAGGTATCTAACCTGTTTTCACCATTTTTCTCTTTCTGTGCTTGAAGTAGGCAATATCCATCAGCAGTAATTTCCCTTTGCATGGAGAATATTTGAGGCTTGATTTCAATGGCCTTCAAAACCGCCACAGAGAAAATTAAGTGCTTTTAAAAGGCTAAACTCTGAACTCTTCAGTGGGTGATTGCTTTTATTTCTTCTGTCTTATTGGGAAATGAAAAAAAAAAAAACCCAAAAAACAACACTAAAAAGCATTTTCCAGATTCCACAGTGACCTGTTTCTTTTAAGTTGTCTTGCCAGTACTTTTCATGCGGCTTGCTCTTAAAACTTAAATTTTAAATGGGATTTTTGAAGGAGATTTGATTTTTGTAATTATTTTAACAGTTTTTGTTCCTTTTATGTAATTTTGAAAACTTTACTACTCCTATTGTGTTTTCCCATCTGTTTCTGTGTGTTTTCTCACATTATATTATTTTCTACTCCTCATGCATTTGCTGCTAAATGAAACTCTTGCCTTCATGTAAGTAGTTTAAATCTTTTGTATTTCTAGGTGAAACTACTTTAGGCGTAGTTGAATTCTGTGCATTTCATGTTTTGATGAAATAAGTTACATATCTATTTATCCCCATACAGGAAAACTAGAACCCGGCAAATGCTGAACTAAGTTTAAACTTAAGTCTACCCTAGAGTTAAGGTACATTACTACCCAAATAACATTAACTTAGTCTGTGAGTTGCAGAGTTATTATAAGAATAAACCAGTTTAGGATAACACAGTAAATTGATTTCAGCATGTGGAACATGTACTTCTCTTTTTTCCTCCTCTGAGGTGAAAATGTGTTAATCTCTGAAATTTCTGGTGAATTCTTGTTGCTTCTGATGAGGATCTTCCCAGTGTAAAGGGATAAAAGGGCAGCAAAGGACATTATGCTTTAAAAAATGCTTTGAAGATCCATAGTAAAGTTCTAGACAAATTAATTGCTTAATTCATAATTCTTTTCCTCAGCGTTAACATTGCATTTCAGGTAAAACATCACCTACTTTGTTTCGGAGGAAGGCTTTAGATGTATAAACTATAACGTGCTAATAGTGGAGCCAGACTTTTTGCGGGGGTACTCTTAAATGAATGAGTTTTCTTTTTCTATGCAAAGAGCAAATCCAGGTCCTGAGGCCCAAAGAGGTTTCTCTCCCTTTTATTTTTTAAAAGGTTTCAGTGTAAATTTTTTTTTTTAAGGGGTAGATATGAGATGATAACAGCTTTAACTTTGAGACCTTGTCATTAGTGCAATACTCTTTGAGCATGTTCTTTTAGGTACATGTGGAGGACTCTTTCATATATAGTAAAAAGTTTAATTAATTTGATGTTACTTGCACTTGTAGGGGATTTTGATTTGAAAGTGGCACAACCATGCACTCTAATCACAATCGAATTAGAAATTACAGTTAAAGGGATACATCAATTGCACCATACAGTTAATACAATCTAAATGGAATTCAGTTATCCAGAACAGGCTCAGCATCATGATGCTGAGCATCCCCCAGTCCCCAGAAAGGAGTGTGTTTGTTGAAGTCAGCTGAAGGCCACAGCTCTCTTCAGAAAAGAGTTACTTGGGTTATTAACAGTTCCATGTTATTTGCATAAAGCTGTTCAGCAAGCTCAAGTGGGGACCTTATTCCTTCCTTCATCACCCTCTGAGTCCAGTAGCATTACCTGTCATACATGGCTGGAGCTCATGACTGGCAACCACTGGGGAGTGAGGCAGGTCTCCCAGGAGTTGTATCCCAGCTCAGCCCAGTTGCCTGGAGTCTGCTTTTGCATTGGGACTTCATCTCACTCATGGTAGGTGGAATCACAGCAGGAAAAGTCACTTGCTGAGGGCATGACTGGGCCCTGCAGAAAAACATAAAACAGTAATCTAAACACTTATTACAGTTATATGAGTAAAATACACCCTTGATTAGAGTAACAGGATCATAATTTATAAGCAGGTCCAGTACATACCGAAGTTACATTATTTTAACCAGAAGATAAAATTAGATTAACCCCTGAAACTAGTTTTGTTTTGCTCTGGGTCTACATTCCTTTCATTCAGGGACAGGCACTTAGGCAAACAGTAGAAATACTTTGCTGATACAGTCAGTTTGTCTAAAACAAAGGCACCCTTGGGTTTTCCTTGGCAGGGAGATGAGTTTGGCTTCCTTTTCAACGTTTGTGATCAATCATGCCATTATTTTCCCCTGTGCCTTCAGGTCATGTAGCCTCTATTTATCTTTTCAGAGCATTCCTTCATGATGAGTGTCTAAGTGAGTGTGTAGCATGCTGCCTGGTGTGGGGGTGTCTTTGATCTGTCACAGCTCTTTGCCCTCTTATTTTACAGCATGTGATTAGAAATCTTGTCTTCTCCTGTGTAGAAATTTACCTTTTTTTTGGTAATAATCACTTGTGACACCAACTTCTGTAAGGAAAAACATGCCACTGGTTGTCTACTCGACAGCATACAGAGTATAACTTCTGTTCCTATTAGTATTCCCTCAGTTTCTTTAGTCTGGACTGTAACAGAGCAGATAGCTGCTTATAGACTATTTCTTTAGTTGCTTCACAATGTGAGCTCTACTTCTCATATTTCATCTCTGTTCCTTTAGTTGCATTTTTTTCCTGGACTTCTCAAAAAGTATTATTCTTTACATTTTTCAGACCCGTGTCTTACGCATTACTAGTTCCTCTGTGTGTTGAGCTTTCCTTAGCTGTATTTCTAGCGCCCTCCAACATAACGATCTGAGTAATCTGGAATGACATTTTGGTGCTTAGTGTGGTATTTCATCACTCTAACCTGCAATTCATGTTGCAGTGTTATCCCATGGTCATGATTATCTATCTACCCCAACAGTAGCACAGTGCAATTATGTGCCTGACTGTATAAATAAGGTTTAAATTGACCCATTTGTATACCATTACCAGCCTCTTCGTCCAGGAATAACTGTAGTTCATGTTCTCATTGCTAGGCAATTTTCAACAGATTTTTTCAGTGAAAAATGAAAAAAGAAATAAAAAAAAGGTGCAGAATGGGAAAATTTTTTACTTTATTCAGTTCTATGTACTTCATAATCTTCAGAGTCTTGATGTAAGTAAGAAGGTTTAAGAATCATACTGCATATTGCCTTGAAATTGGTAAATATATTGTTGACCCAATCTGATTTCAGCAGAGCAACACATCTTGGTAAAACCCAGTTTATATTTTTAGTGTGTTGTTATTTTCTAAAGTACTTCTGTGCTTTGGGTTTTACAGCTGGTACCCTTAGAAAATATCATTTTCATTTTTCAAAGTAGTTGCAGATTTTTTTTCCCTCCTTTTTTATTTTTCCTGTACATGGTTAGACTCGTCTTTGTTCAGCTCATTGTCAATCTAGGTCATTATTTGAAGCTTTTGTTGACAGACCTCTTGAGGGTAAGTACATGTGATGCTATAAATAGGGTTGATTCTTCATAATAAGTCAGCAGATTTACTTGGAAATTCTTGGCTTTGTAGTAGATTTGATGAAATGGAAGATATACTGCATTCTTCTGTCACCTAGTAGCATAATTATGTTTAGTTAATATCTTCACTGTCAAAACTGTGACTTCCAGAATTCAGTAATTTTGAATTAATACTGGATTACTAACTTTGTTTAGAAGGGTGAAATGGACTCCTTAAATGAACTCTTTTTAAATTTTATTTTTTAAACTTCTATTTTTATTTCACAAAGTAGTGCTTGCATGAGAAAACCCGTTCCAATACATTTTATGCTGTTATGTTTGTTCCAGGTCGCGGAAAATAGAGGATATTGTTTCTCTTACTGTATGTTTTCAGTAGCCTGTCCTGTGAAAATAGATGATTGTTTGTATTAGGTTTTTGTTTGTTAGTTTACCACAAGTTGTGGCAGGGACCAGCCAAACATTACTCATTTTTGCCACAAAGTAAGGTAGCTGCGTGGTACAGCTCCAAGATGGTGGCTAAAAATGTTCAGACATGAAAAAACCTGGGATAGGTTGTGTTTTCTGCATGGCTAGAACCACAGGAATGGAGTTGGGTGCAGCTCTGTCTGCAACACGTGCATGGGCACCACTCTGAAACCTTTGACCAGTGGAAGTGGTGCTGGAGCTTTAAAAGTCAAAAATTATTTCCTGGTTTTGCTTTCGCTACTAATCTTTATAAGGCTTGTATAAACAGTGGGTAAATTCTTGAGGTTCGATTAGCAGAGTAGTTTCATCCTATGAGCACAACAAATGTGTTACGGAAGCAGGCAGAAGAGGAGGTAAGCACCTGTGTCTCTGGAAGCAGGGCAGGCTGTCCCACCGTGGTGCGTGTTGGGGTTGAGAAGCGTCATAGACAGGTTTGCAGACTGCAGTCTGTAAGGATTTGCTGAAATGCACCCCACTGATGCCTTAGGTTTAAACTTTCATATTTTTCAAATCCTGTGCTGCCGAGCGTGTAACTGTGAAGTTTCTTGCAGCCTGTTCACTTCTGCTCTCTCATGCTGGGTAGACATAACAAAGCCTCTCCAGGCCTGCTCTCCAAGGATACTCAGACTGTCCTGGGCCCAAAAAGTGTAAACCAAAAGCCTCTAAAGGGAGGGGCAAGCTTGGGGAAACTACGTCATTAACCGAAACTTTAATTGGAGAATTAACCCTGATACGCAAATGAACCAAACCTATAAAAGTGTGAAGAACTCGTGACCTGTGGTCCATCTTGGGGTCCATCTTGGCAGCAGCCTCTGGCTCCCCAGGGTGTACCTTTGAAAGCCTTTCAAATAAATACCACCTTTATTCCCTTACTCCTGTCTGGTCTCTTCTAGAGACTAGTCTAGGCTTCTAGGAGGCCTCTTATGGCATCACCACAGCTGAAATGCAGCTGAGGGACTGAACAGGTGGAACCTAATAAACAGTTGTTCATAATAAATCTGATAGCCACTGAAACTGAGGTTTGATGCAGTGCCTATCTGCTGATTCTGAATTAGCACTGCCACTGGTGCTGTGCTTAACCTGCCATATTCACTGTCAGACACAGAAATATAAATTAATTGGTAGCCTATGCCACAGTGATGCCTATCTAAATGCAGAAAAGCTAAGAACCTAAATAAATTACTTATTTATTTAGTAATACATTAATATGTAAAGGCTGATGAGAAGTCTAAACGTGAAGGTGTAAAAAACCAGGAAAGAAATCTGCAAGTGTTTTCCAGAGGGAACTCAGGATATTTGTGGGTTCATGGTTGAATGCTGGAGGTAATCTAATGGTGGACAACATAGAAAAAGCAGAAATTTTCTTTGGTTTTTTTTAGTTTTTCTCAGACAAGGGACAGTACCACGGAAGAGACCCAGGTTCAGGACTGCTTAGAGAAAATGGATGTGTTCAATTTCTTGGTCTCTGTGCCAAGACTGACAAGAGCTCATTTAAGTTATAGGCCTTCAAGGCAGCTGTCACCAGAGAGGAAACATGGCAAGGGAGGAAGGTCCTGAGAACTAGAAGGAGACCTCTTAACCTTACAGCAGTCTTTACAAAAGTAAGGAGATCGGTACAGGGGTACACAGGCTGTGTCAGGTCAGCATCAGTCCCCAGGAAGGTCACGGAACACAGCCTCTTGATTCTAGACACACGAAGGGTAAGAGTGTGCCTAGAGAGAGTCAGCACAGATTTCTGCAGTGCAGTCAGCATTTTTTTTGTCTGTGAATGAGGGGAGCACATGTGATGTGGTGTAATTGTGACTGTATTAAGGCTTCTGATACCTTCTCCCACACTGTTGTTAACAGCAAGCTGAGGAAGCAGGGGCTGGGCGTTGCGCAGGCTGAAAATTGGCTGGACTACTGTACTGAAAGAGTAGTAATCAATATTACCAACTAAACAATTGACCAACTATCAGACAGTAAGAAGTGAAAATACCTCAAGGGTTGATTCTGGGACTTCTGCTACTCAGTTCTGCAGTGACTTGAATGACAGAACTGAACAGAATGCACCCTCAGCAAATTTATGAATGATACTAAATTAGGGTGATGCTTGGAAAGCCAAATTGAGCTTCAGTCTTAAATCATTCTGAGACCTTGAATGAACTGGGGACTTAGCCAATAGGAAACTCATGTGTTTAAAAAGAGCAGACTGAAATTCTGCATCTGAGGTGGAATAACACCATGGCTGGGAAGCACCTGTCTGAGTCACAGCCCTTCTGAAAAGGACTGTGGTCATTAGGAATGTCAGACTGAATGCCAGGAGTGTGCTTTCACTGCAGACAAAACTCACCGTGTGTTGAGCTGCATTAGAAGGAAGGAGCAACATGTCTGGCACACTGAAGGAAATGGTTACCATCCCTACTTGGACCTGCTTCTTGGACAACTGAGTGTCATTTTGGTAACCCCCAATACAGAGAGGATACTGAGAAAATAGAAACAGTCCAGGATACTAAACTGATTGGAGGCCTAGACCACTTGATGTAATGGGAGAGGTTGAGGAGCTGTGATTTTTAGGGAACTGGGCCAGGGAAAGCAGAGGCTAAGGATGTGACTTTAGGTTAGTTCACAGTAACACTGAAAGGAAGGACAAATATGATGGCACCAAACTTTTCTCAGTAGTGGTATACAGTTTAGCAGGGGGCAGTACCATAAATTACAGCTTGGGGAGTTCAGACTGGACACAGGAAAATTTTCTTTATGAAGAGGTTACTATAGCAATGGAAGGGGTGACTAGAAAGGCTGAGAGTTTGATCTTTTCCAGTCAACTACATATATTCTGATTGGGTGTTGGAAATGATCATATTTTTAGTGGGAGGTGAGATTAAGTGATTTCCAGCAAAAATTTCTGTGATTCTGTATTGATTCTGTGATAATGTACAATTTTACTGAAATTATAATTTAAACCATTTTTAAGTAGACCATTGAAAATATAGTTTGAGGGAGGACAGTGTGGCTTAAAATTTCCCCTATTGTGATTACTTAGCTTTTAATGCTTTAAAAATAGGATAGAAACTGAAGATAGCTTATTATTGAATCTCAACACTTTTCACTCTTTATATTAACTGGTAAGCAATGAGATAGATCAGCCAACAGAATTGGTGGGTAAAGGGAAAATTAGCTAACATGGGGTGGATACTGGAAGATTTTGCTGTGATTTTGGTTTTTTTCACCTCTGGAGATGTCATTTATCTTTCTAAATAGGTTTTAGACCCCACATCTCAAACTCTACCAGATCTTAGTATTTGCAAGAGGAAATAAATAAATAAATAGGGTTTTTTTGATGTTAACAATACAAAAGTGTAAAGGCAGCCTCACATTTAGATTTGATACCCTTTTTGTCAAACTTCGTATGACTGATCCCATCTTTTCACAGTGCCTTGGCTTTTTAATTTTTTTTTTTTTTTTTAATTTGGAAAAGCAGCATTTACCTTTATTTCAGACAGCTTACGTGTGTATGTACAAGAAAAGAGACAGTACAGGTCCCTTAAGGGAGATTGGGCACTTCTATCCTGTCAGTTGCTTATGTCAGGTTGAATATCTGGAGAAGAGCAAAACAGGTATGAAAACGATGTTACACACTTTAATATGGCAAAGATTCCTATCTCATGGGGGTTGAACTTTCCCTTCAGAGGATTCAGAGCTAATTCATAGAGACTTTGCATCTCCCCATGTGACATGGACCTCAGGTCACAGAAAATAAGTCCAGGCAAGTCAGTAAGGCCTTCAGCAGGAAAATTAATCACTTCATTGGCTGTGTGTAGCATATAAATAATTGGGCTGAAAATCAGAGCAAGATATTCCCAATAAAAGAAACTTCATGTTGCTGCAGTAAGCTGGCTGTCTGTGACTGCTTGATCTCAGTGGCACAGAGAACAGTCAACACCTTTTGAATGCATGATCAGGTCTGCAGGGAGTGTTCTTTGTGTTAATCCGTAGAGCTGAGGGAGAGATAGAATGTAATTGTTGCAGTGATGGATTTTAGGATATAGTATGTTGATTTTTCTGTTTCTGATACTGAAGTGGTTGGCATGAAAGTACATGACTGTTTCAAGTCAGACACAGTTCTTGTTCTTTTAGCAGTTACGTAGAGGAAGTTCCAATGTCAGCATGCCAGATGAAGATTTCAGGAAACAGAAGTGTGATGGTGTCTGGTTTCTGCCTTCTTTATCAGATTATTTATACAGAAGACATATACATATACCTGTTTCTGCCCTCTTTCCTTAAATCCCGAGAAATGCTTGATGGTTTAAAGAAAATCTGTGCTTTAAGGGCTTTTGTGAGCATCTTGTAATTTACTAAGATGCTATTCGACTTTGCTGCTTTACCTTTTGTGCTACTGTTAATGAGTATTGTCTTTCAATTCTGGGCCATACCCTATAATCCAATGTATTTGAGCAATGCCCAGAAGGGGAATGTAATAATAATAAAATTTTCTGCAGAATCTGCTGCAGCTAATGTACGTTGTCTAATGTGCAAGCATTTTCTACAGCAGTCTGTTCACAGTTAAAGTTTACTTTCTGCAATTCATTCTGTTGCATCACTATCAGTAAAACTGATGTTCTGCATTTTCATATGCTTGTAAAGCCTTATTGGCTTCAGCAAGTTTCTGTAATTTTGGCTATTTAAAGTAATTTTGCTATAGTGTTCTTGGTTATTACATCAATGAAGATGCTTTCTGACTAAGATACTGCCTAGGTTTGGATTACAGATATCATCTGGGATTGCGTTATGTTTTCAGTAGGTTTTGCATTTCTGCTAGTTAATTTTAGCCCTAATGAAGTTGCAGTTCTGCACCACAAAAATTCCCTTGTAGTTACCATGTTTATATCTCACTTTTTTTTTTCTTTAGTGTGATGTACTTTATTGTATGGTTGTGTAAAAAGCTTACTTTTCTCCATTAGCACTTTATTCCCAACACAGTAAAATTCTTTCCTATTGCCAGGACCTATGGATGCTGTCATACAATTTTTGAATTAGAATAACTTAATCTTCAGTATCCTTGACACTTTCATAGTAAGTTAGCACAATCTCCGGAAGCAAGTTTCTGTAAACAAGATTTTTTTGTCTGAGTTACTTGTGTAATGGAACAACATAAATAATACAGGTGTAGCTCTCTCTCAGTGGCTTGACAGACAGTCAGCATCTGTGAGGGCTAGTACTGAGTTTGTTAATAATGCTGAGGAAGACCTGAAGTGGCTTCATGTGATCAGAATTCCCCATGGTTTTTAGCACTTGTAGTCTCAAAAGGAAATAAATGAATTGCTTCTAGATCCCAGCATGTGCTGAATGGCTTAGAGAGGCTTGGTGCTCTACCTGTCTCTTTTTGACCTCTCATCTCTCCACAATTCCCTAGATGCAAGACTTTGTCTTGTTATGTTGCTGTCTTCTAGGATTCAATTCCTTAAACTTGTTTTCTCTGTGCTCCAAAGTTGCCTTTGTTGTGTTCAGTCTTCTGAGCTGTGAAAAGTACTAAAGGTTTCCAGCTACAGGGATGCTGCAAAATGAAATGGGACAAAAAGAAATTATACAAAAGGAGATCATAAAGCACATCTATTTGTCTGGATATGGCAAATATGAAATGATCTTCTTGGGCAGGAAAGAGTTACTCAGTTCTTCATCTGACCTCCCTGGCACACTCTTGGTATACTTAGGCATCTTTCTCGTGCTACTTTTTTAGCACAGAGGATATGGAGAACAGACAGACTGATGTAGCTGTATTCATATGAATAGCTAGAAATTAAATTTTCAAGCAATTTCTGTGTAAATATAATCATGAAAGGGGAATAATCCTGCAGGTCCTTGAGCATAACTGTACTCACCTGAACATCATAACACAGCTAGTGAATTATAAATTGTTTGCCAGTCAGAGGGCTTAGAGATTTGAGTTGAATCCTGATTTTAGTTCTGAAGAGATGGCTTTGAAGACTGGGATTCAAATGGTGTTTAAGTTAATTCTTGAAAATAAATCCTTACATGGAAGTACAAAAGCGATTTTAGCATATAAATTTCCAAATGTAAATGAGGTAATATCCAAATCCTGTGACTTTTTACATCAGTTTTCTTTTTTCTTCCACTGTTGGAACTTACTTTGCTGTTTTAAAAGGAAGGAGGATATATTTACATAATTTTTACACAAATTTTAAATACAGCAAATAACATGTATGTGAATATTTTATACTAACAACTTTTGTTTTCTACCTTAAAGTATGTAGTGTGTTGTTTGACTTTCAGAAGAGTTTTGTCTAGTTTTTCATAAATTTCAAACTTGAGATGGGTTTCAAATTTAAGACATCTGTATCTATGTATTTGTATGAGAATTTGGAAATTTCCCTTATTTCCCTAAAAAGACAGTAGAATGTGAAAAGTCTAGTCCACTGCGGAAAAAAGTCTAAATAAGGAAATTAAGTTAATGCCTCATTAGAGTTTTGAGAAGGAGCACTTGTTATTTCTCTCTTGGTAAAAAGTACGTTTGTATTTTGTATTTTGTTCCTTTGGTTTGTTGGTTGGTGGTGGTGGGTTTTTTTAATTGGGGTTTTTTTTAGTGACTAGAAAGAAATGCCTTCAGCTGGAGAGAGCTACTTGAGAGCAAATGATTAGTTAATCATCCAGATTAAGGACTACTTCAGGAGGTTATTAATAAAAATATCTGTGTGTCAGTACAAAGTTAGTTAGTGTACAGCTGAGGACTTGGAGACAGTGGTGGCATGTGGAGGCGTGGCTAATGTTTTGAGGATTACTTGTTACTGAGTTAACTAGGTTAGTTTTCCTGTCCTATTATATAGTAAAATAAAACTACACTCTGCACATTCTTGTCCTCTGTATTGCAAGGTCCCAAAAAAGAATTGTGCAAAAAGATGTTTGGTCTTTCTCAGAAAAAAAAAGTACTGTTATTTTCCAAAAATGCTCAAGATTAAACGTGTCAGACTTGTTGACATATTCCTCCTATCTTCCTTTCCCCCTGCTTCCTGTCTCTTGACTTCCAAGGTGACATCTTGCTCCTGACTAATCATCATTTTCCAACAAGGAAATATTTCAGAGGAACGTTTTAAAGGGAATCTAATGGTAAATATGGCTAAAATTTTAATATTACCTAATCAGCATGCAAAGCAATTTTGGACCACTTGCAGAACCCAATTCCGGTGTGACAAGCAGTGAAGATTATAAATATTACCAACTCACTGATACAAATTAATTTATAGTTGCTTATTTAACATGAAGGGAAAACTATTTTTAATGAACTTACTCATGAAATGCACAAAATTGATGCATTTAGGGAACACTGCATGGCTGTTTTATTCCTGCCGGTATAGTAGTGTTGTGAAAGAGTGAGCAAAATCCATTTTGTTCTCATGCATCTACTGTCTGATTTTTCTCTGAGCTCTGAATGTTTGCATTCTGTCTTCATTTATGCCTTTACAAGCTCATTGAATTTTATTAGTTATCACTGCAAGCTAAATGAAATACAAGTAGCTGCACAGCTGCAGTGATACGAGTCTGAACTGCCTCATCATCCTTACTTGCAGTAATATGAAAACAGGAAAAAAAATGAGCTTGATTATAGATCTCAGGAGCTTTGCCAGAACCAATATACAAGTGATTACCTCAAAATGGAATAATTTTGCACTAGGNTTTTCAGACATTTCCCTATAACAGATCTTATCCCTTCATATGTTTTTCTTATTTAAAAAAAAAAAAAAAAAAAAAAAATCAACAAAACCTGGGCAAAAAGAAAAAACCACCAAAAAAACCCCAAATCAAGATCAGTTAGTCTCTTTAATTCTCAGATGCGGAACATTCTTTGTCTTCTCAAGTCACTGAGAGTGTGGGCTCCCACTGTCAAAAAATTGGGCCTCTATGCAGAAAGTTTTGTTCATATTTGAGTTATCTTACTTTAACAGACGTGTATCCTAATGCACTTTAGTTGAGTTTGTGTAATTGTGGCAGAAACAGCTGTGCCTGAATATTGATCTTGGCTATCACAATAAAACCATTTATTTTGTGTACATAGAAGTATGTATTTTCAGCTTCCAGAATGAGCGCTTTTGTACTCTGCAGTCGGGTAATTTCACAGTATTACAGCAGGCATAAAGGCTGAATGAGGGAACATCTCTCTGGTGGGGTTGTACCTGTTGAACTGCTGCTTTTAGTTCATCTTCACTGCAGTGTGTGTTTGTTTTGTAAATATTATTTTCTGCACTTCCTGCTCTGTTAGGTTCACAAAAAAGATGCCTTGAAGATTTCAAGCTGATGTGCTCTGAGATTTTTCCCAGTGATGCAGGTTGCCTGAAGAGGCACAGATCAAGGCAGCGTTGTAAACAGGGAGCAGCAATCTGTCTCCTGAGAAGGGATTTGGGGAGCTCCTTCTGGAGCCCTGGGGGGATCCAGCGTGTGCTTTCCACACGTGCGGTGTGGCTGTGCCGTCAGGCTTTGTGAGCAGCCCATGGGAAACACAGCATGGCAACTGCACCAGGGGAAGTCGTGGGACTGGGGGTCTGTCATTGAGATGCCTTCAGCTGGTGCAGGCAGCAAGGACTGTGTGGTGTGCACGGACACATCAGATGCTTTTCGCCCAAAGACAGCCTCACTTGAAGGTCCTGAAAAGCTGTTCAGCAGTAGAACAGCTGAAGGGGATGTGCTGTTCAGAACTGTACATCATACCTTGCCTTCATTCCAAAAATGTTTCTAAGTTTTATAATCAGCTTTTGGCAGTCAGAAAGACAGTGTGGAGTCTTCAAAAGATGGCTTTAAAAGTAGGTTTTTAACAAATATTTTGGATTTCTGCATTACACTCCCCAGAATGCGACTAAGGATCAAATCTGATGGATCATTTATGAATTTATTTGTAAATCTGCGACACTTTCTTACTTGTTCTTTGGTTTTAATTTCCAAGGTAAATGAATTAATATTTTGTTTCTTTAGTACTTGAAGAAACAGAAAACTAGCTGAGCAGCTGTTTATTCTTCCCTCCTTGCACTTCTGTCAATGGCAGGTTTTGAAACTGAAAAGGAGGACTGAAGGAACAAATCTGCCATCCAAATCTTTTCAGTATTTTGTTATGAGTTATTTTGGTTTTCTGTGTATTTATACCTCATCTGCTTAGTGTCAGTGTCAGCGAAATAAATAAATATAATAATAATAATAATAATAAAAGAGGCATTTTGCAATAATATCTAAATATTTTATCGTTGCTCTTAGAAAATCATGGAAGTTCAAATTATATTTCCTGATTTGATTACAGTTTTTTACGTTTTTGCCTGAGGTGCCTGTGTACCCTTCAAGTAAATTTGTCAACAGTTTTTAAAAATGCTTTCCTTTTGCCTGTCAGATTTTAAAAAGGTGAAAGCTTTTAGTTGCTAAAATAAATCTTCACTTGTTTGTTTTGTTAGAATAAGAAATTATTCCACTGTAATAAAGAAGTTGTTGTATTCTTGGAGAGTGGGAAAAAATTATTCATACATGGCTATATTAATAAATACTGAAGTTTACACAGATGGTGTGCTTTTGTCTCAAGAGAGGAAAAATATGGTTGTGACTTTTTTTTTTTTAAATTTTATTCTTTGTTTCAAGTCTATGAATAAGACATGGTTGGTGCTTCAAGTCTTGTGGGAATATGTGCTACAGTGCTCGACTCTGCTTGCAAAATCCCTTACCTCTGGCTGTTGCTGACAACTCTGTAGGACAGTAAAGGGTTTCACACTGAGAAGAAGCAAGTCAGTGCCCTGTGCTGGTGACTTGGAGATGCACTGAGGGTTGCACTTTCTGTTTTTCCAGCATAACCTATAGCACTGCCTCTTCTTTGGCCAACATGTAAGGAACAACTCTTTCCATATCCAAAGAGGTCAATACACTGCTGGCTGTCTGCAGGATAAGGAGCCACTGAAATGCTTTTACTTGCACTTGCTAGTACTAAGTCATTTTAAAATATGCCAGAGGAATCTGCATGGTTTACTTCATCATTCACATATAGTAGTTTTTTGCATGTGCTGAAACAAGAATATTTTCCATCATGGTTCACATATGGGAATACCCAATTTAATCTTTTGTTGCAAGAAATACTTTCATATCTCTCTTCTGTTACATCAAGCAGAATACTGTGGAGAGAACGTGGACATTTGAACTTCAAAGTATTTCTTCAAACTTATTTTTAAAAGTGACCATGTTTTCAATGGCACTGGTAAGTTGTACCTTGTAATGAGAGAAACTTTTGCTTCTAAATCCTACAAGGCTATTCATTATGGGAAAGGGGAGCAGGATGGGCTCTTGCCTTATGCCACTGTGTGGTACCTGCAGAAACAAGACTGTAAAGGTTTCTTTTTCTCTGTCGTGATGGAAAGCATCAGCTTCCCCAGACAGGATTTTTAGTAGGATTTTTTTAGTACCAGTCATGTGACTATTCCTAGATAGGCCAACAAAAGTCCTTTTATTTTATTTTGGTTATCTTTTATTTGATCTTTCAGATTTTGATCATAGGAATTCGTGCTTTCACATAAATAGAGGCCTTTTTTGGATGAAAAATTAGATTTTCTTGCTGACTACCAGAGAGCAAAGAAGGCAGAAGTTTCAGGAAATTTGACACAAAATGACTGATGGCTTCCTTTTTTACCTACCCTTTGTAGTAGGTAGGAACAAAGTATGAGAAAAATTTGCTGTGTTCCTTCAGGAACAATAACAGTAGGATGTCTTATTATTCTTGAGAGTTTCTCAAAAGGAATTCTGAACTGCAGGGGAAATAACTCTTCCTTAGAGGATCTTAAACTAAGAAATAGCCTGTAAAGTTATCTGAACTTAGTTACTGTCCCTCAAGTATTGGAATTCCTAGAATAACTGCCTCCATTTATGGTTGACATACCAAATAAGCAGGTACTATATAGTCAATCTGTTAATGTGTGTGTTTATTAAAATTATTTATTTGAAGTAGAAGTTGAGTGTTATTGAGCTGTAAGTAAACCACTCTTGGGTTCATTTAAGAGTCACAATACTAATAGATTGTACAAATGTAAACACACAGAAAAGTTTCATTTCTCTACATTAAACACAAAGGATAAAATTAACCTTTATTTCAGTTTCAAGTGTTAGGAGTAAATGACAAAGCATTACTAAATCTCTATCAGAAGTAGTACTTTTTCCTGTTTATGGAAGAGTTGTACAATAAAATAATTAAGCTCATAATAAGAAATAATTTCTAGTTTGATTTCAAAAAAGTCTACCCAAACCCTTAGCTCAGTTAAAGTATTTTTAGGGATACTGCGTATTTTTTGAATTGCAATCACTTCAATGGAAAGATAATTTAAGGCAAAATGACTGTGATTGTTTGTGAAAGTTTCTTAGAATGTCAAGGGCAAGAAAAGATAAAACAGCCACTGAAGCCACTGGTATTTTAAGTTGTTTTCAGTCCTCTCCGTTACTTTTTGATGCTTTTAATAAACATGGTCTTCAGTACAATGAGTGAAAGAATACTCTTCCCAGCCCCTCTCCCCATATTTTTATCACTGACCTAAATATTTGTATCAGCAGAACACTGGCAATTACACCATTGCTTTAAAAACACAGTAAATAACACTTTTTATGCCAGGTAGTCCAAGTGATATCCCAGTCTTGTAAATCCTTGAAGTGCAGAATCCGTGATGCAGAAACTTGGACCCAGAAGCAGTGAGCGATGGTGTACACATGAAATATGTTTTTGGCTTCTGGGAAGCATAAGAATGAGGCATTATTGATTCAGTTCCTTTATTACAGACTCTATTAATTTTAGCCCTATTCTTGTGTTCTGGGTCAAGTTGTGTATCTGTCTGTTGTTTTGATTTTGGTTTTGGTTTTAATCTTGATGTTGGCCTACCAAATTCATGTTTGTATGTGTAAATAAATGACCTAATATCCAGTGGTGGGACATACTGAAACCAGCTGTTTGAAGCATCTAGTAATCACTAGAAGTCAGTAATTTATGTGTGAATATTTTGGGGAATTGTCTTTTTTCACAGTAGTAGTAGCAATATGTAGCAACAGGACCTCAAACTTGAGGAATTTTTTTTTTTTACAATTTCCAGAGAGTAGTGTAAAACAAAATCTAAGGGCAATCTCTAGAATGTTTCTGATCAGACCCTTCCTTTCCCCCAGTGGTTTAAATAGTTGAAAAGATAATTCTAGTCTTTGTACTTCATGGCCTCTGAGTCTCTAGAAGATTTTAACTTGCCATTTTTATAATGCCCAAAATTTCTGTATCTTCAAAAAAGTTCTTTTTTTCATTCACTCTATTCTACTTTTTTTTTTTTTTAGTTACAATTACAAGAAAAGTCTTTTAAGCCCCTGTTAGAAATAAATTAAACTATCAGTCAGTAGCAAACATTCACTGCCACTATCAGAAAATTTGATTTAGAGTGTAATTTCAAATTAAACTAATATTTAATTTGCTGTCAAAGTTACATTTAAATAACAGCCTTACTAGAATTGCTGACAGGCCAACACAGGTACAGGTTTTAATCTACTTTTCTGGATACCGTTGTACTTGTGCAGAAATCTCAAAACCCGATTAAAGTGTCACAAATGGCAGAATTTTACAAGGGCAGAAAATCAAAATAGCATAACTAGAAAATAATTAAACAAGCTGAAAATGGGTACAGGTAGTTTTGGCCAATGCCATTTTGCTAATGTTTTATGGGAAGTGATAGACCTTAACCTGTCCAACTTCAGAAGCACAGTCAGGAGCGGGGGACTTTTTGAGTGCCACCAAAATGAAAGTATTTGAATTCTTGTTAAAGTCAGCTTGATTCAGCTTAAAAGCAATTTGTGTTGCATTAAATGGTGTTTTACCCCAGTGACCCAAGCACGTGTAAGGGTGGTGCTTGGTAGTAGTAGCAGAAAGTACAAGATTCTCACTGACTCGGGGGAATGTTTAAGTGGTACTGGATGCTCCAGCTGTTTTTGAACACGTTCCAGCTCTGTGCTAGTAAATGAATAAAAGACCTGTCACCAGAAAGGCACCCTGTGGTGCAGTTCTCCGTAACTACTGAAATGATCATCTAAAGAGGCATACACAGATTACTTTGAGAGACTCTAGTGCTGCATTAAGCTACATTGAAAGCTGAGTGGACACCCACTTTCATCCAAACTTACACATATGAAAATGTGTGTAAACATCAAGGAGCCTTGATGATGCAGTAGAATAGTCCAGAACTTGATCTGTCACGTCATGTCATCACAGTCAGTAAGAATTACACTGAAGTACAAAGACTTTCCTTGTTGAAAGAAGTCATTACAAAAATAACAGAATGCAAAATTTCTGAGTGATAGAAGAGAAAAAAAATCAGTGAAATTGAGGTTGCAAAATGTAGTGTTTCTTATTGTAAAAATGTAATAGTAAATTTTTTTGTTGTGAGGTAAATGCACCAATTTGCATAGGAGTGTCTCAGATTACTTTTAGCAAGAAAGCTTTGTCTAATAGAAATAGTGGGTATATAAGAATGAACACTGTAATACTGTGGTTTTGCCACATAGTATTTCTGATGACAGGATAAAGAGTGAATTTAAAACTACTTCCAGCTGAAGTCTATGGTCGTGTCATAGTTAGAAGTGATTATTAAAGAGTAATTTTCTTGAAATACAACGCAAATTATACAAGCAAGCTGATATTTTATTTTGATGAATGATTCAGTTTGCAATTTTTGTTTACCCAGCCACAGGCAGCTCTGCAGGTAGCTGAGACTAAGAGGATGTGAAATTCACACTGTCACCTCATTCTTAATTAGTGCATTGATCCTGTGTGATCCCTGTAAACACTGAAATTTCACAACAGTTTTTCACTTAATTTATTCCTGCCTGAAAATCCATATCATCTAATATTTCAAATAAAATATATAAATTAGATGTTCACTTTGTCATCCACTTAATATATGGGCAGGCTTCACATTTTTCACATGTTCTAATTCACTAGAACCTTTATCAAATGACTATATTAACTCAAGAAAATAGTAAATAAAAAAACCCATAAAATTCCCAGATCAGTATCTGCTGTCACTTCTAGTTGTTCCCCGTTACTGTAACCCACAAAAAGCCCCCAGCTCTTTACTCTGGTGGTAAAGACATATATTTAAACCTAGGTACATTCTCTACTTTTTCTGCTTTCTACCCTTCTTCAGTAAATATTTTGGAGCATGAGGTTTCCTGTAATATAGTCCGCTTCCCGTTACCTGCAATGCAATGGGAATACCCTGTGTCAGGGTACCCTTGGAAATGCAGCTTGGAAATGCAGAATTCCAGGGTACCCTGGAACACTGGTAGAAATCGACACCAGGAAATCTTAAACACACCCACACATCCTGGTGGCTGCCCAGGAGTAGGGAAGCCCAAAGGCAAAATGGTGTGTGCTAGACAAGGCAGCATAAAGGGGTTGGCTAATTCTGAGGTAACTCCTACCTTTGTTCACAAAGCTCTGCAGTGGTCTGTGAAGCAGAAAAGTTTATTTGCTCACATATGGCTTTTCAACTTAAATGGCTCCCTGTGCCTGCAACGAGACTGTTCTGGTAAATCTCTATGGACACGAGCTTTGGGTTCATCATTCGAGTACCTAGCCTGTTAATTAAGACTCAGCTTGGGTATAAGTCACCTTGTTGGCTCTGTTTCAGTGTTTGCCATACCAGAGCAGAGCTAATCTTTGTAGAGAGGCCCTCCAGAAAGTTGACACCCTGTTCTTGGTTCTCATGGATCTCTGCTTATCTTAGTGCTGTGTGCCAATGGACGCAGTTAAACCTGCCGTGAAAACCTGAGATTACTCAGTAAAGTGCTTCCTATCTTTGCAGGTTTAAAATCTAAACATGTCCATATCTCCGTAAAGAATACAGCTGCAGATCTCACCTGTGTGTCTTGTTGTTCATGATGCATTGCTGGGAATCAGAAGAAGATTTTCATTTCTGTAGCTTATAGCTACACAGTTCAGACACTGCTTAAATAGTTTTTGGAAGTCTGGAGGCCAGTGCTAATGAGGAGATGTCATGTTGAAATGCAGTTTTCATTACCTAACCCATAGATTTTTAAATGCTTGTAACTTCAAGTGCTTTTCAGGGGCTGAAATTATTCCAGGCTCTGTTTAAACTTGAGGTAATTTCTTTTTTTTTAAGAAAAAAAAAAACGGAACAGCAAACTTCTTTATTTTTAGATAAGAAGAGATTTTTTTTCAACTACAGTACTAAAAAGCTAAAACTTTTGTTTAAACCTTCTTTGTTTTGTAGACTGTGTAAACCTTTGAATAGTAATCCTCTCATAAAGAAAATTGGTGCAATAACTCTGGGCCTTTCCCTGTAAAACACTTGTACTTTATGAGATATTAACTCTATACCCATCACATTGATTTTTATGTGAAGGGAACATTGCTGAAATATTTTTTGTGGAAAGGAGTTGAACCTAAAATACGAGTACAAAATTGAAATGTGAGTGGTAGTTCCATAAAATTTGAACTGTATCGTTAAAAGGTAGTTTGTTGTAGAAGAAGTTACACTCAAATAGTTAGACTTGTAATGGATACAAGTTTAATTTACTCATTGAGACTCAGTCTTCTAGGAAGGACTGGTATAAAGGCAAAAGCTGTGATTATTAGAAAAATGATATTCATTGAATATTTACGAAGTTGCTCCTTCTAGATTGTTGACAGTTTGCTATATAAAATTGTCACGTCATAATTATATAGTATCCTACATATCAGAAGGTCTTCTGAATGAGATAAAGGCATCTCAGCACTTACCTCTTTCAAGGATTTTAAACACAACCCATAGACTCTCACATTTTGAGTTAAATCTGGAAGAGTTGGGCTCTCTTTCTTAGTCAGGCTTCCTTCACTTTAAACAATATTTCAATACTTTTTAGCTCTGTTTTGTTTGCTAGGAGAATGCTGTATGGATATCCCTCTATGTCTGCTGGTCAGAATAAAGCAAAAACGTAACAAGCAAATGTACATGGCAGATTTCTCTCACAAATTACTTTTTTTGCAATTCAGGCATAGGTGTCCTTTTCCTTAGAGATCCTTAGCAGTGAGGTGAAAGTTAAATGAGGTCCTTGAGTGAAATGCTAGATAAGTACAAGTACTGTGGTGGCGGATGGCACCGTGTGTACGATGGGAGGGATTGCGTAGGCTGAAAACAGTGTCAGCATAAGCAGATTATTTTCTTTATATAGAGTAAACTGGGCATTTCAGTCATTATTTCAGTGCAGCTTTCTAGTAAAACTGTAGGTTTGGAAGCAGTTTCTGGAGGAGGGGAACACTGCTGGGAATCAGACACGTATCTTGAATGACAGATTTCTGAGTATACAAGTAATTGAATTTGGTTTGCAAAGACAATAGATAGCACTGACAACTTCAAGTATGCTCTAAACATGTGTCTTGTAATCAATCCAAGAGTAGTGCAGGTATTTCTTTCAGGAGGCCATGAGCACACAGGGCAGATGTGAGGATTGCAGCCAGGGGTTGTGGCACTGCTCTCACCATGACTTACAAGGATAATACACAATTGCAAAGGGCTTCTCCCCACTTTTCTGTGCTGCTGTGGGAGTGGCTGAAGCTGGATTTTTTCAGCTTAACTACTTAATGAGACTGGTGAATGAAATCACAGTTTTCATTTCAGCCTTAACAGCTTAAGGCATCTGTGGGGAAAAGTAATTTTAAGCATCTAAGTCTTAAGTTCAAGCTGATTAACTATGCTGCTCCACTCCCTAATCGCTCATCCCTTTCAACATATAGGCCATCACTTTTACCTTCTCCCTCACCCACAACATTTTAAAGTCATTATAGAGACTGATACTACTCAAACATTGCCATTTTTCTCTTCTGTCCTTCTTTACTCCTGTGTGTGGATATCAAACAGCATATCACTGGACAACAAAAACTAGTTTGTCATTAAGCTCAGCTTCTATATTAAATTGTGCTCTCCTATTTACCATGTCTTCAGCTGTTAATTCACAGACAAAATTTAGGATTTTTTCATCTCTCTGACCATTTCTTTCACTTCAGTAGGTCCACAGAGGATTATGATTGTCCTATGGCAACAGTAAAGAAAGACAAACTGAAGTCTTAGAGAAGAAAATAGGGAATAGAGTTTAAATGCAAATCTACATATATAGCTACATCCTGCTGGTTTGTAGGCCATATTTCTGTGTTGAATGGTCATTCCTTATAGAACCTGTGTCCTGTTAGTGTCTAAAATATATATCTAGTAATTAGAACATTATGAGAGCCTTTGACTAGGCCTTCAAATAAAATAAAACAACACAGACCTCCAAATGCAATAAACAAGGAAAAAAAACCGTGAAGAAAATAGATTTTTTTTTAAGTTACTCTTCCTCCTGTCCCTCTTTCTGCCTCCCTCCTTCCCTTCAGTCACCATCCCTCTCCCAAATCTGGATCACTGACACAACCCTTTTGAATTTTAGTAAGCATGCAATTTTTAGAAGACTTATAAATCCTCCTGAAATGTAATCTTGATTCTATGAAAGACAGAGGCACAAAGGGCTCTCAGATGGATGAGAGTGTGTTCTCAGGCATCTAGAAAACAAAAAGACTTATTCATCTCTGTGGTTGTACACCACCTGTCCCAGTGGTGGGGACACCTGTCTCAGGTAGCAGTCATGCCTGTTTCCCATGTTTCATCCCAATCTCCACCCAGAGTGCCCCTCAGGAGGCATCCTGAGATTTGCTCGGAGGAGCAGGGTTTGACCTCAGGACTGCTCACGTCCTCAGTGCCACAGGGCACCATCAAACGTGGGCGGACCAGGCAAGAAGCTCACCTTTGCAGCACACTAACAAGGAACCTATGACTTTGAAGATAGGGATGTCAGATCCAAGTCCCTGGAGGCAGAAATTAAAAGACTTGAACCATAGATAGGTCTTC
The DNA here is from genome assembly GCA_013399225.1 of Rhipidura dahli. Lineage (NCBI taxonomy): Eukaryota > Metazoa > Chordata > Aves > Passeriformes > Rhipiduridae > Rhipidura > Rhipidura dahli. The sequence continues at coordinate 593,793 of VXAC01005196.1, read as the reverse complement.
CCCACCCTCTGGCAAACACAAAGACAAGAACTGTGTCCACCCTGTATCCTTCCCAATAAATTGTGATCCACTGTCCAGCTATCCTTCTGGATCTGAACATCAGACAGCTTTCAGCATGCTTGGGTGAAGCCCATCATGTCCAACCTGTGGATCAAGATCTCTCAGGTAATTATTGCCTCGAGGACTGGGAGACCTTGTTGTTTCACCTTCAGACTGAGGCAGAGAAGGCATCAGTTATCTCCATGTGTATCTATGGCTGCTGTCATTAAATCACCCACCCTATTCAACCATAATCCCACATTTTCCTTGTTTCAGTTTTACCAGTAATTTAATGGTCTGTTGTATTCAATTCCTTTTGCAAATCTTACCTCTAGTTCAGCTTTGCCCTTTCCTAGTACCATCCCTAAAGGCCCAGGCAATGTCTTCAAACTCCTCCTTTATAGCTTGTCTCTGCTTCCATCTCCTGACAGAGGAAGGAGTTTTATTCCATATATACTTAGTTTTAGTTGTGTGAATGCTCACTGCATGTGTGTGAAAACTGGGAAACTGCATATAAATAGAAGCAGTTGCAGCTTGCACTTCAAGATGTACACAGGAGACTTCTACATGGGCTTTCTCTGATCAGTTTGTACATAGCAGTTACTTGGTGAAAAAACATCATTAAATGCTTCTTTTAGAATGATGCGATATGCACAATGTGTAATTTTTGCTTTCTGTTTTTATCCTTAGCATCACTGGAGTGACTGTAATTTGGCCCAGTTTATTTATAGATGCAGTACAAAAAAGTTGCATTTGACTAGTGCTTTTAGCAGTAATAAAAATACTCAGAATCATAGTTCTATTCCTTTTGGAATATCACTACTGACACCTATCTTGGAGAAAAATATGTCTTTGTCTGGATTCTGTTTTCAAAACTCCTGTATGTGTGTTTTTTATTAATGGGCAGGGAAGTTGAAGACTTGAGGGCAAATGAATTTTTTAAATATAATTTCTCCAGTTAATGCATTAGGCATTGACATTGATTTGGAAATTTTGCATAAAATAGAGATATTTCAGAAGGAAAGATACATTAGAAAGCCTGTATGCAGAATACAATTTTTTTTTAACCATTTGTAACTAAGCTTCCAGTATTTTATCTGTGGTATGATTACTGAATCTTAAATATAGACCATACGAAAAAGGAAAAAGAACCACTGAAAAATACAATTTATGTGCATTTGTAGTTGTTTTGTGTAGTTATTATCTAGTGTGTCTCTGCCTACCACTGTGGGAACACATTTATCTGAAAGAATCACCAGTTATTCTGTTCCAAATATTTACTGTAATAATCTAAGCAATGTTCAATTACTATTTTGTGATATTCAATATGACTACAGTTACAATCCACATGATGATCAAATGTTTTCTTTTAATAGTGTCTCGTTGCTCCCCACTCACAGCAGAGACAGTATGTTGTTTATTTGTTATGAAATAGAGATGACAATAAGTGTTACTGAATATTCCAGAATTCATCATTTAAGGGGAGTTATGTATTAATGTAGTAATTTAGAAGAGTTATTCAGTGAATCAGACCAAGTCCATTACATATGGCAAGATACAAACCTTATTTAGATACATGAAGTTTCAGCTCTTTATGTCTTTTCTAAAATTAGGTCAGCCATATTGTGATATGGAAATGTACACTTTGGGCACTCATGTAACTTTAACAGCCCTATCACCAATGCCTACACAACCTTAAGTGCTTTATCACAGCTGCTTTCCAAAGGCACTTAAATTTCACTGAAATCTTCAGGGCAGAATATATTTGAACACAGAAATAATTCTGGTTTTGCATAGCAAAGCTTATGTCAGACTTAGAAGTTGCTTGTTACATAACTGAAAACATTTTGGTAAGTCATCAATATCCAAACTTCTTAAAAGGTATCCTGCTTTTATGCTTTTAAATACAGGATTGGAAGCCTGACTGCAGTTTTAATCTGCAGGTTGTCAGAGCTAGGTGTTCCCTTCCAGCACATTTTGGGACCCATGACCAGAGTACTGCAGCAGTGGAGCAGACATTGTAAAAGGGCAAAGAGCTTTGTTGGGTGTGTCTCTCAAATGTCTCACAGGTGCTAATTTGAGGAAACAGATGAGCTGAAGAGTGGCAGCGTGGTACCAAATGGTTCCAGAATCCTGAGTGTCCCTGCTGATAGCCATGAGCAGCTACACTGCTGAGCAGACAAGTGGATGTCACAGCCTATTTTTACAAATATTAATTGCAGGAGTGGGCATAAAAGCAAGGAAGTTTGTAGGTAGATCCTTGCTATTCCCTTTGGATTTACTTGCAGTAATTTTAGAGCTGCACTGCATATGCCAGTGTTCTTGAAGTGTGAGTATCTGTACCTGTCAGCTGCAGAATACCTTAAATCCAGTTGACAATTGATTCGTCCGAACTCTGTCGTATCATGGAGAAACAAGACCACTTCATTTCTTTGCCATCAAACACTGTGCCATTAAAAAGCCTGAGGAAATAATTCCTGGTTTTGAAATAAAAAAAATAACCAGATTTTTTGTCCTGATGTTTTTAAAGTTTATTCATGGCTATTTGTAACTGTTATATTGTGAGAATGCAATGTGCAGGTCTGGCCTCACAAGATTCCTTTTTAAATTCCTGATACATGAAGCATAATTTTGGCTTGTAGACTGGTCATTTCTCTCTTAGCACACCCAAATTCATATTTTATACTTGGTTTTACATATTTCTGCTAAAACTTGCTGTCTTGTCTACATGCAGGTGAAGCTTGCATGAGGGGTTATCTGCTTTTATTTTCTAATGAGGAAACACAACTGTTATCCCTAATAGCCAGGAGTAGCCTGGATATTCAAAGTAATGTAACATGAATAAAAGCAAAATGTGATATTCATGTAACTGAGAACATACAGTTTTGCAAAACCTGAAGGAAAACAGGGAATTTCAAAACTTGATTTCTAAAGCCCTGAGCCTCTGTGTAGACATTTTAATATTTGCATCAAGAAAGGGATATACTGGTTTTGGTTAGTAAACACTCTAAAGTTATTGATGTTAGTGGATACAGCAAGTGCTCCACATTTTAAAAGCAGCTGCGTACTTGGTGAATGAGTGAAGATCTACATGCCTAAATTCAGACATCAAGCTCTGAAAAATCTGCATGACGATAATATTGATTCTTTCCATATCTTGTGGTCTTTGTGTATCCACAGGCACGTTCTGATAAAACATACTCTTCAAATCCCACACTGACCTCTACTCCTTTCAGGTTCACCAGCCAAGCAAGTTCCTCTTGTAGGGATATTTCCTGACTTTTCTTCCAGTTCCTGAATCCCTGTCCTGTCACTGAGCCTTCTGATAGAGGAGACCAGCTGTTACTGAAAGAAGCTACATTTGTACTTTATATATTGATTCTGTATTTTACTTACTAAAGGGTGATAAAAACCAAAGAAAAACATTAATTAAAAAAAAAAAAAAGGCATACCCATACAATTTGTTATTTTGACAGTAATTACATACAGATTTATGTTATCAAAACATCTCCACACCAATGCATTACAAATTGGACCAAATTAAAGTGTATGAAACCAACTTACAATTTTTAAAGTATTCACATAGGAATTAAATTTGTTGTTAAAATAAATTTGTTGTTAAAAAGATAAAACATACAGTTTTGTATAGAAGATTTTCATTTCATGTCATGATCCATGTCATTTAAATCTGGCAAAGAACACTCTCTTTACCCATCTGTAAAATAGTACAGTCATTCTGGAGGATGCTATGTAAATGCTTCTGCAGCCTTATTGTGGATAGCAGCTTGGTCTTGGATCTCAGCAACTATGTTTCAACCCTCTGTGAGGGAAGAGAGGATATGAAATATGTGCCTCAGAGTGGCGTTGAGTAATTGTTTGGAGTAAAATGGGATTAAAGAGTAAATCCTACTTCTATAGCACTGACTGACAGATTTCATTGTGTAAGGAAACAAGATAAGGGGTAATGAAGAGGAAGTGTTAATCTGCTGTATTGTGTTTTTTCCTCAGTAGTCATTATTTTTGATTTTTTATTTTAATATGGTTTAATTTACCTCATCACTTAACTCCTTCCACTAAGGAGTAGTTTGTTTTGTGGCCAAAAAGGGAGACCAACGTTCTCATCTGGAAAGTTTAAGTGGTCTTTGCTTCTGTGTTGTGCCTGAAACATACTATCTTAAAAGGGTGAGACATCAGTTCCTGAGGATGCTTATTCTCTTCCTTTGTTTGAATGTGATAAATTTCCTTCATACATAGGGCATTCAAATGGAGGTTGTTTGAGGTAAACAGTGGATATAATATATGTGCAGATATAATAGTTTGTCTAGCAGTGATTATACTGGATGTTTCTGTAGGGGATGCTTTTAAGAGAGTTGTCTTACCTGTCTTTGTGTTAAAGACTTAAGATATTTTCATATTATTTGGTTTCTGGTCGTTTTTGTGTTCATCTTGGCAGTAATGAAAACACAAAGATTTTTTAGGGTTTTTTGTAAATAAAAGACGTGTTTAACTGAACCAAGAAATGAAATCATGTATCTATATTGTCCTCTTTGTGTTTTGGTTAGGCATGTAATCTTCTTGCTTTGTTAATGACTTTGTTTAGAAGCCTCACTGAATACCCATTCAATATCATTTAGATTTCATTTTATGAACTAACAGTAATAATGCTATACTTAAGACCACATTGGAGTTGATATTATATCAAGTTTTGCCATCACAGCATCTACCTATATAAAGTTTATCATAGCTGAACTGATTTGCTACCTAAGAATGACTTTTTAAACTATTTGTGCATCTTTGATTAATCAGAAGTTATTTTGGTGAGTTGTCCCTAGATAAATGAATAGCCTTAGTATCTTAGTATCCTAAAGATCCAGTATTTCTGCCAGTAAGCTGTAATACAACTAGTTTTGAAGCTAGATTGAAAAAGTAATTTCCATTGCTTTGTTCACTTATCTTAGAAATGGTTTCTCAATGTCCAAGGTTTGAAAAGATGCAAATTTTCCGACTTGTAAAATTTGCACAGGACTGTCTTTCTTAATTTTTCTGGTTTTATCTTCTGTGGGTTTTAGTTGCTGTCACTGTTTGCCTGTAACGATGTTATCATGGTGAATTCTATTTTCCTGAGAGGCTTTCTCTTTTAAGGAAGAATGCCAGACACTTCAGCTTTTTGGCTTCTTAAGCAGATTCAGAAAACCCCTCAATAATTTCAGAAAATTGTTGCATCTTCATGTTGATAATTTTTGATGATTAAGATTCTGACATATTTATATTTAATCATAAGATGACATGATTTTCTAAATAACGACTGGGGGTTTGAGGTCCAAGAGCGTGGCACAACAGGTGTGAGGCAGACACAGGTTTACCACACCGGCTACAGTGACTTTGCCACTGTTTGGTACAGCAGATGCTCTTGCTTCATATGGTAGAGTCCCATCTCTGTGCAGCTGTTCCATCCTATTAATTGAAGCTGCATCTTTCCATGTGGGATGCTCATTGGGAATGAAGATATGTTTTTCAGTTCCTTTAATATATCAGTTTGAATCTCATGCAACAGAGTTTATTAGCTGTCAGTGGCTTATATTTCATTTCCTACTCAAGATTGTTACAAAGTACAATTTTGCATCTTAAGTGGCAAGAGACCAATTTTCAGTGTCTAAATTCCTCACATTAAAAAATACTTCAATAATCTGGTAAAGTTTTTCTTTCTGCTTTTGGTGCGTGTGGGCATCCTAAGACTTTGTTTATGGTCTGATTTTTCTCTTAAATAAAACGTAGTGAAAGGTAGTGGAAATAAAGAATGGTTTTGTCCCAAGAGCTTTCTGAATGTTCTTTGTTATAGGTCCCTTTTCTTGTGTACCTGCAAAAGGTGTGCACACTAGAAGCAGCTGTTTCAGTGTGTGTACTGGACTGACTGAATTGTTATACTGATCTACCTACTGGAATATAAGTCATGTTTACTTCTGCCACTACGCAATTCAAATCTGTGTCCAGAGTAGTTAATCGTGAAAGGGCTCAAAGGTCGGGCAGAATGTAAAAAAAAATCAGGTTGGTTACTTATCAGCCCAAAAAAAAAAAAAAAATCAATAAAAGAGAATCTAATTATCACTTGAACCCTGTCCTTGTCAAATCATCTATGAATTAAAAAGGCCTATCCTAAGGCACAGTGTAATAAAACTTCAAAATTTGTTTTAGGAAGGAAATGGGATTTTCTTTTTGCTTGAATAACTAAATGCCTATACTTTGTGTATCTTGTCCACTAATGAACCAATGTAATCTAAATGTTAATTCTCATTATCAAAGTTTATGCCTAATATACCAACTTTTTTATTCTCACTTGATGATATTAAATTAATGAAGAATGATGGGTCTGGAAAAAACAAACAACATGCACTACTTGTAGGACTCCTATCAGGTTTTGATTGACTTTAAGGGATTCCTTATGTGTGGTACAGACATCTGGATAGTCTAAAGTGCTCTCTTCATTTCCAGGATTGTACCTGGAAAAAGCAAATCTGTCCCTCCTCCACCCCTCTTTAGTTACACTGTTTATACTTGTCACGACAAGAACAGGTCAAAATCATTGGAATAGACAATCTTTTTCAAATTACAAATACTGTGCATAAGCATCTTGCTTATGACTCATTTCAGTGAGATTTCTCCATGATCTTTCTCTTTGTTGTCACTGCTGTAGTAATAGTCCAAATAGCTTGGATTTTTTAAATGGTACTATTTCTGGTTCCAGAACTAGTTAAAAAGGAAGATCCCATTCTCACTGCATAGTTGCTTCCCACAGAAAAACTTCCCTATTATCTGATCATGCTGTAAGGTAGAGCTGGCAAGTTTCAAACAGAAGTTCAGAGGGAGCTTCTCAAGCGGGGGACACTACTCTGGACCATTCAGTGTCTTTAAAAAGGCCAGCCAGCTAACAAAGAAACAAAAATTTCTCTAACAACCCATGGACAGCACCCTTGATTGTGCAGGACTCTGTATTTTCTCAGTTATTGCTCAGCAGCAGTCCAAGGAAACCCTTTGTGAAAGTAAGAGGTGCGTTTAACCCCTGTAACAACAGAAGAGGTCTGTAGAACGTACCTGAGGGCTTCCAGTAGAAACAGATTTCTGCAGTACTGTTTTGTAGCCCATGTAGATGGCATTGTACTGGGGAATCATGGAACATAGATTGATTCTGTTTGTAACCGAGGTAAAGGAGAAGAGAAGCCTATGTGCCAGCAAATATCCAAAGAATTTGGAGTTAACAAAACGGCAAATAATGATAAAGAAAAATATAAAATTTGTGTCTGCCTTAGGGTTGTTTTATAATGGGTACAGAATTTACATAACTGTAGTGCTGGTGCCTGGAAAAGTATGGAAAAAACCAGCCTTCAAAAGTCTGCTTCATCTGTTCCATTTAAATTAAAATGCTTAGTGTGAAGAAACAGACAGTGAGTTTTTCAGGGATCATTGTTTTTTGCCTCTTTTCTTTTGAAAGATGTGCTTTAATTTTGATGGTCTAATGATCTGAAACATGTCAACATTTTTTCTCAGAGAGATCACAACATTCTGTGCTCAGAAATGCAAGCCACCAGATTTTTAGGTGGTCTCTGATTAATTTTTTCTCCCTCAAGCTTCATGTAGGTAGAATTTGCTGATATTTGTTAAAAATTTTTTAAAAAATTATTTTGCTAAAGGTGTTAATTATCTTGCATCATCATTAGGCAGCTTGCTGCTGCATTCTTGGGGTTTTTTTCTGTTTTTCATAACTTTTGTGTCTCTTTTGGTCTTTTTATAAGTATCAACCAGTTTGGGTCTTGGAGATGTTTAACAGACTCTATTGTCCAACCTAGGTCTGCTGGTCATAATTCCATTTTTCAACTGTATAATTTCTGATCAGGTGACTTAGCACTCTTTGACCTTGCCTTAGATACCTCATATTGTACATATTTGTCTTAAACAGTTTGCATAGCTCAGCCTCAATGTATCTTCCAAAATCTCGCTCCATCAAACTTCATTGTTAAATCTTATCCTTAAATTTTCTGAGCATCAGTTGACACAGGTGTTCAAGGCACTGTGATGCCAATTCTTGTGTCAGGCTTACATCATCTGCCTGAAGAAATTGCCTTAGGTACTAATTATATTCCTAAATACTTAGAGAGTATTTAATACATATTTGCCCCTAGCAAGTACAAGTGCTTCAGATGAAATACAGATTATAAATACTGAAGTCAATTTCTGACCTTTAAACAACAATGGGAATCACAAATAGGGACATTGTGAGAAGTTACCAAAGGCTTTTATGTATGAAAATTATTGGAAAAACCTGCTATAGTAGCAGGGTGAGAAATAGGGTGTGTTGATTTTAATAGATACAAGGAGCATGTGTCATCGAAGAATGTTAACACATTCAGGAGAGAGCTGAATACAATTGCAAATGATAAAGGAGACTGATAGAACAAGGTAATAAAAAGGCTTCACAATAGAGATAATCATGCCTTTTCAGATCATCTCTAAGCAAAATGTCAAATCAAAGTGGGAGGCAAAATATCACAGAACCTCAGATTTATTAAAATTTACTTATATTATGCAATTTTGAAAATATTAATTCTCTAAATATGCAAATGAAAAGACTTGGTGGGTGACTTTATAGATGGCTTAAATTTCAGCTTTAGAAGAGAAGGGCTTGATAAAATAGCTTAAAAAAACCCCAGAAACCTGGGTTTAAGCCTCATATGTGTAATCATAAAGTAGCTTGAATGTGGCAAAAATTATTAAACCTTTGAGAAATTCTTCATTAAAACAACTAATTTTTTGGTGTCATCTCAGCAGGTCTTTGAGAAACTGCTACCATTTTAGTCCCATAGTTAAGAAAAGAAATACCATAAGCCAGGAGTAGCTGGTTTGTATATTCACAGCAAAATACATCAGATTGCACTCTGCACATTGTTGAGTGGGAAATCCTGCTGGAGGGTCTTTTTCTTTAAAAAACCCCCAAGCTTTTTAAAACTTTGCAAATTTGATGGGAAGCTCCTTTTCCTTTCATAACTCAATCCATTAATAAGTTAGTAGGGATAAGAATGATATTTTAATTCCTCATTTCATAATGAGAAGAAACAGTAAATTCAAGAGCCTGTATCTCTCATTCTGAGGCCAAATTGCATAAGAAAATTTCTTTATTTCTGTATTCTATATTCAAAGTTATTTTAATCTAGTGGAAAAAACCTTTGATTTTAAGTCTCAAGTAATGTGGCTCAATACCAGTTTTAAAAGTGCCATTTAAAAAGTATGAAGATTAGAACTGATGGGTAAGCTAGCTCAAGTATGCCTACAGCTGCTCATGCTGCCCAGTTTGCTGTTCTGTGCCTTCAAGTTCCTGATCTGAACTCTGCCTGAGTATGACTGCAGGGCAAGTGTGTGCTGCAAAAGCTTGAAACAGAGAAGGTGCTGGTTTGTCATCTGATTCCGTGGCTCAGTCCCGGTGCTGAGAGCTGTGTCACACAGGAGGGAAATCTGGCCTTGGTGGAGCACCAGGTGACTGCTACTTCAGGGAGATGCACTTTTTTTTTCCACTTTCTGATGGGCCTGAGCCCTGTCTCTGGGAGTTACTGCCACCCATGTCCTTCTTTTGAGCTGCTCTGCAGAAGGATGTGGCATACAGTGCCTGAGTGGGAAAGCTGCTGGAGCTGAAGGTGAATCTGAAGAGCTTTTGTCTTCCATTGACTTCCACCAGCTGAGGACTGCTTTGAATCTGGGCAGCTGCTGAACACACTTTCTACTCTTGGAAGCTTCAGTGTCTCAGTAAGTGTTTAGTATGGCCTCTACAAGAGGATTTCAAGCTGTGTTATTTCCTGGTATCACATGGATTTCTCTGGAGCTTGGGGTCCTTTTGGCTCCTGCTTCTGTTGCAGGAGTTTCTCTGCAGTGTTATTACCCCTGTGCAGCCTTCCTCTCCCCTTTGGTCCTTTGATGTTACCTGTTACCACCTCTGATTATTACAAAAAGCTGGTATTTACTGGAGGAGAAGGCACTAACTCTCTATTGCCTTCTCCACGCATGTTCCCCGGGATTTTACACTTGCTTCTCTTCCCTAGCTAGTGAATCCTGGAAAGTTTTAGGTTACTTGTTCAAGGTTTCCAGTGAATGTCAGGGGGTCTTATGTTCTTGGAAGTGAAGAAGAACAGCTGAGACAGACAAAAGTGCTTTCTCTTGCTGCTCCCTACAGCATATGAAACAGAATAGGAAGCACAAGAGATACATGGAATACAAGACTGAGTTTTCAGGGTAATTCACAGCATCCAGACATTTTTTTGGATCTGCTAAATCACACAGGAATTGAGGCCATGGGAAGGGCCAGAATGATAAAGCAGAAGTTAAGAAAAGAGGAGGTGTGTGCCCTGTGTGAATACAAAGCTACTCCCTGAGTTTGGCAAGGTGGAGTAGGATACACATTGAATATTTTCAGCCTCTAGCAAAGTAATCCTTTCTCTTACTCTCTTCCCAGGTTATATTCCACAGATGTTGCTTCTCCAAAGTACTGTGGGTCCATTGGACTTTGTTGTTTCCTTGGTATAACAATATGTGTTATCATTAAGGGAAAACGATTTATGCTCTTATTATTCTTCAGCTTTTAATGTATTTATGAGGACTGTTGAAAAGAAGAACAACCAACCTCTCCAAATAACCTAAAGCAAAAACAAAGCAAAAGAAACAAAAAACGCCCAGCAAAACAAAAACACCACCCCCCCAAAAAAAAAAAAAACCCAAACAAACAACACCACCAAAAAAAAACCCAATGTCAAAACAGGTTTAAGATATGCATATTCCTGAGAGCTTGTCTTCATAGATTTAAAAACAGGGAGGAAATTAAATACTCCAACCTTAGCCTTACTAGTCTCCTGTTGCCAGACACATCTGAGGTTAAAGTTTGGGGTTTTTTCTCAGCATTTGCTGAGGAATATATACATATAAATGTGTATATATATATATGTATTTGGAGTTTTGTTTGCTTTTTGTTTTTTTTTTTTTTAACTGGAAAGGTTCTGATCTGTTGCTTTTTCATGGTTAATCTTTATTGTATGAATAGCAACTATTGGCTGTTCCCTCAACTTAAATAATTCTCTGAAGGAAAGAAATGCCTGAAAGGAAAGAACAGAGGACAAGATTACCATTTTACACAAATGCATATTGTGACAGAGAGAGTAGCTGAGTTGGGTGGAAAAGATGGTTATAAAACTTGGATGAAATAAGAATACAGTTCAAAATCCCAAGCAGAATTTAAAAACGAGCTGTAGGCCAGAAAAATTCAGCTTTTTGTAGTACATTTACTTTTTCTTACCAAGATTTAAAAAAGGACTGTTAAAAATCTTGTTTCTAATGGCTTAAGTTTGTGAAAGTAGCTTTTGGATTCTTATTTTATTTGTTGTTGTGGAGCCTTTTTTCCCCTCTGTTTTTCTGTGGCCTTTTGCCCCACAGATGGTTCCTAGGGAAACTGTACACTGTTCTGGTGCTTTTAACTGCAGGGCCTAAGACTGGCATCTGACACGGATACCAGGGCAAGGGCTGCTTTGAGAACTTAACTAGTTGTCTGTTTGCTGCTTTATATTTCCCTTGCAAGGACATCTATGAAACTCTTGGTGATGTAGGGGAAGTGCAATATCATCCCATTGCCATCGGTTTTATTAACAGCAGGTAGTACATATGGCTATGCAGAAGCATTCTCTGGTGAAGTGTACTTCTGCTAAATGGATTGGCTTAGATTGTTGTATAAATCCTCCTAAGGAGCAGCTACTCACATGGCCAGCCAGCTTTCTTAAATATTTTGCCTATAATGTTTGCATCATGTCTGCTAAGTAGTATGAAGATAACTCAAACAACGTATTAAGATGCAAAATGATTCACCAGCAGTGAGCTACAGATGGTCTATTATTGAATTACTAAGTAACAGTGGGAAGGCCAGAACAATAATTATGGCATTTACCTGCACAGGGTCCAGCAAGCTGTTCAGACCTAGTTGTCTGAGAGGCAGCTTTGCTGTTTTGCACACTAAACTTTTTTGTTTGTTTGTTTGTTTCACTTAATGATTATCAGAAGGCAACTGACAAAAACCAGCCTTTTTCACGCCGGGTTAGAATAGATAAAGAGTCTGTTAAGAAGGGCGTTCTCCAAATTTCTACTTTAATACCAAGGGTTCCAGACAGTATATAAATAGTTACAGTCAGGGTTAACATTATGCACAAGAGATAATACCCACGTGTGTCGCATCTCACCAAAAGGATGTGAGCAGTTTCTTGAAGGAAAAAAAATCGGAAAAAACTTGCTTTGCTAAAATTTAGCTCGAGTGTCTAACAGATGAAATTAATTTTTGTCCTTTTTATCATCTTTGATGTATTCTCATGTAGTGTACTTTTCTATTTACAATCCAAGTACCATATAGATAAGCACTTCACATATAAATTCATCAGAAGGAGGATCAAATGAGTATGTAACAATCTATAGTTACTGTAGCAGAGTATAATTATCCATACCCAATCTATAATTGAGTAAGAAAAGAATGGATTTTTTAAAATAAAAAATAGCACCTAGGCAATTATCTGGGAAGATTACATTATTTAAAATGTATTTTGATTACTGTGTTTTATAATTCTAATCCTTTTTATCTCAACATCTAGGTAGAAATGAATTACACAAATTCTTTTTTTTTTTAACTGTTTTGCTACCTGTTTGTAAAGTGTCTGTGGGAGAACAAACTCCCCAAGGTGCATTGCAGGATGTTTTCTATGTTAGAAAACAGCAGAAAGCCTGATCACTCAGTAGTTTCCATTGACTGACTCTGCATTTCTGTCTCTCTTGGTGAATGACTTTTGTCTCAGATTCCCTTGAGTTCATTCAAGTAGCAGAATTACACAGTCCTGTTCAATGTCAACAGGTGCACCCAAATTTAATCTCTTTAAATAATTCATTGTTGTTTGAAACTCTTTTTGTAAAAAACATCTGACAGTAGAAGACTGCTCATATTCTTTTTATTCTTTGCTCAGAAATGTCACTCAATCACACATTTGATTACATAGTTTAAATATGAATTTATTATTAAACACATGTCCCAAATTCCTCATTCTGCATAATATATTGAGCCAAACAGATGCATATAGTATGTGTTTATGCATTTTATTTTATTGGAATAACAGTAACTACTGTTTTACTGTAGATTAAAGCCTTTTGTTTTACTTTTATTGTCTCAAAAATCACACTTTGAGGCATAAAGACTGGGAGAGGATGATCAAATGGATGGCTTGTTAGCTGTGGCTAATGACTTTTAATGGAAGAAGCTCTTTTAAATCGTGGAAAATGATTGATTTAAATAAAGCCTATTCTTCTCATTTTTTTTTTCGCATAGTCAAAATGCTTCCCCCAAGCTTCTGCAGATGGTCACAGTCTTTTTTCAAACTTTTTTTGTCTTGCATTTCCACAGCATTAGGCTTGATTATTTCTTTTGAATTGCTTTAGGGAACCCAACATCAACATTCATTTGCAATATCCAAGGAAGATGATGCAGTATGATAGCTTGCTCTCAAAAGAAGGTCATTATTTTTCTTTAACCCTTTGTGTAGATATGCCATAGTCAGACATTTTATCAGAAATTCCAATAGCTCCTTCTAGTAAGGGAGGCTGCTGTTGGCAAAGGTTTAATATTGTAAGCTTTCACAGTGTATTTAATTTGTATGTCTTTTTCTGCATTAACATAATTCCACACAGTACTGGATAGAGTTTATATTGTTCATATAAACGTTAGTATAATCTGTCATTTCACATTGTTTCATGGGATCATTAAAAAATTAAGCTAGAGGAGACCTATGAGGTCATCTCATTCATCCCTAGAGTCCAAAGGTGGAAGTAACTCTACAACTAAATTATTACCATCGTTAAGTAAAAAGTCATTTTTCAGTTCAAACTTTCCCTGCTTCAAATGTTTGATTAACTTAATCAATTTTCATGTTCTTTACCACATGTATTGGGAGGACTGCAGTTTTAGATTATTCTGCCTCAGCTGTATTTTCATGTAGTACACTGAATGATACACTGATCTCACTTTCTGTCTTCCCCTAAATTATTAGGGGGACACAGAATTCATGTGAGCATTCACATTTTTAATGCTTGGCCAAGCCTAAGCTCTTCAGTTCTTCTTTTTTAATAATAATTATACTAATGCTAATGCTAATACTAATACTACTGAAAACATAATAATTAAGTAGTCAGGGCTTTTTATAATAACCATTGTTTCAGTGGCACTGTTCCCAGCTCTTCAAAAAAACTAAGAAAACCCCATACCTTGATGTAGCCCGAAATATTGCAAATTTAGTCAAGGCAAACAAAACAATTCTGAATTTAGTAACTGAAGAAAGGAGGAAGAAGAAGGTGTTGTTGCCAAGAAGAAAAAGGTGGTATTTTTAACATAAGGTATTTTTTGAAAAAACAGTGCTTTCACGGTGAGAGATTGAGAGGCGTGATGATATGTACAAGAAAAACCCCTCACAAACAAAAAAACCCCAAACTTCCCAAAACCCAGTGAAAACCCCCAAAATTTCAAGAGGGAAAATATGTTTGTTATACATGGAAAAATATATGACATGTGAGAATGTCAAATAAGAAAAGAAATGTGGAAGCATGCTTATTTTGACCTGTTGAAGTTTTTATATTTTCTAAAGAGTTGTTGTTAGTATAAGAAGCTCTTGAGTGGGGCTGCTAAATGAAGCATAAGTGCTACTGAAGCAGAGAGTTTTATGTGCCAATTCAAGGAGGAATCTCCCTGAAGAGCAGAACAGTTTTCGTCTTGTCTTAGGTCATGGTATCGCAGGGAACCTAAAAGATGAAGTAGTGCTGTTGGTGAAAGGATGAGGAAGAAACCGAAAAGTTCATTTTCAGTTTTATATTTATGTAATCCCACTTCAAGTGTTGTGTGGAACTGGTACTGGGAAGCCTACTAACATGCAGAATGCTATTGTCTTGGATATCATAAAAAGGGGTTTGACATTTACTGGATTTCTCCCACTTTCCCATTTCTCCTTCCCTCATTAGTTTTTTTTTTCCAAATTTTGTTTCAGACATCCAGAGTCAATGGTGCAAGATGTGGTTCTAGAGGCTGCTGTCACTGTACTCCAGCTGCCTGTACACACATTACGAGTGGCATTCTGGCATATCACAGTCTTCAGGAGCCTTAAGGCATCTTGATAGTGGCTTTATACAAGTGCTCAGTGTTCCTTTTCTACTGTCATCTGGTCTCACCTATTCTATTAATGAAAATTTCAACTCAGAAGGGTTTATTTATGCTTTTGAGGAACAATGTCTGATACTTGCAAGATAATAAAAAGCCGTAGCTTTTGGGGGTCTTTTTTACTTTTAAGCTTTTGCATTACGTGGCAGTACATACATATTACCTTGTTAGCATTATAGATGGCAGATGCAGTTTTGGTTTATGCATATTGCTAATAAGAGTGCTTATTATCTGGCTTTTTTTCTTTTTTATCAATTATAGTCATTGGAGCACTCCGTATGTCTTGTGTATTTAGATCTTTCTATAATGTTAGGTCATGCTTCCATTCTCTGGACACTTGCTTCAGTGCCTTTTTATTTTCCTATACAGGAAACTGTCAGTGACATAAATCTCTGTAAATTTTCCAGATGATATTCAGGCTGAAAGGCGCCTCAACAGGAATTTACTCCAACCACCTATTGAAATGGATCTTTGTCCTTCACATCCTAGAAACCTGCTCCAGGAAAACTTGCTCTATGATTTTCCCTTGGGCTGAAGTGGGGCTGACTGGAATTTGTTATGATTTCAGCCAGCTCTTTAACAGTCTTGGATGATGTGGTGCAACAGATCCTACAGACCTGATGAGTTCTCACGGGCAATCCCTTACCTGATGGCAATTCCCTCTTGAACCCTACCTCTTGGTTCAGAGGTCCTGAAGCCTCGGCAGTATCCACTGGCCCAGTCCCACAGTTTTTGTGTTTAAACTTCCCAGGCAGCAGTAGAAGATCCAGGTAGCTGGTTGCTAGCTCAGAGCTCTGCAAGGAAAAGGGAAGGAGATGGGAGTGCAAAGTGAACTGAAGAGCTGTGGGAGCAGCAGTCCCTGTGCAGGAGCAAGGGGGAGAGGCTTTACTTGTCAGCAGAGGTGCTGCAAGACAGAATGGAAAGGGGTCTTGAAAAAGGTATGCATGCAGGGTCCATGGCTTGGGAGAGAGGACAACTTCTTGGTGAGGGTTAAACCAAGGACAGAACTAGTTAATTATGCCTATGGAAGAAACCCCTCTTGATAACAAAGTATTTTTGTCTCTCTGCCAAGAGAAAGAAGAGCTTCCATCTTATTTCCCACGCTGTATCCAACTCTCAGGAGGTATCCCCTCCCTCTCCTATGAGTGGCTGTTGGTCTTCTATGTTAGGATGGATAATCACCCAGTGAAAGGTCATAATCTGGTCTGAGTCCTCCTCACACAGAAATGTTTTCTGTTCTACAAAGTGTTTGCACACAGAGAAGTCACGGCCAAGTGTCCTGGTGCACCTACCACCAGGCTAAAGGGATTCATTGTATGGCCATGCACTTCCCAGCTCACGATGATCCCCTGGCACCTCTGGGTCTGTGCTTCCTGTGTCACCTGCACTGTCCCCACACCCCCGAGGATAAACAGGTAAGGAATGCATGTAGGAGTAAAACTTCAGTGATGGATGGTGTCGTCTTGTCAGGTTCTCCCTCATGGCAAGCCTGGAAGTTTGGGTTCAAGCAACCTGCAGAGCTCAGCTCATCCCTTATAAGCTGGAGGGTTCGGTGATGTGGTACTGTCTGAACCCCATTTTTAGTAGATTAAAGTCCTACTTAAAGTATTTTTACTTGGATTTTGATTATTATTCCTTGTTTTCAAGGTACGACCTTTTTGGTTTAATGAAACATTCCTCTCACACTAGACTGCAGTCATAAGTTACAAACCTGCTGCTGCTGTCATCAAGCTGGACCACTGCCCAAGACACTTCCAGTCCTCTTTTACAGGTTAAGATACATAAGTAGTATCATATTGTTGGAGCATGAAGTCACTTCTCTTTTTCCAAGAGTGGAAGGAGGTAGCCATTGACTGATAGGACAGAAGTTAGTTAAATGTAGAAAATTATAAGAAGTAATAGTAGCAAAAAATAGTTTAACCAAAGGTGATTGCAGTAGAAGAAAGTGCAGGTAAAGAAGAGGAAGGCTTTCAGAGCAGAAAATGTGTGTGACTGAGGAAGGAACAGCAGAGTTGAAGAAAAACTTGAGGATTTCCAGTCATTGGCAGTCACTTGGTGTAGTGGAGAAGCCTCCTCATGTTTGCTGTGCTTTACAAACTTTTAGTGGTGCTGAAGTTGCATGTGGCAATGTCAGCTCTGTAGGAGTTTGGACCTAATTATCCCCACCAAAGTTGTAGAGCACTTTGGTGCAGTACTTGTGGTTGATTTTTCTAAAATCTAATTTGTTCTCAAAGCTGCTCTGAGAACTGAGCAAGCACATAGGAAACACAGTGAAGTGAACCAGAAAATTTGGTTTGAGATTGCACTGTTTGTCCAAATGGGATTGCTAATGTACTCACAGCCTCTCTCAAAAAATGGGGAAAAAACTGGCAAAACAACATATTTTGTTTGTATGCTTGTATCCTACCAAAAGAATGAAGAAATTACCTTTTCCTGCAAATTTAAAAACAACAACAACAAAAAAAAAAAAAAAAAAAAAAAAAAAAACAAAAAAAAAAAACCCCCCANAAAAAACCAAAACAACAAAACCCCCCAAAATACCAAATGCCCAACAAGCACAAAACATCTCTGTTTAATTAAGTTTTCCAGATACCATTTTTCTTAAGTACCCGTTCAAGCATCGGACTTCCAAAGCCCTTGCATTTACTTCCTTTACACTTGCAGTCACGGTATTGTTTCCTGCAATCTAAGCTGTTTAATGGATTTACACAACTTCAAATTACATTTGACTCATAGGCTCAGATCATAATATGCTTGGCTAAAAATCTACATTTACATAAACGTGTCTTTCTCTTCTTAACAGTTTACTGTACAAACATAAGTATTTCTTTGCAAGCTTAAAAGGTTACTTCATTTATACCTGACACTTGAATTTCTCCATTTGTTTAATAAAACAGTGCCGGCTGTGTATGAGCTAGTAATCAGAAGACAAAAAGAGTGTTTTAAAATGAGGTAGTGGTTCAAACCTGTTGAGCCATAGTCAATTCTCCTTATCTTCTTGACTTCCTATTCTATGGTAACTTGTTTTGTAATACAATAGAACAAATGCAGCTCAAAACAAAGACAAAAGAAAAGATGGAATTTAATCAACTTTCTGGCCTTCTTAACCTTGCTCTCCCCCAGTCAATGTAATTTGTTCTTTGTATAGACTAATTAATTGTTTGCAAAGCACTTCTCTGATAAGTGTTAAATAAATGCTTAATATTAATATTACAAGTATATTTCTTTGCAATTCACTCATTTAATTGACCTCTATTGTACTGCAGCTTATAATGACAATCAATTAAATCCCTTTTCGGCCTTCACTGATCTTCTTTCATCCCACACTGTGTTTTCTAACTGTTTTTCATCTCAAATCCCTTTAGAAGATAGGAATAAATGTAAAATTGCTCAAAGTTATTTAGCTTTCCCCTCCTTTTCTCAAGCTCTCCATAGATCTGGAAGATTTTTACAGTATTTCAGTTACAGAAATTCAAAATAAGCACACTTATTAAGCCATATAGCTTAAATAACGATGATCAACCAAAGTGAAATGCAACAATTTCAATAGTTTATCTGTATATTTGAGAGGTGTACAAAAAACACCTCAGGTGTTCTACAGTCCTAACCTTTTTATTTGTCACATGCAGAATAACTGGTCAGTTTTATATTTTGGATGCAACACTCTACAGCAGAAATAAATTTCTAAGAAATATGTTCATCTCTTCTGTCATAATTTATTTTTGATTTTTCTTATTGCAGGACTCCTTACAATGTTGGTTTCATAATATCCATCATGGTAGCCTTAGCAAGTCTCTTACCTTATTCATGACTTCTTTTTTTTAATAAAAATTTTAAATTTTAACTCAGTTTCATGGAGTCCTTTTTTATAGAGTTGTAAAGGTGATTTGCCATGGACTGTGACACTTACTAAAATCACTTTTCTGTGATACGTCTTCAATATTGATGCTTTAGACAACTCATTTTCCAAGAAGCTTTCTACATTTGGTATTTCTAACTTTGCATATTCCTTGTCAAAGTAATTGACCAGGAGCTGGGTTTGTTTTACTTTTAATGCGAGATTCCCCTGGAATAGGGAAGCATTTTGTCTCAACTATGTGTACTAGAATGGAAATTCCCAATTATGCCATTCTTTTTCTGATTCTTATTCTTGCGAATGATTCGTAACAGTGAAAACCTGCTTGTCTCTGGGATAGGATACATTAGAATTCCATTGCACAAAATAAGAGCAGGAATTTATGAAACTGGCTAAGAGCAAAAATGAGAAAGGCCTATCAACGTGAATGAAGAACAGAGACGAAATGCAAAGAAATATCAGTGAGTGAGATGGGTTTTAAGGTTTCTTTCATCTGTGGTCGTATTGCAGAGTTACAAGTAACTCAGAAAATCACAACTGAAAAACCCATCCTGCCACTGCAAATCGTGACTGGAAAAAGGAAGAGAGAGTATTCTTAGAGTTCTCAGATTGTAAGTTTGGAAAGGTGACTTTTTAAGCTTAAGTTAATAATTGAAAGACCCTTTTTGCATCTGACCTGTTAAATAAAGGTTAATGAAATGACCTCTGTAAAATATCAGATTATTATTTATTGCACTGAAATGGATTAAAATCTAAATTAATAGGAACTATAGGTGCTGTTTCTAAATAGCTGATTTTGTAACAGTGAAAACCATTATAAGGCATATTATCTGGAAGAAAGTAATTAGGAAAGAAAAATAAATAATAATTTGGAAGCAATTAATTCTCAAGATAGAAATAAACTGGGATAGAAAAGTGCAGCATCAAGAAAAATGCAATCTGAAGGCAGTTTCAAAGTATATAAATATTCTTATGTGTATGTGTACACACCCAAATAGATTAGAAGGTTCAAGCCATTGGATATAAATACAGTCTGTTGAAATCTGAAACATATAGAAAATAGCTGCTAAGACCTATTAACAGAGGTTTAATAAGGAAAGTTAGGGCAACAAAAGAGTGATTTTTGAAGTATAATAGGAGTTGACATTGCACAACACATTAACAATCAAAAAGTTACTTCAGTTAATGGGGGTTTATTGTTATTAGTGTCACTACTACAGTGTTCAAAGAGGAAACAGAATCACTGCTGTTTAATGAAGAACTGAAGAAACAAGATGATTATCCTTTTTTTTTAAAAAAAAGGAATTCAAATTGCATTAATAAACATGACAGAAATAGTAGAATAGGCTTTCCTAATATACTTGATTTAATATTGTCTCTGTGCTAAGAAATAAAAATAGTGTGCATTTGATGATTTTAAAACCAGGCTTTTGATGAATTTCACATGTATCAGAGAAAAGCCTTCAAATGCATCGATGTATAGTGGACAGCAAAAAAACTTTCTGTTTTTTCTGTAAGTTTTTTGGTAATGTCCTAGATGACAAAATAAGCTTGGTGCTTTAGATATTTGCAGGTGCCTTAAGGATGAATATTACTATTGGAAAAGGCTTATTATTGGTAAAGGAGCAGTCATGGCTAGCAAATTGACAGACAGGTTAATCAATATTATCTCAGAAGGGACAAAGAAGTTATGCCTGATAGATAGATAGATGGATAGATAGATATAGATAGTCAGACAGATATGCTTAGAAAGATATATCATTGTATCTTGTATACACAAAGATTTCAGACCATACTTAAAAGTAGTCAGCTTTATTGGGGAAATGATTGAAAGTCAGGGTGGGACAGTTCCAAGTGTGACTTTAAAGCCAAGGATATTATTTAGTTGGAGTGGAGTGATTATTTTAAGAGTGTCTTTGTTTTTAAGTCTTATGTGAGTTTACTAACTAGCTCTTATGTGCCAGTAGTTCAAGAAAGATGCTGATAAACTTAAGAGTGTTTATAGAATGAGAATAACCAAAGATCAAGAAAACTTCCTCTGTGGTGAAAGATTCATGGAACTTGATCTGATTAGTTTATCAAGGGGATGATAAAAGGTACCTGCCTAGAAAAAAAGATACCTGATAACAGGGTTAATCTGTAGTTCACCAGAAGTAAATCATCCAAACGCTGGAAATTGAAGCTATGAAAATTCAGACTCAGGTAACAAATTGTTAATAATAAAAGTATAACCTATTAAAAGAATTTGATAAACTGTTGCAAGAATTATCACATATGTACCATCATCATTATTCTGTTGTGTGTGCTGTGTTTTAAAAAGAATGCTTAGTCTGAAGAAACCTTCTAAGTTCTTTTGTTTTGGAAGCCAAAGGCGATATAGTTACTTAATACAAAATATTTTCACCAGCCCTTCATAATATTTAAATAAGAACTCAAAACAATTTTATTACTCAATTTTATTAATCCTTCATAATACAAAAGGATTAGGTTCACTGATTTCTAGCAGTTCCATTTGTACTTTATATAATCAGTGTTACAGCAAGCTAGTGCAAACATCCCCCTACCTCAGTGTCCTGACTCCAAACAGTCATAAGCATGTGTGGAGAAAAAGGAAAGAAGAAAGTAGGTCTATACTGACACAGAGATCTGTGGCTTATGAGCCGCATACCAGCTCTAATGGTGAAGTACTTTTGGGGTAAATGGAAAAAGAGAGGAACGAGAGAGAAAGGACAAACTCCCCCAGTAGGCAGGAGGAGGAGAAGTGCTGGGAGACCCCACACTTTTAAGCTCTCTACATGCATATATTGACTGCCCAAATGTAAACCAAGAGCTGCAATCAAAAGAGGGGAAGGAAGGAGCGACCAGTGACAGCTCCTTCCCTTGACAACCACCACAAGAACACTGTTAGGGTCTGCAGCAGGTGAAAGGCTGTAGGAGGACCACCACAAGAGCAATAAGAACAGCAGAGAAAATGCTGCCACTGAGGCTCTAAAAGCACTTCCCTCGCAGCTTGAGCAAAGGGATCCAGACCCTCAGCTGAGGGGCTCTTATGCCATTCAAAAAGCAAAGCATCAAAAGCACAAAATACCTCTTGGTCTGTGTCAAGTATTTAATGTATCTCTAGTCATCTGTGAGTTGTTTTTCCCTTTCTGAAACCCAGTTATGACGTTTTACAGTCACTCAGTGCACTGGCTCTTATTCATCATTAACACTATATTAGCTGCATTGGTAGTCAGTCATTGAATTTCACCATGTCTTGGTTTGAATGTGATAAGCTCTGTGATTTTTTTTCTACAACACTTTTTTCTAATTTAGTCATTGCTGTTTGTTTCCATTCCACTTGTCATTCTCCTTTACTCCTTCTTAAACAGTTGTCCTTTCTAAAAATGGAGTGAATTGTTCATTTAGTTCTTGAGCCCTATATTGATAGCCTTTAATTTTGTCCCCCCACACTAAGACCTTCCTTGTTCATTTCTGCAGTTAGCAGTTGTATCCATATCTGGCCATTTAAAAGTGCACTGAAATATGTCTTAATGATTACTGACTAAGAAAGTACATTTTTTGAAGGATAGGAAAAAAAAAAAACAGAAAAAGAGTTTTAAAACTTAGTGACTTAATTCTGTTTTGATTTAAATCAAAGAACCATGAACTAGAATAAAAGGCATCTTTATATACTGCAATCAATATTTATGCAAGAAGGTGTTTCAAAGATGTGGAATGCCTAAGAGGGAACATTAAAAGGACAGTTTAAATAATTCTTTAGAACTTCAAATAAACATGAGTTTGTTTTTACATTTTATAAGCTGAATTGGTAATCTTGGCTGAGACAGAAGAGAAAGTCTTATCTTTTTATTCCACAGAAAACTGTAAAAAAGTGATAAGCCTGGTGTGTAGTGTTTTTTAGTTTGTTGAGGGGTTTTGTCTATGTGTGTGCATGTGTGGATACTCACTCAGTATAGGGATTTTTCGCTTTTTACATGCATGATTCAGAAACTGCTGCAGGTATTCAACGAAATCAAAACAAACCTGTACAAGAAGAACAAATAAATAACCACTGTTGGGTTTTGAGCCAGTGAGTACATTAGGATTTTACGTTGAATGAGATAAATTATGAGAGGAACAATAGATCTTATAAAAAATGACATTTGGATTTTTATTTTTTACACAGAATCATCTGATATCTGATTTGAGAGATTGTTTCTCTCCATGCAAAAAGACTGTAAATCTTTAGAAAGGAGGCAAATCCTTTTAAGAAAGATTTGCTGTCTTTTACAATCTTCCCTCTAATATGATTATCAAAAAATAAATTTTAATGGAATCTGCACAAGATTTGTTCAAGGTTAGGGTTTTTTTTGGTTGGTTTTTGTTTGTTCGTTGGTTTGTTTGGGATTTTTTTTATTTCTGTTCAGTGGTTTGTTGTTTTTTTTTTCTAATTTGGGAGTTACTATCTCTCAAATGCCTCAGTAAAAGCAAAAATACGACAAGGAAAGGAATTTAATTTATATTTATAATAGGGAGTTTGCTTCTTAACACTTTTGACTTCTGTGGAACTGAGGACTGATGCTGGCCATTGAAATCATAGTGTTCCTTTAATCAGGCTGTCCCCAGTGGAGATCCAACTTGGGGTTTTGCCCTAGAACATACATTCAGTTATCTCAGCTGTTTATTTGCAGTATACAAACCCAGAAATAAAAATGAAAAATAACTGATTGGAGAAAACACAATGCTGATGGTATGAAGCCTGTGTCATCATATTAAATGGGTAAAGAAGGTGTATCTAGGGGGAATGGGGAGGGTAGGAAGGTGTCACCGGTACAAACTTATGTGAGTTTGTTACTGAAAAAAGACAAGCAGTGAAAGAATTAATTGCTACTACAGTTTTGGGGTTTTTGCCAAACAGGGATATAGAGAATGATGCCAAAAGGCCTATTTTACCTGCAAGTGTCACACTTCATTATATTCAAGTTAGTTGCCCAGATTAATTTGATTCAGGTATTTAAAGCTGATTTGAAAATAATATAATACTTCCATTCTTAAGGATTAGATACTATTATGAGGGTCTTAGAGTTCCTTTTTTTCCATGTTATGAAATATGAGTATAATAATCAACAAATGTAACTACTGGTATTATAAAATCTAGCTTTAACCCATATCTTTGGATTGTGTAATGACTTACTCATTTAAACCAGCCCATTTTACATTGGTAGTAAAAAAATTCATTCAAGTAGGTAATTATATAAGGGTAATAGAAAACTCTGGCAGGAAGCAAAAGCAGAGAAAAGAACAATGGTTTCAAACACTGAACAGTTGGCACAAAAAAAGGTTATTGGTGACAGCTAAATGCAGAATAGGGACAAAGACAAGTGACTCTTGTTCAGTGTGTTCCCACAAGTGATCTCATAAGCACAACAGCTTAGCAGGAGCTTCTCAGTACGCACAGCGGGCTCTAGCTGGTACCAAGAATATGCTGCCCGAGGGTTGCGCCAGGGCATTGTCAGCCTCCTCCGCTTCCCTGCGAGATGTCCTGAGGGAGCCCCAAGGTGGGACACTGAGCTAAAGCTTATGGCAGTGCTGGATGCTGGATGGCATCCTCTTCCAACAGAGTGAAAGCTGCAAAGAGTGTTCCCTTGGTTTTAAATAGATGAAAGGGAAGTAGGAAGTTAGGAGCATGCAAAAGAAATGGTGCAATGAAAAGAAAGTGAGAGGATTGAGGGAGAGAGAGGGGAGAGAATAACATGAGGGGAGAATAAACAATCTTTGCCATTTGGTCTGGAACTCAACTCCAGTTATGCCAATGAATGTCCTTTTCTGACTCTGTGCTAATCAAAGCTGGCAGAATTCTCTGGCAGTCAGATACTGGGGAGCACAAAAGGCCAGAAGTGCTTCCTCTTATGTAGGGAAATTCCCTCTCAGAAATGGGAACCAGACATCCTGGCAGTATAACCTGAGCTGCAAACACAACTTCAGTCTCAAATGCAGAATGCTGAACAATCAATACAGTCAAAAGCTACACTGGACATAGAAAATTACTGGCTATAAGTCAAGTGTGTGTCAAGTATTCATCTGGGAGAGCACCTAGAATTTACTGTACCAAAATTGCGTTCTGTAAGCAGTAGCAGGAAAATACTTGACTTCTGAAAAACAGACTCTGAGAGAAAATGGAATGATTTGAGGAGAACTCCATAACATCTGGAAGGTCTGCATTGGAAAGTAAAGAGATATGTAAGTGTTGATTAATCCATACCTGAAAATCATACTGAAAACCTAAAATATGTGAGAAAGGAACAAAAATAATTGTAGCTTATTATAATTAAGAACACACTGAGAATATTAAAATGCAAAGAAGTAAAGAAAGTGACTGAACACTATTATTTAGTAGTAATGGTGTAGAATTAGCATAAAGAATGAAATAGAACGAGTAAATGGGTGACAGCAACCATGAAAAGTAGAATTTCTAGTTGGAAGGAGAGGCAAAGAAAAACAGAAGCTAGTTAGTTACCACACAAAAAGGCCTAAATGTGTAGTATCATGGCTAAAAATGTGGTATGAGATGCTTTGTTCCTTAGAGGATAAATATGGATGTATTGCAATGAGAGGTTTTGAGAGGCAAGAGGCTAAAATCATATAAGAAAAAGTCACACAGTGAGAGAGAAAACTAGAACTCTTTGTGTTTATAATACAAACTACATCTGTTGCTGTGGTTTGGCTTTCCCTAGGAACTCTCCCTCTTCTCTGTAAGATCAGTGGTCTTGCTTCTGTTAGTTTCTGTGCTCCTGCTTATCCTTCCTTTTCTGCTTGTGTGCAGTTTTATGCTAATGTGCTCCTCCATCAGGTGGGAGGTGTGTCAAGGTAGGGTTCCGACCCTGAAATCATTGCTAGAAATACCTAAAGATAGTTAGCAGTCCTGTGTAATTGTAGTGAAATGCAGCTCAGGAGAAAAGTTTCAAAAATCTCAGGCACTGAGAGGTTCTTTTCCATTCTACCACTAACTCAAATAGCCTTGGCTGCTTAAAAAGTGCACATGGAGAAATTCTGTCTCTGAGGGCTTGGGTGTTTCTCAAAAACATAGGCCAGCTTACTTACTACCTGAAACTAGATGGTGCTGGCAAAATAGGCAAGAAACAGGTACAGAAATTCTGTGCAGAGACCTGAGATGTGGTACAGTAACAATAGATATGGCCTTTATTAAATATATGCATTATCTGCAAAGTATCTAATGTTAAAAAAAAAAAAAACCTGAGCTCAACTCTCTCTTGCTGTTATGAAGATTAATTAAATATTCAATACAATGCTTGAGGTTTCTTAGATGGCATAACAGTTGTCTGAAGGGAGAGTAAAATTAAAACACAATATCCCAAAGTCCCTATTTTGAGAAAGATGTGGCAGAATAACACCTAGTAAAACAGTTTGATAAAGGATATCCAGCATGAATTCAGGCAGAAGAGGTCATGCTGAGCTAATCTGTTTTAGTTCTTTGAAGATACTAGTGGTAAGAAAGATAAGGAAAATTTAGAGGATGTAGCATCCTTACATTTCGAAAAGAATTTGACAGGCTTTCACATCAGAGGTAAATGCCTACAGAAAAAACTCTGGAGTAGGAAGTAAATGAAGGTGCTGGTAAAAAGTTATTTGAAAGTGAGGAAATTGGAGCTTTGTGAATTTCAGAGAAGTTGAATGACATTCTCTGGTCATTCTGCTTTATGAATTTTAGACAATAAGACCAAATATATTGTTAGTTTTTAAAATGGTTGCAGAAATAGAGCAGAAGTGACTTGGGGTTATTAAATCAGTTTCTCAAAACTTGAGTCATTGGGATTAAGATTTGTCAGGAAACTATTTATGTTCACACTCAGAAAATCTCCTGTTACATGATCACAACACAATTTTCCACAGCATTTGCCTTCTTTAATGTATAAGGGTTTAGTATTCACTTGTCTATTCAGTAATTTGTTTTACCTTCTTTCAGCCTCGGGTCCTATTAATTATTACCATTTGTCTTGGGATTTAGGATGGATTTTTTAAATTCCTCATTGGCTTTTCCATGATAGTGTCTAATAGCACACACTGTACTGCTGTGGGAGAATATAGATTCCATCTTTCAGTGATGGGGCACTGAGGCACTGAGCAATTGCAGACAAAGGTGTCTACTTATTTTGCATTGTCATTCTGAGGTTCCTACAACATGACTTTTATTCTATTTAACTTATACAGCATTCTGTTTCAATGGATAATGTGGTACAGTTTTTGAAGTGCATAGTATTAAAATTCTAAAGTTAGAAAGAGCCATAAAATCATTGCTGATAGAGAGCTTCTTTGCATGTTGAGAAGAGAGGAAATGGTAACATTGGGTTTCATAAAGTCAGTGACACATTTTCTGATTACTGTTTCTCCTGTTATTCCTGCATATTTTGCATAAGTGGTCCCATGGTAATGTGATGTAATCACTTTCAGTTTCTATAATAAGGATGTGCTACAATTTCTTATTTCCAAAGAAGAACTTGTTGGGTATTACACCATCATCTTTCTCTCTGAAGTTCAGGCCTGTCAGGAAGAGAGCAGTATTTTTAGCATTATTATGTTGGTTAAAATCTTTCTGCTTAGCTTGACTGAAATGTTGTATCTTCCTTGCCATTGTCCCTTCCAGTAAGTCTGTAGACTTTGTCTTATTAGAGTGCAACAGCTGGAAGAAAAAGAATCCCATGTCTTTAAAGTGAATCTGGTAAACTTAAACTATGATTTTAACTGAAGCCCCTTGGAACTGACAGAATAAAAGTGTGGTATCACACTGCTGTTGTTATGTCAGCATAGGATCAACATGTAAACCGAAGTAGGTTTTTTAGTTCTTTAGAAGCTTCATTTCATGTGATTGTAGCTTGTGGTTAACATTGGGTTTGGCAGTATAAATAGAGTTCACTTCTCCTTCGAGCTTCAGAGATTGAGTCATGGATACTTATTCCTTGACTGTCACCTAATTTATGTCTTTTGTTGTAAAATCTTTATCTGTCCAATTTAAATTGTGTTTTTGTCTTTGTATTGTGTAAGTTCTGTCATAAGAGAGACTGTTTCCTGCAAAGTATAATTTGCTGCAATATATAACAGGCTAAACGAGGCATGATTTTTTCCACTTTTGTGTCATATATATCACCTGACATATTTAATGCAGGACCTGAATTAATAAATAAACAAGGGAATCAAAAGCCATAAATCACTATTTTCTGGGAAAAAAGTTTCTGTAGGAAACATACAACTACTCAGATATATGTTAAATTATGACTGCTTATATTTACTGTATTCCTTTGCTTTGAGGCACATTTGCTATGGATTTTTCCCTGGGGCAACTAAACAGTCTTAACATTATGAATTGGCAACAATGAACAGAGAGAGAGAACAATGTGTATTTCTGAAATAGACATGAATCAGAGGTGTCAATTGAATGTATTTGAAAAAAAGAAAAACAGATGTAAGGTCACATTGTGAGGGAGAAATAAGAACTTGAAAGCCTTGAACGTGCTGTAGTTACTGAATCTACAAAATGTGTTGTATTTAATCCTTCATATTAATCTCAAAACCTTAAGGTGACAGTCATACCTGGCTTTTGGAAGCTGAGTCATCAAGAGATCATCTTGGGGGCTTGGTCAGTTTGACTGTTTCTATGTTTCTTAAATGTTGAGTTCTGTGCTATCACATAAGTAATGCTAGTATTTTATAGTGATTAAACTCCATGAATGAAAATTGTCAGCCAGATCATCATTTTGATGATCAGGCTTGACTGAATCTTTTTTCAATCAAAAGATGATGCTTTTAAATAAGCGTTTTTGTTGTAATCATCCAGCTTGAGTCATTACAAGTCTATTTCAAGAATTAGCTGAGTAACAAGTTTTAGCGTACAGATTTTGGGATTTGGTTTGGATTGTTGGTTTTGTTTATCACAAAAGGGACAAGGAAGTAAAAGGGAAGGAAGGAGGGAGGGAGGGAAGAAGGAAAAGAGGGAAGGAGGGAAAGGAACAGAGAAAGAGAAAAGAAGGAGAGAGAGAGAGGAAGGAACTGGAATAATCAGAAGCCTTGGTCAGTCACTGGTCTTCAGTTTCAATTTTGGAGTCCTTTCATTCAGATGGTATTTCATTTACTCTTTCACACTTTTTTCACATCTTTAAAAAATGATTTCGATTTACTGAAAAAGGTGTATATAAAAACAATCATTTCCTTTCGTCTTTTTTCCTCAGTAAAAGCAAGAGGCTATCTTTGCAGATTTCAGACTGCACCTCTGTGCACTGACTCGTGTGAAATGACTGTCATATCCTATATTCATTCTGGTTTGTACTTCACAATTTATTCAGGTTGTTAAAAGTTCTGGAATTCATTGCTAGGCTTCTGGATCTTCATATTATCACAGGACAAAAGGAATGACCTCTATGGGTGATTTCATTTTATTGTTGTTTTCTACATGGGTTGATGATGGCAGCCCATGGGGATGAGACACTAAAGCTTAAACAGTAAAGCTCTCTTCAAGGATGAAGCAGTAAAAAGTGAGGGTATTTTTTCTTTCTTTATAAATAAGAAAAATGGTTAGACTTGATGAGTTTTAGCAATGAAATTGTGAGCTGGAAAACTTCAGTCAGGTGAGAGGGCCTCTTCTCCAGTCAATTTTTGCTTGATGGAATGTGTCCATTTAAATAGAAACTCAGAGTGTAGAAGGAAGATTTTATTGAGTAAGTCATCTTTGAGGTATAAAAGAAACTCTTGAAATTTAGAAGACAATCTGCCTTTAGGGAGCCTTTGGAAAATAAGAGGATTTTTATTTTTTAATAGAGAAAGTCTTTAGTAATATTAGAAAGGAAGATGGCTTTTTCATCAATTTTGATTTTAGAAAATTATTAGCTCAGTAATTGCCCGAGGCAAGAAACCAAATTATTTTGCTGTATTTCAGAAAAAATGTAATTACAGTATTTATTTCCAAATACGTTTTTTAGAAAAGAGTTTGCTTGAACTTTATTACGATCATTGCCACGGGAGAACCAAAACTATGAAAAGGCATAGCTGTTACTGACCCCATGCTTAAAAAACCTGAAGAAATAAAAAGGCTGGAGGACTACACAACACCCCCAGTTGGCTTCATCATCATTCCAGGGTACACACAGAAATGGGAAAGACTGACCAGATTTAACCAGACAGTTAAAACCTCCCACAACAGTAGTAAACTGGACAAATGTGCAATTTTTTTTCCCATTAATTGAAAATAAAACATTTTGAGGCCAAAATTTCTATCCTTCTTTAGATAATAAGGGTGTTGTAAAAAACATTAGTCTGTGAAGGACCTACAGTCATATGTACCTCAGGGACAGAAGTGATGTTGTAGAATCATAATTTAATTTCAGTCGGAAGAGACCTCTAAAGATCATACAGTCCCACCCCCGTTCCACATGTTTCAATGGACCAGGTTGCTAAAAGCCCCATCCACCCTGGTCTTGAACTTCGTCCAGGAGCAGGACATCTACAGCCTTTGTGTTCCATAGAACATATTTTATGTTCTTATCACTAAAACAAAAACAAAAAAACAAAACAAAACAAACCACAACAAAACAACAAACCAAAAAAAAAAAAATTGTTCCTTTTATTTGATCTAAATTTACCCTCTTTCAATTTTCAATTTAAAACTTTGACCCCTTGTCCTGTCATTACAGGCCTAGGTAAAAAGCTTCCATCTTGCCTATAAGCCTCTTGTATACTCTGAAGGGAAGTGGACCTCTTGGCTAGTAGGAGGCAGTAGGATGACAATGGCTCAAAAAAGTGGAACCATCTTGGATATGAGTGGTTGCTAAAGTAAGCAGACACTGATGCACAACTCAAATGTGCAAGGGGTCATTCAGAAGGAACAAGCAGAACCAGTATTACAAGCTTGCAAGCCCATGGTAGTCACCTGTGTAGAAGTTGCAAATGTGTGTTCCTTCAGCTGAGCTAAAGACTCTGGCTTGTAATCACACCCCGGTGCTCCAGCAGAGGCTCCAGCAGAGGCCCTGGTCAGCTTCCCCAGTATATAAGCCCTATTTAGTTCCATGTCCTTGAAACCCATTGTTATTTGGATGTTCAATAAAATTATATCCATGTAACCAACCTTCTTTTCGAAACTTCTGCTTTTTCTTGGAAATGTGTTGTGCAAGAACATTGCCAGCATTTAAATAAGAAAAGTTTGCTGTTTGCTTCAGCCTCTGTAGATACTTAAATAACTGATTTTTATTTGCATGGAAAAGCTTTGGCAGCTGCTGAATATCAAGAAGACTGTAACCAGGGATTTTTTTTCAGTAGTCAGGAGGAAATAGCTTGCTGCAGTAATTTTCTGTGCATAGAGTGGTTCTTGCAACCAAGGCTAGTATTCCAAAAATTTGTCAAAATTTACCTTACTGCTTTCCTTGTCATAGGGCTTGTGTGATGGGAATCGGTTTAGCATGCTTTATTTTAGAAATGTTGATCTATTTTTATCCAGTTTTTTCAAATGTATGGAGTTTATTGGCAAAAAGTGAGAAGTGTACCAGCAATCCAGGGAACTTGAGAGTTTCCCTGCTGTGCTTAATATAAGAGCAGTTCTCACTCCACAGGGGTACTCTGTTTTCTGCTAGCTAATGTCCACATGGTGGGCTTTTTTCCACTTAGTAAAGAAGATGGTTTTTTTTGAAATCTGCTCCAGAGCCCATTAACAACTGCAGGAAAGCTTTGGATCTCAATCCAGATGTAAAACATTTACTTAAGTGCTTTCTTGACTCTGATCCTTACATGCTATCCCTGAAAATCTGGATTCTGAGTTTGTTGGAGACCAGAATGTAGAGAATTTTCCTCTCCCTGAGGTAGAACCTGTTGTGGAACCTACTGCAAAACCTACTGTTGAACCTGTTATAAAACCTATTGTGGAATATGGTATGAAGCCTATTGGGACACCTGGTATAAGACCTGATATGAAACCTGGAGAACAAAGGTGGGCCCCCCCAGAAAGCTCCTATTTTGACTTGTGTCCATGGAGGAGGCTGTCAACTCTCAAGGACACTTTAGGATCTACTGCAGTTTAAATTAGGTGATAAAAATGGTATGCAAAATGTCACAGGGTGAAAAGGTGAAGGGTTTTAAAAATTGTTATTGTAGTGAGTTAATAAGAGGTAAGAGCCAAGCTGGTGGTATGACACAGTTAAAAATTCCCTCTTTCCTTCTCTTTCCCATGATCCATGTTCTGCTGCAGGATTATTGGTTGCTTTTTTACTGCAGTTCTGTTGACATGGGCATACCTGGCTAACAGATACTGGATTTAAAGTATAAACAATAAGTTACATGAAAAATTATATGAAATACATGGGAAAGAGAAGGAGCCATCTCACTTCTGCTTTCCTGCTATAGAGTAGGTGCTGTCCTTTATCTTGCTTATGTTGATATTAGTATTGCTGATAAGATGTAATAATCTGCAAGAACCAGCAATACTGTTCTGTCCTTCTTGGCACAGGCGCGATTAATTCGTATATTGCAGCTAAATTAGCAAGGCTTGGTCATAATATAAGTTTACACCTGCAGGTGTTACAAGTGGAGGTTGCAATAATATCTAAACATAAGTTAGTGTTATTATGAACTAAGCCACACCTGTTTTAGGAGCAAGGAGCAAAGACAGGGCTGCTTTGGACCATCCACTGCAACACTGGGTAATCTTTCATGAAGAGCCACTGCAAGGGTCTTAAAATTTAGCAATGTCAGGCTGTAGTGTTTTGCAATTCTGTGACATGTCTCAGGTTAAAGAACAGCCTGGCTACTTCAGTAAGACATCAGTTACCCGTCAGTCACAAAGACTACTTTTTCCTGGTCAGTAAGAAATAATTTCAAATGTTATGTAACAGTATTTATATTCCTGGGGAATTTGTTTAATTGGAGCATCTTGTTAAAATGAAATAGGAAATTTCCTCCGTAAATGCCTTTTAAAAACACTTCTAGTGTTCCATAGTAGTGATTTTAAGTTTGATACTGTTAGTTGACCTTGAGCCATAGATTTCACTAGTCCTTACCTGAAATGGTATTCCCTCATGGTTATATTTTAACTTCTTTTAATTAAAAAAGAAAAAAAAAAAGATATGATCTCTATTTTTCTTTGTCTGTTTCCCTAAAAAGGCTTCAGCATGGGTTGGGAGGGCTCATCTTCCTGGTGGAAGAAAGCTGTAAGATGTAAAGTCACTAGATATCTTCATGTAAAAAGTCTTTCACAGATCCCTTTTAGTTAGAATTATCTTGGCTGTTGCTTATAATTATAAAATAAATGTTTTTCAGATACAAATCTAATGATTTTTCTCTAACACAAGATCACATAAAGTGCAGGAGCATGCCAGTAATTACCTTGGAGGGGGATAGAATTAGTGAACAGTGTTTTCAAAAACATATTTTCTAATTTAATTTAATAAAAACGAGGTATTTCAAAAGCCTGTGGAACCAGTTCCATGTTTGTTGCTTTCTTGGTACACTTGATCTACTTCTAAAATGGTGGAATTAAAAATGTCATGCTTGAAATGTCTTCCTGTCTGTTGAGAAGCAGTTTCTCCCCTCGTGACAGGCCACTCTATTGCCTAAAACTTATCTGGGTTCCCAGTAATGGCAACAGACAATATTCTTGGTGTGTTAATCACTGAGATGCCAAGTCAGAGTACAATTAGAAGTAGTTCAACATGCCCTTAAATCCCAGTAAAGCCAACTGAAACCAACTGTGTGTTTAAATGCTTTCCTGCAATGAGGACTACAGGAATAGAGGCAGACTGTCTGGACACTTGCAAAGTTTCTCTGATGTGAATGAAACATCACAAAAATAACTTAATATTTCCTTCTCTTCAGCTACGAGGCTCAGCAATCCAAACCCAAGTCCAGAAGTAATCAGCATTTATTTACCTTTATTTCCCTAGTAGTGTAGAACATAGTGTAGAACGTGGAGAGTTGCTTCCTGGCTAGCAGCTGGCGGTTTTGTTCTGATAATTATATACTGCACCTCTTGCCACCTTATAGCAAGAATAACTGATAACTTTACTGGTATAAGAAGTGGTCAAAGTGTTGCTGGTCTAAGAAAGTCATTTCAAGAAAGATAATGTGTCTGTACAGTCTTTCTCAGTTTTTGTGGGGCTGTTCAGATGCACTTGCTAAGTCAACAGACCACAGCAGGGGGGAATAGATCTATGTAGGGGAGTTTTCATTTCAGATTTTGAGAAACTGCAGTATTTCATCTGTGACAACTGACAAGTTCAACTCATTTTTGTACATGGGTAGCATACATGTACATATGTGAAATAATGCACAAGCTGATGTGCAATCTGGAAAGCTCACACACCAGGATAGGAATCAGCATTTTCTGAGTTATTTAGGGCTTGCTACTTTACAAGAGAATGGCAAAAATAATACTCTTTCACCTAATACTTGGTGAAGTATTTCCATGATTTAAGAGTTTCAATATCCCATGCTTCAACCTAACACTGAATGATAAGCCTTTTAAGCAGCACCTCTTATACATTGATTGTACATTAGAAGTAGTGAATACCAACCATCTTTTCTAAAGGCGAATGAAGTAGGTGCTTGAGTGAAAAATACTTTGCATGTGCTGAAAGTGAACTAAGATTCCTACTTTTCCCTCTCAACTTTGAAGATAATGCTCAAAGAACAGTAATTATTTGTGATTATGCCTTTTTTTTTTCCCCCTCAGTTGCAGTCTGTATCTTGGCCTCCAGCTGGAATTCACCAGTCCAGCAGCCTTCCCCTTCAGTAAGCATTGTGATTCCAGTTCCTGAGTGGCCAAGAGGGGTTAATTTGAGCTAATGTATTTTATGCATTTTAAGAATACCTGATCTGTTTGAAATGTGGCACAAGTGAAACTTCTTTGCTTTCTGATCACTTGCTAATTGAGTGTCCTTGCAGTTCTCTACCTGAGTGCTTCAAATGTAATGAATGAATATTAATGAAAACCTCTAATGAATTTAGATTATGGAATGTGTTTGATCATTCGATTATGTCTTTGAAAAAATTCAGTTGGAAGAATGAGAAGGAATTCAGTGCTAAAACTTGATCCCAAATTTATGCATAGTAGGTTTGCTTCTTATTATTCTAGAAGGTTGTTAGGTTTCACAGAACATGTATTTGGCAGTAAAACTGTATTTTTGTAAAGGTTTTACTCAAAAGTGTCAATGAAGTCCTTTTCCACTTAAAATTAGTTTTATTGCTCTTGTTACTGTTCAGCTGCAATTGATTTTTAAAGAAAAAAATAACCAGTGAATTTCTGACTATATTAAAAAGGTGGTTGATAATTTATATGGTAAATGAACTGGCTCCTCACAAAAGGAAATGAAAATGCTGACTTTGTGCCAGTCCCTACCATCTTTATTCACAGTGTCTTATACTTTATTCCACATGAAAGCCCTAGCTGAGAGAGTTGGACTACTTGCCTAGAAAAGCAATTACTTTGATAAATGAAGATGACAGAGTCTTTTTTTAAATAAACATGAATAATCCTTCCACCCATTCAGAAAGCTGAACATCATACAGGTGCCATCTTATCCTGGCATAGCAGTTTGTTAAAGAACCCCAACCTTTTCATTCACCATTTCAAAGAGCTGGATTAAGCTACAATTATTTCCATATTTCTTGCTCTTTATTCCTGGTTTTGATTCATAGGTAAGTAATAGTTATTACAAGAATGCAGGATGAACTTTCTAATTTTTGCATAAATGGATCAGTAAAATAGTCTTTTCAAATAAGATAAGCCTTTGCAAATA
This sequence comes from Rhipidura dahli, assembly GCA_013399225.1. Classification (NCBI taxonomy): domain Eukaryota; kingdom Metazoa; phylum Chordata; class Aves; order Passeriformes; family Rhipiduridae; genus Rhipidura; species Rhipidura dahli. The sequence continues at coordinate 557,870 of VXAC01005196.1, read as the reverse complement.
TTGTTGCAATTAAAGTTTCTTGAAATCAGCAGGACTTTTTTTGGATAATCTCACTGCAGACATTTTGTTCCAACAAAAATAATACTCATACTTGATACAGTGAAAGAAACAAGGTAAACCCAAAATAGGTTACATTCTAGGTGAGGTGGTACTTTATGTGTATTCTGTTTCTGGTTTTTCAAAATCTGTCAGACTTCCATATTCTATTAATCAGGTTATTTCCACTGTCTTTCAATGATTCATCTCTTGATTTAATTATTTATGAGGGTTTTCATATTAGAGAAAGAGCATCCAAAGCACTTATTCTTCCAACTCTGTGGTATTCTTTACTTCTGGTTTTCTCCTAGAGGAAAGAAAAAGATTAAATGGCAAGGCTTAGCCCTTCATATGCTTGTATATGACAAAAGAAACAAGCCAAATTTTCCAGAGTTTCCAAATTATTTTTTCTTTTCTCCATAGTGTAATATATTGTCTGTAGAAAACAGGATTGCCTTGCCAGAATCTACTTGGCCAGTTCATACTGGAGCAATTAAATTAAAAACAAACACACAAACAAACAAACATGAAAATTTGTTCTTAACTACAAGTGACTGACTCATAAAGTTCCCAAAAATGCAGAATAGGTGTCCAGTTTCTGTCACTTTATGCAGTATTGGCATGATAGAGCATGTTCTTTGTGACTCTTGTCATCTGCCAGGGCCTAGGTGGCCTCTGCATGCTGAAGCCTCCCCTGCAGCAGCTACATCTCCATCTGAGCATATGGTGTTCACTCCTGTGAGGAGGGATGCTGACAGAGATGCCATTGAAGAGTTGTCCATGCAGAAATAAGCCTTATAGTCCTGTGCCTCTGGCCAGGAAAAACCCCAACCCAGTGCCTACCCTGTTATTTGCACTCAGCTCTGGATTGCTCCAAGTCCTGTTAGGCACTCTTCCTAGGAAGTTCTTCAAATGTTTCCTCCAGAAAAGTATTCCCCTTCAGAGGTTGTAGTCAGCTGTTGTATCCTGGTCTCTATTAAGAACTTGGCTCAACAGCCAAGGTGCTGTGGGAGCAGACTTTCTGCCAGGCATTCTCTTCAAATTAAACCCACTAATCAGACTAATGGTTTTTTCTGCTTTGTGCAAGATTTCAAGTCTTGTTTTGCCTAAACAGACCAAAAGCAGATGTTACAGGAGCTGGTGCCTAATTCTCCATCATCCCTCCCACTCTGAAATCCATATACACAATTTTGTCTTTGACAATAGGAGGTCGCAGGCTTGGTGCTGACCTGTCAGTGTCTCAGGACTGTCTGGCCCTGCCTTGGCCCGAGCTGTGTTCAGCAGGGGCAGCAGCTGTCTGCTGTCCCCATGCCTGTGGCTGCCCTGCCTTGGCCTCACATTGGGAGCACACAGGGCAGGGGCTGGCACTCTTCTGTAGTCACTGCAGGACAGACAGACAGCAGGGTGGGCAAGGGCAGCGTGCAGCTCCCTGACTTTGCCTGGGAAGCATGCAGAAGGAGGCAGGCTGTTGTAAGAACATTTATGAAAGACACAAGCAGATTCCAGGACCTAGGAAGAAGAGATCCCCACTGTGGACACTGTATGGCTCTCAGCAAGTACCTCAGGATGCCCATAACTTGAGTATTTTTTCCCCCATTCATCCTTAAGAAGAATGAAACCTTAGAATGCAGAGGAACATTGAATGGGGGAGCACAGCCCCAGAGAAAACCAGTAGGTTTTTTTAGACTTTAAACCCCTAAATAGACTAACAGCATTTTGAGTGTAACTCCCACACTGTAGCATGACCAGCTGTAGCAGCTAGGGACATGGATGGTGGCATCCAGCTGAGATAAAGAAGGGTTGTCACTAGAGCAGATTCCTGATGCAACCTGGGTTTGTCTGTCAGGACCCCTCTCAACTGGAAAGTGATAAACTTACAGCCTGTTCAATATCCCCTACTCCTCCCAGTTGTATTGAATCAAATGCTATAACCTGGCTTTAAGATGCGGCATTTTTGCCTTGGCACTTTGGGCTGTCCTTTTTTGGATACGTAAAGAAATTCAAAACTCTCTGCAATATTCTGAAGGGCAACATCCAAGCTGTATTTAGATGGTAACAAAAAATGCCACTGCACATTTTAAACAATGTGGCAATCTGTTACCTGTAACAAAATAGATTTTAAATGTACTACAAAATGGATCCAAAAATTCTAGTTTTTCTCAGATAGCTAATGTGATCTGTCACATATCTCTTCTCCTAGCTTTAGCTTACACAACAGCCCCAAATTCTTGTTGTTTAAAGTTTGTCTGAGCATTTACTTAGATGAGCATTTGGAACTAATTAGTGAAGTAATTTCTCTCATAGCCATCATGATACTACCATGACTAAAACACCATCTCCCCTTCCTTTCTCTTGCTTCTACGTCCTTTGTTGTCTTGAGGCTAAATTTCAGTGATGAGTAGCCACAGTTGCTCTAAAATGAAAGCATTTCCAGCAGAAATGTGATCTGTGCGCTAGCATTCCTATAGTAGTTTGTTTTCTGTCCTCAAAATATCATTTCAAGTAACCTGTAATAGGTTAGCTAGGGTGACATGACATGACATCTATTCAGGAGGAAACTGTGCTTCATTGAGTTAGCATCTTTGTTGATTATGAGCTCCATTTAGTAATTATTTTCCAAGAGCTACTTTACCGTTGCTTGGAATTTTTCCTGAGTTAATCTGCTGAAAAGAAGTTGTTCTAATTGCTTTAACATTTCAGTGATTTGTGTAATAAATCCACTTTAGCAGTTCATTCAAATTTATAATTACTACCACTTCAACCAGTGTTATCTATTTTGTGCATTTACAATGAGGAAATGCAGTAGGTACTGATAATGGTGTTAACCCTTACAGCATGTTTGAATTGTAATCAGCTAGAGATGAAAAGTTGTTTGTTAGAATATTTTAACTAGAGTCATCCCCTGGAATGAAACATTTTCCCTTGAATTAAAATGTAGCTGTTAAACAGGACATATTTTTTATAGTTTAGTATGACAAAAAGAATCCATAATTGTTCCAAAGCTAATTTTCTTCTCAAAAATTTAATTTACTTCAATGGATTTCATTCCTTTCTGAAGTAGGATTGGAACTTGGATAAGACCAGTCTTTGCTAATTATTGCTGATGCATTTGTCCAGGTCCCATATAACCTGGTGTAGTTTCCACCTTAGCAAAATAGTCAGACGAGAGAACCATGAGCTTCAGCATTTAGTATTTTCTTTGTTTGTTTGCTTGTTTGTTGTGACGTTGATCTTCTCTCTACACTCATGCAAGACTCCTGTCTAAAAATCATTCTTAGAGTTCAGCTTTATGACCAGATTTTATTTATCCTGCAGTATCCCACACTTGGGAAATAAGATACACATTACTCTGTAATATGGGTATGTAAATAGGGAGTTTCTTGTATGTAAGAGCCTCAAAAAACAAAGGTAGGTTAATGCATGCTTCAACAGCAAGTATTTCAGCTAAGGAATAAGAAATAATAAGAAAAATGTAAACCTTAATGTTGGTAGCATGACCATGTAATACAGGGATATGATAATCAGCAGATGTTTTCAACATAATGTTTTCTGTAAAGTTAGGTGATTTATTTCAGTGTGAAATAGATGGTTCTGTTAATAATTATAAACAGCTTTACTCTCAGCTTTTGTCCACATAGCACTGGTTGTCTGAAATTCTGCCTGCTGAAAGACAAGCAAATAAACAACTGCTCCTTACCAGGAGAAAAATAAGAGAAAGCGCTTTAGCCTTTTACCTTCCCAGTTCCTAGCAACCACATCTTCAAGTTATAATTTGTCCATAAAAAAAGCTTCACTCTAAGCTGAGTTCACATAACTAAGCTTCACTCCTGTCCTAGCCTAATTCAGTTTTCTCTCTTTCTTTCTTTCTTTCTTTCTTTCTTTCTTTCTTTCTTTCTTTCTTTCTTTCTTTCTTTCTTTCTTTCTTTCTTTCTTTCTTTCTTTCTTTCTTTCTTTCTTTCTTTTCAAGAAAAAATAACATTTCTTAAGTTTCAAGAAAAAAAAAATGTTACTGCTTGCTATGTATGCATGCATAAACCTCTCCTCATGCTGCATTCGCTCTGAATGTATACACCTTAAACCTTTACTTTTGTGTACTGGTGCTTGCTGAAGGATTTCATGATGAAGGGAGGAGCTCAGAGGCAATCTCATCCAAGCATGTAAATACCTAAAGGGAGGATGGAAAGAGGAGGGAGCCATACTCTTTTCATTGATGCCCAGTGACAGGACCAGAGACCATGGGCACAAACTGAAACACTGAAAGTTCCTTCTTAACATCAGGAAACACTTTTACGCTGTGAGGGTGACTAAACACTGGCACAGGGTGCCCAGAGAGGCTGTGGAGTCTCTCTCTTTGGAGGTATTCAAAAGCCATGTGGACATAGTCCTGAACAACGTGATTTATTTAGGTGTCCCAGCTTGAGCAGGTGGGTTAGAGCAGATGAGCTCCAGAGGAGGCCCTTGCCAGCCTCAAACCTTCTGCCATCCAGTGCAAGTGTCTACTGTACATGGTTAGAGCCAGTGCATCCAGGCAGCTTAACTTCTTGCACTGGAATAATATTTATTCCTTTTTTTGCAACCAGCACAATTTAGGCAGCTGACATTGTAGGCACATGAGCAAAATCCTAAAGCATACTGTGAACTAACAAACAGTCATGATTTGTCATGAAATCCCAACAGGAGGAAAAGGATGACTGATGAAATGGTTTGAAGCCCACCCTTTCATTGGCCCAGCTGTTCTGGTAGTATCCCGCCGCTGGAGGCAGAGAGTAATTTTCTTGTTGCAAAGGGAATTACTGCGAGACCTCAAAAGGTGTGCTGCGAGATAGCATGCTGTCTCAAGACAGCTATTTTAGTCACTTGACAGAGTGGTGTAATCAAAAGATTATGCAGTAACAGCAAGACTGTTGATGCATGTGCAATGCCACCACTTACTTCAGGCTCTTGATAAATGATTCAGCCAGACAGCCTATGGGGTCAGTGTGCACAGTACAGCAGGATGCCCAGGTCTAGTGATGGGGATTGAGAACAGAACTTCTGAGCTTTCTTAGCTGCTTGTTACACACTTCTTTTGGCAGGTGTGGCTTTTGCTTCTCTTCTCTCACTTGTAAAATGCAGCATTTTCTTCCCACTGTATTGTAAGGATTAATTAGTTGGCATTTAGAGAGAGTTTCAAAGAGGAGTTAATAGGACAGTGTTAAATCTAAGACACAAGAGAGTACAATCTATTTGGTTTTTTATCTGAGCAATCTCATTGCTGTCAGAAAGCCAAATTTCTTTTCTAATCTAGGAAGTGAAATCCTGGGAGGTGAAAAACTTCTGCAGCTTGCATTTGAAAATTTGATCTAAAATCTTACGGACCATAATTTCTGAACTGTGGCATGATGAATTAAATCAAAGTAAAGAAGCTGAATATGTAACTTTATTTTTTGTTCTGAGCACTCAGCGGCTCTCACTAATGTTAAGAGGAAATGTGCAAAGTTTTTTGGTTTTATTTTCTTTTTTTTAAATGAGGTCACTTAAACAGCTGCTTCAAGTATGGAATTAAGAAGCTAACTTTGGTTATCTTGGCTTCTCAGAATATTAAAAAATTTAAGAAGGGCTTTCATTATATAGGGAAATAATAATGTGCCTTCTCTGAAGACTTCATCCATAAATAAATTCTTGTAAGCGGGGCTTAATATCAAATGAACAGAGTCTGCAGCTACAGCAGGTGTTTGAAAGTCAAAGAGTGGCACCAATAAGCATAATTTAAAGTTCATTAGCATCAGTGGAAGAAAAAAGTATATTTTTTTGTTAAGTTCTGTAGTTTAGTTAGAGCTTTACAAGGGCATATGTGCATTGGTAATTTTAAAATTATATTTTTAACAGCAGTGTAAAAGTGCTTTTTAGTCATTACAATATTATTTTGAAAATTCAGGTTTAAAAAAAAAGTATAGATGAAAAGAAGACTTCATTAAAACAATTAAATAGCCCTGAATGCAGGGCTTGGCTATGGTATCTCTGCAGGGCTTGAGCAAAAAACAAGAATCCCAGGGGTGGACTCTTAACACCACAAGAGGCGTTTTGTCTTCAAAGGCCATCAGCAGAAACCCCTGGATGCAGAATCTTCCTGTTCAGTGCCCAGGCCTCCTGCGACTACAGAAATAACACATGCTGGGGGTGCGTATCCTGTTGGGATTGCACACAAAGTGCAGCCCTGTGTGCCACTCTGCCAGCCCCTGGGGAGAAGTGGGGACAGAAGAAGCCTGTCACTCTGACTGCCGGCTCCCCCTGTCCATTAATCTCCAGACTGTTGTGTTGCAGCTGTGCTGAAATGTATTCCATACACCAGCTGTCAGCCTAATGTGACTTGAAATGGGCTGCTGTAATAAACCATTATCAGAGCACTTGAGGAGAATGTGAGCCTTGACCTTATCTGGATAATTATCTAATAGAGTGCAGAGAGTGATCCCTTTAATTGGTGTTGTCATCCTTTGCAGCCATGGCAGAATGTGCTGGCTTGGACAGTTACTGATTCCTAGGGTGTCCTCACGCTTTTAATATCAACATCCCCCTTGCAGTTCTGTAGACTTAGCTATAGATGAGAAACACAGAAATGATAAATGAATTTTATTGGAAACATTTTGAAAATTATGTCATTTCAGTGGTTGCTAAAGTGACTCCAGCCAGTTCTTGGCAATTATTAATGTTTTAGGCAGTGTTATGTAAGAAATCCCTGAATATAACAAGCTTAGGTTATGGTCAGCAGACTGTCAAAGTGCAGATCTGCTTGGTCAAGACAAGTTTTTCACCCCTTCCCGACCCACTGTCAAGAAGGCAAGAGGCTCAGCTCTTCCAGAACACAGATTTACACATTTTGCTTACCGCACAGAAACAATTCCATCTTTGGCAAAGGATGGTTCAGGTAGGATTCAGCAGTATGTCCATAACAGTTTGTTTCCTCTGGTGGTGAATGGGGGCAAAGCAGAGGACCCAGACAAGTTCTATTTGCGCGACTTTATTTAAGAGCTTTCCAAAACTTTGTTTTTCAATGTGCAAAGAAAGCATTTTGTGAGAATCTGTATGTGTAGGTGGGAGAGTAGCTTTTAAGTTGTTCTTGTCTTGTGTCTTTCATCTGCTTTCTGTTGCAAGTTCACCTAGTGGGAAAAATGGTGGCACTCCTTTTTGAGTAGCAAAATGCACTATCAGTTCCCAATACAGGCACTCACATTTTTTAGACCGTGACAAAATTCTGCCAGTGTTCACATGTTAGTCATATAAATACAATTAATAGTGATTTAGGTAGAATGTAACTGAAGTTTAATCCCAAGTCAAGTTTATCATCTTGGAAAGAAGTCTCTCATAATCTGTATTGCTATCAAGTTTCTGGTCCATATCGTACTCTGAAAGGTCAGATTCTGGAAAGCAACATCCATGGTTTTAATAGGTGCTACTTTTTAAAAATACGTTGAACAATTTTTTTACTGGATAGTTACGGTGTTGGAATAGCATTTCATTTTTTATCTTACCAAGAAGTCCTTCTCCAGTCCATACACTTGGACATTTTGCCTTGTATCTCCCTCAGAACCAGGTGGCCAGAAGAAAATAAATGAATGGTCTCATTGAAGATGCTTATGTTTTATTTTTTCATGCTTTAGGCATTTTTTCCTTAATAGGTTATGAAAATACTCTGATCATCCCTTTATGTTAGCAAATTTATGTTACTTTTACTTGATTTCTATGTTTTCCTAATGAATACTATATAATACACTATAATGTTATCAGCTTTTTGCTTACACCCACTGAGAGATTTCAGATGTGAATAGCAACTCATATTTCAGACTCTGAGAAGACTGGAAACTGAATGCACTGAGAGTTTTAAAAAAGTTTTTAGATAACAAAAGTCTTTGATTTTTTTTATTTTGCATGCATATAAATAAAAATACAATGCAAAGATTGTTCTTAGTTAACAAAACAAAGATTTAAAATGCAGCAAACAAACCCCTTGTGCCAATGCTGTGAAAATAAAGTAACTGTGTGAGTGAGTAGTGATGTAGGTCAGTTCAGCTGCTCCTCATATTCGTTGTGACAGTTATTGGAATAGCTGGAGGCGGAGTGGTCACTGATACCCTATCCTGTATTTAGAGTTTTAGATGCTATGGCATCAACAGCAAGACCAACAGGGAGCACTTAAAAGGATATTGGTGATACAGAGGTTGAATTTCATCCTGAGAGGAGGTAATGATTCTCATGGATTTTGGTGTTGAGACACAATTGACAAGGCAATAGGTACCAGATGCTTATGGTTTTTTTCTCTTGTTACTGCTTTTATGACACTCAATTTATTTGTTCCCCAGTTCTCCACATTTCCCTACTTAATGGTGTATATTAAGGAGAAAAACATTAAAAAGGGATAGATATCAGATATTATTGTAACAGAAACAATTTAATTCCACATAAATCATAGTCATTGACTTCCTAGTTACATTGACTAAGCAATCAAGGGTGAACATAGTCATTTTAGGTACTGGGCAAACAGAAAATCATAGTTTCCATCTTATCCTGAACAGTTTAGTGGACACTCAAAGCATATGTAGCATGAGGGGTACCCCAGACAAGAATAACAGAAGAAATATTGTGGAGTTCTGTGATGTTTTATTTGAGTGGTAAAGGTAGTGGAATGGAGGCAAACACTGAGAGGGAGAGAGATAATGGTAGACTGGAAAAAACACAAGGTGATAAAACTGGGCTGAAGTGAAGGAACAGGGATTCAAGGTAGGTTTGATTTTGCTATTATTGCATGTACCATTTTTTAATACAGCACTTAAAAAATAACAAATTCATTTGAGAAGTGGACTGGGTTTTTTTAGCACAGGCCACAGTTTCAGGAGTATTAAGTAATATATGCCATTGCCACCAGAACTGGCATATTCTCAGCTCTACTTCTTGTGTGGAAATAAATATTGTAACTTAGAAACATATAAAGACCCCTAAAATGAGTGCAGATCTTCTCACTTCACATCAAGTCTGATGCCTAGGCGATAAATGTCTCATCACTGCAGATCTGTATCTCCTTGATAAGTAATCTAGTAGGATAAAAAGGTTGTTTTGGAATACTGTAAAATAAAGGGCACATAGCAAGACCTTTCAGCTGATGTTCACAGCTAAAGGTGAGAAGAGGGCAGAATGATGACTGGTGAGGTTTGGAGTTGCACTATGCCTGCAACTTAATAGCAGTTATCAGTAGTCAAGAGAGATTGTGAACAGTCTGTTCTATTAATATTACTTCATAATTCTGTGTTCTTGGCTGTAATCCTTTCTTTACAACTGTTTGTCTGAGAATTGACTTCATTTTCACACAAGTGAGGAAAACCATCTCATCTGTACTGCCATGTTACAAATATGAATTACCACTTTACTGGGATCTGTACTTCATGATCATGGCTCTTGACCTAGCACAGACAGCCATGCTAGTACAAACTTGAAACTTCAGCACAAGGTGCAAGTCCAATTCCATGCTGCATGCAGAGTGTGGTACCCCAAAAGTAAAATCAAGTGAGTTATCATTGCTTTCAGTAATTAGTTATGCTGCCTTAATCTTGCAGCTCTTTGGACCTTCATGAGCCTTCTTCTGCAGGATAAAAGCAAGATTTAATTTGACATTGACTTGACTTTGAGATAATTCAGTTTTTAGCAGCAAGTAGGTAAGATTTTAAATGCACTTGAATAAAATTTGTACTATGTGCTGATTCTCATTAAGGGATTAAACTATAAGCATTTTATGAAGTTATTCTTTATAAAGTTATTTTTATCAAGTTACTTTTAATTGACAAGAAAAAAAAATATAGAGGAACTCAAAATAGAGGGAAGTGCCATTATTCAGAAGCTTCCAACCAGGAAATTATTTGTCTATTTTGAATATAAAAACTCCAAGTACTCTATATTATACAGAGATCATGCTGGGCAAACTTTATTCAATTTCTTTTTTTTTCCTGGGCCCTCTAATAAAAAATTCACCTGGAACATACTTCAATTTCTTGGGTCATTATTCCCTATATGAGGACCCTGAACGTGAAGAATAAAGGAGTTATACTTTCTTCCTCTTTTTCTTTACTGCTTCATCTGTGAAAGCTGGCAGAATTCACAGTGTTCATTTGGGTTTATTCCATAGGAGGCTGAGAATCTGCCTATGGGCAACAGGGCAGTGAAGGGGCTGTTGAAGAATAAGCCAGCAAAAGCCTTGTGATTTAAAGATAAATTCTCTCCCGAAAAAGGCCATTGTTTTTCATATGTATCGTCGGCAAAGGTTACCCGATATTTCGTAGTGTTTTGCTCTCTGCTGTGTGGAGTTGCATAAGCTGTTTTTATTTCACCTTTTGCCCTGCTGTGATAAAAGTCACCTCCCTTCCAGGTCTCATTTCGTCTAGTCCCAGTGGTCCGTGTACTGTCCAGGGAGGATGAAAAAGAAATAGCTTCCTCTCTGAAAGAGCAGGATGACCTGACTAGTGTTAGACGGCTAAGGATAAGGGAAAGGAATGGTTCGGGAAGGAGAATTGTAGGGACAAGGATGAAGCTAGAAAGCTCTCTGAGTCTTGTCAGGAGGTGAAAGGAAGCTGTGCTGGAGCTCAAAAAACAAATGGTGACACTGGGAAAAGCCTCGGAAAGAAACTGGTTTACCAGGTCAGGGAAACATCTTCAAAACCTTAAATGTCGAATTGGAATGATTTTGTGCTTATTTATATTCTGCTAAAGAGAACCTGAATTGTTGTATACTAATAATAGTAGATGGCAGCACCAGTCAAATATTCTATTTAGAGAGCAGCAATCACCTCATGGGAAATGCGTAATATATGTACAGGTATTCAAAAGTGGCCCCAGTGAGTGAGATAACTGTGAGCTAGTTTAAATGTGATACAAAATGATAAAATCTATTATAAATAATAACTATTTCTTGCTATATAGTTATTTCCCATTTGAAGCATATGGTATATGCCTTTTTTCACTTCAGTCACAGCGCTTCTTTTGTATTCAAGCTTCATATACTGTTAACAGTTTGTATAAATCCATTGAATTAAAAGATACTGTGTACAACAATTTGTTTTAATTATGAAATACCATGTGTTCTATTTAACTGTGTGTTTAATGAATGGCTATTTAATTAAGGGTTTTAACTCAGGTAATCAGTTTGCATCACTGGGCAACAAGTAATCAGTTTATAACATGCACTTGAACAGTCAAAAAAGCATCAGGCAAACCTTTTCCTGATAGCATTTATTGGCTAATTAAGTGATCTGGACTCCAGGGTAAGAATAAAACAGGAAATAGATGGTAGGTGGGAAGGATGTTAGAGGAAGACACTTGACAGAGCTTATCGTAAATGTTGGTCGGGGCTTGTCGTTCACTGTGTAAATATAAATTCACCGAAGACACTATATCACATGTGGAAAAATAATGTCTTGTACCTTTGCCTATCTTTTGAAAATACATTACAACTCTAATAACGAGACACTGAAGTTATTTTTTGTTTGCTATGACATAAAAGAACACATCAGTTAAGATTTTTTTTATGGTAATATTAAAATCCTTTATTTTCCTTTTTTTTTCCTACTTGTTTTCTTTTTCTACTTCTGCCACATCTTAAATGATTTCTGTTTGAATGAAATTGATTATACATTTCAATGAAAAAAACTGCTGTTTACATGAGTACATTTCAGAGCACATGCAATAACTGAGTATACTCACAATCTAAGGCTGATACACCTTCTAAAGGTGTAAAGTGAGGTTAAAAAGATTTGTATGATTATGAACAGTGTCTTCCTTTGATGTCTCTGCTGTCATCCATTTGGATTATTATTTCATGCACTTTAAGGATAAAGGGGGCCATTCTGATAAAAAAATTTATTCTTTGTAGGCTGTAAGATTTCAGCCAACAATCCTAGTATTTGTTTCAAAAGCTGTGGCTGATCTATTGAATCATTTTAGAAAGACAGTCAGTCTAAAAATAGGAAGTGATGCATAGTCCAATACAATGCTGGAAAGTTCCTCCAACATTTTATTTCCTTTTTTGTTTAAATTTTGCATCTTATTGCTCAATTTTGTTTACTTTTCTTCTCCTGAGCCTACTTGAACTGCCATTTAAAGAGGCTTTCCTTCTCATGCAGACCCTTTTTATATACCTTAGCTGAAGCTTTTCAGATTGTTTCTTCCCGGTAGTAATTTAAATTAGGCAATTTTTTTTTTTTTTTATTTCAAAAAAAAAAGGTTTGGGTGATGCTTGTGATTTGTAAAAAACTATTCTAGTTTAACTGAGAGACTAAAACCAAGCATGATCCTGAACTGAACATGGGGAAGTGCCATGGATTTGGTTATTAGTTTTACCTTTTAAGGGTTTTGGATTTAATAAAACAAATTAAATCTGCTACACACCACATGAACTATTTTCTTTTGTTTGTTTTAGCTTATGGCAAATACCAGTTTTGAATTTAGACTGCAAGAATAGATTCCTTCTCTCCTGCATCATAGAAGAACTAAGTCATCATGCGTGCAAGACAAGCAAAACATAGTACATCATAAATAAGTGCAATAATATTGCATATATTAAAGTTCTTTTCCCAGGACCCTTTCTTCATGGCCTAGTAATAAAGCATTTTTCCCTTTTTCATTTTGCTGGGGCAGAGGAGGATGAGGTTTTTTTCTGTGTAAGAGTTTTGGTAGGGGGTATTAGAAGGTTTTCTTTTTCTGTTCTTGGTATAACTCCAAAATAGTTATGTTTTCATATCAGCGTAAAAGTACTTTCACAAAATCATACATCTGTACTGTATGCGGAGTGAAAAAATTGTTTTTCAGCTTTTATGGCTATTTTAGGCAGATTTCTTTCTGGACTTTCTGCTCATGTCACAATTTCAATTTTCAGACATTCAGTGGCTCTTTGACTGAATTCTAAAAATGCAAAGAAATGAACTTGAGTTGGAGTCTTGAGTTAGGTAAATCATGCTTAGATGTAATTTAAAAATAAATGAAACTTTAATTCTGCTTACTAAGAGCCTAACAGCTTCTGTAGTAGAAAAAAATATATCAGTGATCATAACACATTTCGCTGTCTCAGTGGATTAATGTTTTACAGTAAGGGCTACCTATAGATGGCACCAAGAGTAAATACTAGAGGGGCTCTACAGAAGTGTTTTGAATCCAGTGTACTTGTGCTTCTGAAGAATCAGTAGTCAATAATTTTCTGATTATTTTCACATACTCTTACAGTAGCTTCATTAATTCATATGGCAAATAATTAAAATCCTTCATCTGACCTCAGCTGAATATAGAAATTGGGGACTGGATTCAGGAGATATTAGTCTAAATGGCCTTTGCCTTAAATTTTGTCCATCTAGATCTTGTGACAGTTCTGAAGATTGTAATGTCTTGCAGCACTGAGCAACAGCATCACCAGGCTCTCTGCTCCCATGTGTGCTGCTGAAGAAGATGGAGGGATGGAACATTGTCTCAGGTGTTTTTTCTTTATCCCAGTTGCATCCTGGTTCTCCTAAAACACAAGCAGAACTTTTCTGGGGGAAAATTAAGGGGTGCTGAGTTACATTAGGGATGGTCCCAGTAGTATACTCTTTCTTTCTGTGACCCTGTTCAGTGAAATGCTCTGAGACATGCTGGAAAGCAAAATTAGCCTTTGAGGCAGTGTGGCCCCTGGTTTCTGTGATTGCATTGTGACATGCATCACTCTTTGCTGTCAATCTCTCTGTCCAAATTGACTCTGCATCCTCAGTCATAAAGCTTGCAATGCCAACTGGAAGCATCATCAACATTAATAATGTGTTACTTTCCATCTTCAACTGTAAATAGAATAACCAAGAAAAAAAAAAGTCAGCAGAAACTGCACAAAGGAGTCTGTCCCAGTGTTATTCACCTTTATAACTCAAAGGAACATTACATTAAAGTACAGAGAAGTCAGGCTGACACTAGAGCAGGACTCTGGAGATTAGTACAGCTGTGAAAAGTCCATATTAGAAGTTTCCCTGTTTCTTTCTAGTGGAAAATAACAGCATTAAGGAAAAAATAATGGATGAAATAAAAAGAAATAAAAATTTCAGGATAACCAGTAACTATTTTTGTTTTTAAATTTATCTTTAAACCTGGAATTAAAATGTTAATAATGGCCTTCATGTTACATGAGTCGATAAGGGCCAGAGGCCTTGATTCAGCGTAGGACTTTTCACCATGTCACTCAAAAAATGCTTTTTATTTACGGAATTCAAAGAACTTCTTACATTTTTCCAGTTTCCTTAGTCTGTGCTAAGGACGATCTCAGTCTTTCATTCATAACTTGAACAGTTATCATCTTGAGTGCCGTCACACGACACCCACAGCATGGCCCGGGGTCAGACCCAGCCAGCATGGATTTAGGAGGGGCAGGTCCGGCCCAAACAACCTGATCTCCTCTTATGAGCAGGTGACCCATGAGGGGAAAGCTGTGGACTTTTTCTCCCTGGACTTCAGCAAAGCCTCTGACACCATCTCCCATAAGCATACACCTGGAAAAGCTGGCAGCCCATGGCTTGGACAGGTGCACTCCCCACTGGATGGCCAGGTCCAGAGTGGTGATGAATGGTGCTACATCCAATTGGTGGAAGGTCACCAGTGGTGTTCCCCAGGGATCCAGGTTGGGGCCAGTCCTGTTTAATACTTTTATTGGTGATCTAGATGAGGGGATTGAGTCTACCTTTAGCAGATTTGCAGATGACACCAAGAAGGGAGGAGTGTCGATCTGCTGGAGGACAGGAGAGCTCTGCAGAGGAACCTGCACAGGCTGGATAGATGGGCCAAATCCAACAATAAGAGATTCAACAAGACCAAGTCCACACTTTGGCCACAACAACCCCAGTGCCAAAGGCTGAGTGGCTGGAAAGCTGCCTAGTGGAAAAAGACGTGGAGGTGCTGATTGGCAGTCAGCTGAACATGAGCCAGCTGTGCCCAGGTGGCCAAGACGGGCAAGGGCATCCTGGCCTGTGTCAGCAACAGTGTGGCCAGCAGCACCAGGGCAGGGATTGTCCCTCTGTGCTCGGCACTGGTGAGGGCACACCTCGAGTGCTGTGTCCAGTTCTGTGCCCCCCCTGCTTGGGAAGGATGTTTAGATGCTTGAATGGCAACAAGGCTGGTGAAGGGTCTGGAACACAGATCATGTAGGGAGTGGCTGAGGGACCTGGGGGTGTTTGTTTAGCCTTGGGAAAAGGAGGCTCAGGGAAGACTTTATCACTCTCTACAACTCCCTGAAATTAGGATGTAGCCAGGTGAAGTTCAGTCTCTTCTCCCAGGCAACTAGCAGTAGGATAACAGGACACAGTCTTAAGCTGTGCCAGGGGAGGTTGAGGTAAGAAGCAGTTCTTCACAGAAAGGGTGATTTGATACTGGGATGGGCTGCCCAGGAAAGTGGTAGAGTCACTGTCCCTGGAGGTGTTTAAGGACAGACTGGATGTGGCACTCAGTGCCATGGTCTAGTTGAAACGCTTGGTCATAGGTTAGACTTGATGATCTCAAAGATCTTTTGCAACACAGTTGTTTCTGTGAGTATGTGATTCTGTAAAACATTGTGCAAATGAGGTGAATGGCCATGTGCTACCACCTGTCTGGAATTCACCTTCTCAGATTTGTGTGTACAGAATGCACACCAGATGTTCGAAGAGCCTCCAAAGTAAAATAAAAAAAGCCAAGATTGAGGTATAAATATTTAAATTTATCTCATGGAGGACAAATTTTTGACACTGCTCATCTACTGTAGTTTTTCCAAGCACTTCATCTCTTCTAGCACTGATCCTGTAAATACGGAGAAACTGTATTGTAGTGTTTGTTTTGGAGAGAGTTCACAGCATTGAGGTCAGTCCATGAGATGAAAAGGGGGAAAGAAAGGAAAGATTAATTTTTTCAGGAAATAATTGCCTCAGAGTACATTTTTCTTTGAATGTTGGCTTAAATATTATTTCCATCATACAAATACATTTTCCTTTCTTAATGTTCATTTCATATCACTGGACTTCAGGCAACAGATTTTCTATGCAAGAGATATATACACAAGGGGGTTTTGATTCTTTGCTATCCTTCTTTCCAAGAGCAAGTCTCAAATACCTACCATTTGGGGGGTTTAATACTCTAGTAAAGCTTTATTCCTTTATCGCACAACAGATTTTCTGGTTTGTTGGTTTCAAAAACCTTCCACAAAATAGGTTTCAAATGCAATGCATGGCAGTGCCATTTTGGTTGAGTGCTGATGCAAAACGTACAATCTATAAGGCTATTACACTGCTAAAGCCATGTAACTTTCTTTTAAAAATTAAACATTTTGTTTTCTAACAGACAAAGCCTGACATGGCATGTGCCATATTCTCATAGTACTACGTCTCTGAGTATCTCAGCCGTTTTTAAAATAATACGCGTACTGTGCTGTAATTATTTTGACAGTGTTTTAAAAAGTTGAAAACATTGTGTGCTATTTTAATGGTATTATTGCCTTTATTTTTCTTAATTGGCATTTTATGATTTCATTCCAAATTCCTTCTCACTGAAATAATTAAAGTTTTAATTGTTTCAGTGTAACTGCAAGGGGATATGTAACTCTTCCGAGCCATGATATCTGACTTTTGAACTGTACAAATACGTGTGAGTAGCACTAGTGATACCAGCTGAAACAATGAAATTATGTTAATACTTCCTACTGCCTATAGTGACACCAAGCCACCATGGGCATTTTGTGTTTGGACAGTAAATTACTTTGGATAACAGAGCAAAGAGTGAAATTTCCTTATCTTCTCCAGTTGTTTAGGCCTAGCTTCTCTCTCACTTGTACAGTTTCACATAAAGTATTCTATTCTGTGTGTGCATTTTTCACACATTTGGTTATAAATACATAAAGTTATAGTGGAATGGAAAGGAAGTGTTATTGTTTGTACTTTAAAATTTCCTATGTAAATTCCATTCTTTTTTTATTATGCTCCAAGCTGATGCACAGTTCTTGTTATTGCTGCCTTTGTCTTCATATAATTTTATATTTTTATATTCCAGTATTCTCTTTAGGCCATAAGTGTGACTCTGATGTGTTTCAGTTTTCAATAACTCTATTGAAGTATTAATTCTTAATGTATAGGGATGCTCTGGACTTAAAAAGATACTTCTGTTTCTAAAATGTATTTTTCCAGAAAAGAGTCGATGCATTTTGATGTGATAAAAAACACTCATACATTTCCTCTAAATCTACAAGTCATGCATATTATAAGGCCATGTAGTAATGTCAACATTTAAACAGTTCCATAGTGACTCCTAATTGCTCAATACAGCCAGCAGCTAATTTATGAGTTTAATCATGGTAAGTTTATCAAATTAAAAATATCTTCACATTGAGAAAGATATGACACATTTAGCACACAGTACTTTCTATGTTTGTTTGGTTTGATGCTTAAATCTCCAGTGATAGAGCAGCAGATGACAAAATGTCTGGGGCACAGATAATTTTTTGTGTCTTCTAGGCCATTTTTTTTTTTTAATAAAACACTCAATAGGAGGCTTGCAATTTCTCTGTTTTATGCAAATCCTGAATTAAAAAATTACCTGCCATTTTTAGGTGAAATAGAATTTAGTAGGTTTGTGAAGTAGTTTTCTTAATTAAAAGGAAAAAAAATACTGCATGGTAACTGTCTTTATTTTCCGTGTGAACTTCATACAATTTTAAATTTAAGTGAAGGAAAAGCATAGTTGCCCTTATTTTAGCATGGAGGAAAACAATTAGAGAGACACTCCAATAAAAGAAGCAAAAGCTGTGAGAGATGGGGAAAAGAAACTGGAAAAGGCAGAATAAGAAAAATAGCTTCAAAATGTTAGGTTGCAGGGAGTCAAGAAAAACGGAGCAAGCAAACACTTCCTGCAGCAAGCCTTGTGTTCAGTGCTAAATGCTTCCTACCTCTTCACTGCCTCTTGGCTTCATTAACAGTACCAGCTGTCAACAAGAGACAAACACCCCAGAAAAGGCCTTGCCCTTCTGAGTGGTTGAGATTTACTTGCTCATATTTTTCTCCCTGATGCTCCACAGTTTTTAAAATCAAGAATATCCCAGATATGTTTCAAAGCCATGATGTACCCACCCCCCGCCCCAAAAAAAAAAAAACCAAGTTGTTGCTTGTGAATTGGTGAACGGTATAAAGAATACAGCTGACTCCTAAAATGGTGTTTTCAAGCCTTCATCCTGTTCAGTGAAAGACTACCCATGAGCACACCACCACATGCACTTGTTCATGATTTCCTGCTGTAATGCTAACAGTGAATATCCCCCCGGGCTGTGGGAGCAGGGGAAATAGCCTCACTGGGCTCTATGCTCTCCTTACTCACTGCTTTCAATTGCCTTCCCACAGGCTAAATAATTTGGTTTAGGCTTATGAAGTAGTGTGAATTAATCTCCAGACTGACTTTATTTCACTGCTTAGTGCTAAGCAGCTGGCAAAAGACTTGTTTTTTTTACTGAACCATTCCTCATTTTCTCATTGTCTTCAGTAAGATGAAGGAGCAGAAAGGTGGACATGATTATCAATTATGATTATCACTTACATCTGCTTGAAATTCTAGATGCTTGATAAGTCTGCTTGTTTTAGTGAATATGAGAAAAACCTTTTCATTAAAAAACCACAATTTTTTGATTCTTATTTTGGTACGTCTTACTGTATTAATGCAGTCTCTAAGAACACGGTGATTGTCACATACTACCTGCTAGAAGGCTGTACTACCTACAGCTTTAAGTTTCTATAAGTTCTAAGCAGATTAATCTCTCAGTATCCTTTGCATAAAGATTTCAAGTATGGAAAGGCTTATTTAAATGGGTGCAACACTTGCTGCTCATATATTTACTTCTGGGATGCTTATGGCAGCTGTATCTGCATCCCAGTGTTGCATAAACATTTACATGTTCCAGAGCTTTCAACATGAGCAAGTGTAACTTCCTTCCATGATTCTGCATTTATTTGCATTTATTTTTATTGTTAGAATAAATAAAGGCCAATTTGGATGCTGTCTAAGCTATGCAGGTCTATTAGAATCAGCTCTTCTTTTGTCCTCCTAAACAGCTCCAGCTGACGTGTGGGGTATGTCTGTGTGTGACTGAGCAAAACTGCTCTCCTTAGGTCACAGGGAGCACAACCCAGGCTGTAAGTGGAAAGAACCCAGCATGTGCCTGTGCAGTTAGGATTTTTTAGTTTAGAAATGTGCAGTAGGCATCACCTTCCTCATCATGAAGGAAATTTCAAATATAATTTACACAAATGCTTGCAGAATAGGTCTCAAGATTCTTTTAGGCAGATACAATTGCTTGTATTCATGCAGAAAGCCCCTGTTCTCTGTCATGCCCTTGGTTGTAATCTCCATAACGTCCTAGCTGGGAGAAATTCTGTCTGTAACTAGCAAAGCATAAAGGCAACTTCATTTACAGTAATTAGGCCCTATCCACCAGTTTATGAACACACCCAAAAGACAACCCTTTTCCTCTGGAGGCCAAGGGAAGGAGACAGTCTTCCCTGAGACATGGTGTTGTCAGCTATTTCAAAGTTGTTCCAGGAGGCGTGAGTTAGGGACAACTTTAGCCATTCTTCTTGTAAATGTATACAGTGCAAAAAGGTTATGAAGGGGGTTAAATTCCTTACTTTAGTAAGACATCCTGGGAAATGTGTTGCTGCCTTTCTGTGCAGAAAAGATATTTCCTCCAGCAGATATTTTGAATGTAAGGAGTTTGAGCTCTTATGTGGGTCAACACAATGTAACTTTTCACCTTCCAGTTTATAGAGATAATGTTGTCTCATAAATATAAGTTCTTAGACCAAACAGTCTCTCAGTAATTTCCACTAAGGTTTTCTACCCAGTGTATCAGCTTGGTTTACTGGTAGCTTTTATAATGAGGGCAGCTACACGAAAAGCTTAGAAACAGATTTTGAATTTAACACTTGTGGGCAGGGTGTAAAGGCTGACAGACAGCTCAGCATGGACCAAGACACAAGCAGAAACTCTTGCACAGTGTGTTGCAAAAAAAAAAAAAGGAGACATCACAGCATGGGAAGACGCAATGACCAAAATCTCTTGGCATCTCTGAAGATGGAGAGAAAATATTGAGGTGGAGAACTCTGTGCACAGAAAAATAATGATCTACTAGATGAAAATTACTTATGGCTTACTGGGCACATGAAGGTGGGGTGAAGGATATTGTAGGTGGTTATGTGTATTGTCACCCTTAAAGAATAAAGGAGGTGTTGTAGGACAGCACCTGGCTTGGGGAGGACGCTGCCCTGCCCATGCTGGAGGCACACCTCTGCCTGCCCCAGACACAGCTCAGCCCTGCTGCTCGCTGATGGTCACTGGAGCCAGCACCACGTGCTAAAAGCAGAGCTGGGATTCAGCCCCTGCATCATGGGCAGGGGTGTGTGCCCTTGGTGGGCAGTGAAGGTCTGGCACTGCAGCCTGTTGGTGTTGCACAGGAAATGGTAGGTCTGGCTTCCAGGCCAAATTGAAATAGTTGGGTGTTTTGGGGACATTGGTGGTTTTGGGGTGCTAATTGCCTCGTGCTGTATTTTGAAGTGTAAAGAGGCAATTAGCAAGCTGGATTTTAAGGAAATACACTACTGTGGTTCATGCTTACTGCACTATAAGTAACTAGCAATGCAGTCTCCAGTAGTGTGTGCAGAAAAGGCAGTAAGTTTTATTTCTTCACAAAATATTGTTGTATTTGTTTGAGGACACAGGCAGAGAGATAACATGCCAACAGAGGGAATAGTGTGCTTGAGTTTTGCTGGGATTTTTGTTTTTCCTTAAGGGAACTGGATTCACTGTAAGGAGAGGTAAGTGAGCAAAGTAAAAGGAAAGAATAAGGGAGTCATTGAGAAGAGAGGAAGAAGACAGAGCTGCAGAGTGAAGACAAAGTGTGAAAAGAACATTATTTAAATGTAGCATTGTTATTAGAGTGAATGCATTATTGACTGGACAATGTTAGCAGAAGTTTAAATAACTTAATTGGTCTGTTAATCATTATCCAGGTTGCTTTCTCTTGGGTTGCTTTTTTCTTGGTTTTTGCAGCAGATATTCTACATGTAGAATGTGAGGCCTTTAGTATTTGCTATGATAATATGTGACCGTACTTCAGAACTTCCTGTTCTACAAAATCATTATATACTTAATAAAACTTACGAAACAGAGGTACTGTGTGCTTTTAGGAGGAAAACAACCCAAACACCTACACCAAACCAAACCAAAACCACACCTCTATCCTTATCTGACTAAAAACCTACACTGAAACCCCAGTAGCTAAGCAGTCATGATTGTCCAAAAGAATTTAGTGAAATGGATTTGTTTTGTACCTGACATGACTGCTGTAGCAAGTGAAGGTTCATGTGCCTGTCACCTCAAAAGGAATGGGGGGTGCGGTCATTAACAGGTGCCTCTCTCTCTCTCCTGTTAGTATCAGTGTCTCATACACCTTTCTGAACATCAGGTTCACTCTCAGCTTTTCCTATTCTCTTTTTATCCCTCAGCCTCCACAACTCCCTTCTGATCAGGTTAAGTTGTTTTCATTTGTGGCAATCATTCATCAGTTTATTCTGAGTACTTCTACAGCCAAAACAGAAATCCATTAAATCTATATAGCAGTTTAATCTCAACCAATAATTACTCATTAATCTTGCTGAAAATACACATTTTCTTCAGCCCATTGCCAAGGCACAAGCTTGAGGAAAAAACAGTGAAGCATTTAATCAGTTTTTTAAAGTTTTTTCATGACAAATTATGTCTGACAGATTAAAAAACTAGGTCCACTGCATTGGTGTGCATTCAGTTTTTAAAAAAATGATTAACTGTATGTCAAGCTGTCAAAGAAATTTTGCATGAAAAAAAGAGGAGTTGTTAACATTATTATGTCTATGCCCAGTGATTTTATAATGTCCATTTTAAATATACATGGAAAAAAGTCAGCACCATACAGTAATTTTTACAAAATGGAGTTTTGTAACTATCAACAGAGAAGCCTGAATCATCTTTTATGTTCATTCACACCCTCCCCCAATTTTTTCTCCCATAGGTTTTACTTTAAAAACACTTTTGTATTTCCCTCTAAAATTTTTGTAACATCTGCTAGCTAATTGAATTGAACACAGATTTTGGCTTTTCTGTCCTGAAGAAGTTCTCCTTATTCTTGCTCTCCCATCAAAACATGGCTGCATCCTGGGAGACACAGTTTTTGCTGTTGGATTTGCTGACACAGGTAGGTCGTGGCCTAGGTTGTTTTAGAAGTCTCACACTTGCTAAATAATTCAACCTATTTTATGGCTATTTGCTTAATACCCAGTTTCTGTGGAGTTGGTAAAGTGTCTGACAAAAGGTCATATTGATTGCACTTCTCTCTGTTGAACTTCTGCTGCTTCCTGGTGCTTCTGTCAAGTATATCTTCACTTCTGATTGATTTTCTTAATTCAAAAATTGATGCAAAAAAGTCTTTTCTAATGAAAAGCATGTTTGTCAATATTCTCCACTCCCTTTATGGATTTCTGTTGTGCTGTTACTTTGACTACTAGCTCCTGACCTGTTTATATTCTGGTTTACTTGAAAACCCAAATCTTCATTCTCCAAACGTGTCATTTCATTTTGAAGATCTTTTTGGGAGCAGAAAGCAGCCTCATGCTATCAGACCCATACTGTATTTTTATATTCATAAAGGGAAGAAAAACAACCTGTTGTGAGCAGCAAGTCTTTATTTCTGGTCAGAGATTACTTCCCAGATAAAAGGATATTTTTCTTCTTTGCCTTGTGACACCAAGTCAGATTTTAAAAGCCTTCTACTTGTTCAAAGCGACTTGGAGGCTGAAGAAGTGACACTGTGTAAGACTGTATATGACACACACCGCTGCTGTGCACTTGTTCTGTGCATTCAAAGTATTGAGTCTTGAACCCTTTTTAGTTTCATTGAAAACCCATCATAATGTTTTGACTATTAGAAAGCTTCAGCATCACAGAAGTTGAACTTTTCTTGATGCTTGTATATATCATACAAGATGAAGCAAGTGAAACTGCGTTACAGACCTTATTTTGTGTTGTGGTGGTGAATTATTTCTGCCACTGATCACCGCACCAGTAATGGAGTACATGACTGTAATAACACATTTTCACATTTCATTTGTTAGTTCCAATATTGATTTAATCTTTTTCCAGTGCACCTTTAGACTTTCTTTGCAGTTAAATGCAGCAACTTTTGAGGATTCCTCTATTCAAACAATAATTTTTAACTGAAAAAGATCTTATAATTCAAGTGAAAATAGCACACTTTACCCAGTCGTCCAAGATTTTACACAGTTGAGCACATCCTCTCACTAATTTGGTTTTCCAGGATTCTGTATTGTTGAGGTGAGGTGTAATAAGAATGCATATTTAACAGCAGCACCTTCCCTCCCTCCATTTGTTACTGTTGTCCTAGAAGGATGTGAACTCAAACTCTGAACTGGCATCAAATTTGAAAGATCAGATTTTGATCAGGAAATCTTTACTAATAACTTGTTGATGTGAGGGGAGTGAATTGTTAGTCCAAGAGGAGACTGGTGACAAGTGGTGTTCCTCAGTGATTGGTATTGGGACTGGTGATGTTTAGCATCTTTGTTGGCACCATAGACACTGGGACAGAGTTCACACTTAGCAGGTTTGCTGATGATGTGATGAACACAACAGAAGGAAGGGATACCATCCAGCAGGGCCTGGACAGACTTGAAAGGTGGACCTTCGCAAACCTCATGAAGTGCACCAAGGCCAAGTGCAAGGTGCTGCACCTGGGTCAGGGAAATCCCAAGCATAAATATAGGCTGGGTGGAGAATGGATTGAGAGTAGCCCTGTGGAGAAGGACTTGGGGGTATTGGTGGACAAGAAGCTTGACGTGACCTGACAACATGTACTTGCAGCCCAGAAGGCCAACTGTATCCTGAAATGCATCAAAGGAAGCAGGACCAGCAGATCAATGGAGGTGATTCTGCCTGTCTGGTCTAATCTTGTGAGACCCCACCTGGAGTGCTGCATCCAGCTGTGGAGTCCCAAACAAAAAAAAAAAAAAAAAAAAAAAAAAAAAGGCCCGTNAGACATGGACCTGTTGGATTGAGTCAAGAGGAAGGCCACGAAGATGTTCAGAGGGCTGGAACACTTCTCCTGTGAAGACAGGCTGAGAGAGTTGGGGCTGTTCAGCCTTCTCAGAAGAAAAGGCTCCAGGGAGACCTTACAGCACCTTGCAGTACCTAAAGGGGGCCTACAGGAAAGCAAGAGAGGGACTTGTTACAAGGGCATGAAGTGACAGGACAAGGGGTAATGGCCCTAAGCTGAAGGATGGCAGGTTTAGGTTAGATATGAGGAAGAAATTCTTTACAATGTGGGCAGTGAGGCACTGGAACAGGTTGCCCAGAGAGATTGTGGGTGCTCCATCTCTGGAAGTGTCCAAAGTCCAGCATGGATGGGGCACTGTGCAGCCTGGTCTAGTGGAAGGTATCCCTGCCCAAGGAGGGGAGGGTTGAAACTACATGGTCTTTAAGGTCCCTTCCAACCAAAACTACTCTAAAATTCTATGATTCTTTCTTCTTATCCTAATGCATTGAATTCTGCATTGCTGGGCATCTAGTAGATTTTTCTCACGTTGTGAACAGGGAATGAAGCTATTCTGGATGACTTAACTAGCTGTAATGCCTATCAGTGCACCAGTTTTCTTCTGTTTTAGCTATAGATTGCAGGCTTCAAACCAGTCTCATTTGTCTTCATTACATTATAGCCATAAATGCACACAGATTGTAGAAACAGAATATTCATTTGAGGAAGAATTTCTTCAATTTCTCCTATTTTTACTGCATAAGTCAACAGCCAAGATTTGAAAACAAGGGGAAAAAATTTCCCAGCCTCATGATTTCTGTGTCCTGTTTTCATGCTTGCATTAAATCTTTAGAACAGTAAGGAGTACTAAGTAGTACAGAACAGCACTGACCACTGAGCTTTGCCTATGAGACATGGGTGGTGTGGGTTTCTTGAGACTAAGGTTATCTGAGATCCCATGGTTCTGATGGTCATTAAATCATGAACAGAAAAAATATGCAGATCGCATTCTCTGGAATAACCTACTTCTTTTCTGCCTTTTTTTGTCCCATCCCACTTCTGTAATACAGTGCTCAGAGCAGCTTTCTGTAACAAGGCTCTGCATAGGCCAGGTGATCTTGCAGGCATTCATGTTCTCTCCAAGAAACTGGGACTATCTTCAGCATGCCTTCTGAAATTGTTTTGCTTTCTACTGTGTGACTTAAAAGTGGCTCACATTCTGCAAAGTTCTTGCTAAGTGTTAAAAACATTTAGCAATACTTACAAAGGTGCTACAAAGTAGTAGGAAATGTCTTGGTAGTTCTTTTAACTAAGCTGGTTAGAAAATAGGCATATTGCCTTCTTGCTTACTGTAACTGAAGTGGTTATTCCCCCAAACAGGGAAACAGAGTAAGTCTTAAAGACTCTGTGGCCTGTAATATTATTTTTAAAGAATTCTGCTATTCATTAGTGTTACAGAACATAAAGAACAAAAGTTGGGGGAAATAAGTGCTATCTACTACTGTCTATTTAGACCCTGAAAAATGCTTTCTTCATTCATTATGCAAGAAAAAAAAAATCCCTGTTTATTCAATTTGCCTGAGTTAGTATGTCATGGAAAAAAAAATAGTAGGGATCTGCAGAGCCACCATGCCCAGTATCACACAAACCCTTTACTTACTCTTAGAGTGGTTATCCCCACAGGGTTATCAAATCAAGAGAGAAACATGAGTAAAATACAGTAAGAGATTGTGACAGAGGCCTGAGCTTCGGAAAAACATCTGAAGTTTCACGGTATTCCCAGGACTATTTCATGGTAACTTAGTGTCCCAGACCAGAAAATGTTAGTAGAGGAGAAGGAAAGATTCTGGAATAATCTCTGTGTGCATATGCATAGATTGTTAAGCAGAAGAACAGCACTGTCCCCTCTGAAAGGGTTTAGGAGGAAAAAACCCTACCAAAACTCAGTGCAGAAACTATCAGTAAATATCTTTATTTACTGATAAATTTATTTTTATTTTTTATTCAGTGAATATCTTTATTTACTTTATTTAATTTAAATGAAATAATCTTATTTCTGGTTGGTGCAGTGGTTTATCCTGTACATAGGTCCTGTTGGCTCATTACACACATTAAGCTAACCCTTGACTCTGGCCTTAGTACAACTGCTTTGAAATGTTCACAGATTTATCTTTCCTGAAAACACAGATTTCAGTATTGATGCTTTTCATTCAAATTACAATGAATCCACCTAGGCACTACACTCTTGATGTTTGGAGATATTTTAAATGATTCCTGATGAGCCAGCGTTAAAAGAATGGGAATATACATTTCTGTAGATTAAAGTGAGGTGTGGATGTGAGCATAAAAACACCAAATTGTAGTTCAGAGGTAACTGTTCATGTGCTGCATGAATGAAAGAAAAATCACACACCCAATCTCCTTTCTCAGTATTCTAACTAAAAAGTAGTTTTCCTTTTGTTCCAGTAGTTCAGGAATACATTATAGGGTTTCTTTCTGTTTCTATGTTCAAACTCTCAAAGTTTGCACAGCTTCAATGAGTCAAATACCAACAGAGCACTTAAGGAGTTGATCAGTTTTAAGTGTGTAGGAATTTCTGTGATTCAGAAAAGGTAGGCATTCTACCCATATACAGGAAC
The DNA here is from genome assembly GCA_013399225.1 of Rhipidura dahli. Classification (NCBI taxonomy): domain Eukaryota; kingdom Metazoa; phylum Chordata; class Aves; order Passeriformes; family Rhipiduridae; genus Rhipidura; species Rhipidura dahli. Next base: position 531,086 of record VXAC01005196.1, on the reverse strand, counting down.
AGTGTATGGGTTTTAAATGGAAATAGTTTTCCTCCCCTTTCGTCAATCAGTTTTATGAGAGATAGGATCCCTTTATATAAAGATAGCAATCTGCACAAATGTCAAATGATTGAACAACTCTTTCATGAATATGTGGCAATCCATTTTAATACCAGTCATTGATTTTGGCAATGAGAGTGAAATGCCTTTAAATTGTATTGATAGGTTAAATTTCTCTGTTAAAAATACTTCAGAATTGCCTGTGTGTTGTGCACTACTGCAATAGATGCCATGACTTTACAGTACCTGTTTTCTTATTTTTTTCAACAGAGCTTTCCTCAGGTAGTGATGCGTATTAGCTCACTGAGATGAGACAGGATGGTCGTTCACAGTATTTTAATGAAAGAGAACATGCTCAGGCTGCTATGTAATTAACTATCCCTTTGAGATATTCTTGCATGTGGAGTAGATTTTTTTCCTATTAAATTGCCATTTCTTTGTGACCTTTAATGTATCATAAACAGTCTTCTTTCTACATTCTAAGCAGCACTGAAGAACAACAATAAACTGTTGTATTGCTCTCCTTAAATGACACTTACAGCTTGGCAGAGTTACAAGGAAGCTGGTAGGCTTGCCATTCAGGAGCTAAAATAAAGGACTTACCCATTGCCCCCAACAACATTTTACTTCCTTGAAATTTTAGGAATACAATTAAATGTTGGACGTTCCCCTTCCAGAAGTTTCTGGGAGAAATGCCTAATTGTGTCCATTATTATTGTTGTTGTTGTTGTAACTATTATTATTTCATTGGCCTTGGCAGTTGTTTAAAATAGGTTTCTAATGCTAAACCTCTGAACTGCTTTGGTCCTATCTGTTTCTTACCTCTCTTCCCTTTTGGGGGGAAGATGAGGGCAACCCCTGCACCTATGTCTGCCCCAGGCAGTGCACATAAACCCAAGGAAGATTAGTAGAAGCCAAGTCAGCTATTTTTTGTCCCTTCAGCCTCTGAAATGCTGCTTTTCCTTCCTCAGTGTGTAAGCTGTGTCCTGTCAAATCAAGCAAAAGGGACCACAGCTTCACTGTGACATTTTGAGAGAAGGCTACGGAAGTGTGCAGTGAAATTTTATGACTCGCAATCAGTAGTAGTAAATACTAATGATAAAGGATGTTAAGTACATGGTCATTGTGGTTCAGAGAAAGGGGTGGCTATTTGGAAGTAGAAAGGAGCTGGTTTTTTGACCCGGATTGAAGATGGAATTTTAAAGAAAAGACTAAAATGCAAGCCTCTAGTCCAGTCCTGCAGCCTTTTACCTAAATATTGGCAGCAAATAACAAGGACTGTGTGCAAGGAATTATTTTTTAAATTAAAATGGGTATAAAAATTACATTAAAAATCTTGGGAAGGGCTCATTTTGGAGTCTAAGCTGACAGTTTATTCACACAAAGTATTTGCTATGAAGCTTAATATTTATGTGAAAGGGAAGGCTATTTTGCCTGACAGGATATTTGTATACAAAATAATGGATCAGTTGTTTTCCACCAGCGTTCACATCACAGAGGTGTTGACCGATGGAAATGCATGGACTAAATAAAGCAGTTTAGCAAGAAGTTCTCAGGAGCAAGTTAAATCTTTTTGACTCCAGCAGAATAATTGAACCACTTTAACATTTGCACTATGCCGAAACACAACAGCAATCTTTTATGAGCATAATTACACCTATGGGGGTCTTGCTCGGGGTTGTAGAAATTTGTCATGAATATTGATTGAGCTTCATTTCCACCTTTGGCATCTTGATCTTTGACCCAAGAGCTCTTAGAGTTCAGGGTGCACAAACAGTCTTGCTGCATTCAGTGGCAGGAATGCTATATGTAGATTGGTTCCCAGCAATCTGAGTGCTTTGGAGCCTCCTCAGAGTTGTCCTTACTGGAGGCTGGTCCAGGCACTTATCCCTTAGCTTGTGACCTTGCCACCTGTTGCTTTGCACATATCTAAAAATTCAAATGCAAGTAAATTTTATTTTCTAGATGACTGTGTATTTAAAAGTTTGACAGCTCCAGGTCATACAGTCTGCAAAGCAGAAGCTTAAAAGAAAAATTAAACAAACAGAATGTATGCCCCAAAATGCAGTGTTGCGTATTGTAAGAGACTGATGAGACTGATGTGGAGTTTAATTCATTCAGTGTGAAGTTATGCTATGCATAGAATCATAGAATGTCTGAGTTGGAAAGGACCCACAGGGAACATCAACCTCTGGCCCTGCACAGGCCAGCCCCAAGACATCACACCCTGTGCCTGAGAGCATTGTCCAAATGCTTCTTGAACTGTGTCAGGTTGATGCTGTGACCACTGCCCTGGGGAGCTGTTCCAGTGCCCAACCACCCTCTGGGTGAAGAACCTTATTCTAATACCCAACCTAAACCTCCCATGACACAGCTTCAAGCCATTCCCTTGGGTTCTGTCACTGATCTCCATAGAGAAGAGATCAGTGCCTGCCCCTCTGCTTCCCCTCACAAGGAAGTTGTGACTGCAGTGAGGTCTCCCCTCAGTCTCCTCCAGGCTGAACAGATCCAGTGACCTCAGCTGCTCCTCATACAGCTTTCCCTCAAGGCCTTTCACCATCCTCGTGGCTCTCCTCTGTACGAGCTTAACATCTTTTTTTATATTATGGCACCCAGCACTGCCCCCAGCACTGGAGGTGAGGCTGCTCCAGTGCAGAGCAGAGCAGGACATCCCCTCCCTTGCCCGGCTGGTGATGCTGTGCCTGATGCCCCCCTGGCTGCCAGGGCACTGCTGACTCACATTCACCTTGCCATCAACCAGGATCGATCCCCAGGTCCCTTTCCGTGGTGTTGATTTCCAGCCTCTCATTCCCCAGTCTGTCCATACACCCAGGGCTGTCCCGTCCCAGATGCCAAATCCAGCGGTTTCCCTTGTTAAACTTAACAGGGTTGGTGATTGCCAAGCCCTCCAATTTGTTCAGTAGTAGCTTATCGACTTCCCTCAATTAGAAAACCTAAATGACTTTACATATGTGTGGAGATTGATCTGCACTCTGCCGGGAAAAAACCCCATAAATCGCTGCAAACGTGTGGCTTTTCCAGCGGCAGGGCCAGGGGCCGCAGCCCCCGCCCGGCTCCCAGCC